>OY998134.1:10559780-11019780 GCA_963921915.1 Hyposoter dolosus
AAATAAGGCTTCTTCGATGTTACATAAAAGTGTGTGCAAAGTTTTGAGAGGCTTCACCATTTAGAAATCGAAATATTTAATGTTGAAAATTGCAACCTTTAACATACGCTCTTATGACAAACTACTGAAAATTGTGATTTTTATAAATAAATATCTCGACTTCTACATGGGGAAACCTCTTAAAATTGTACGAGCCATTAGACATCACTATTCTCTTTGTGTAGTGCAAATTTAAAGGAATCCTATCTATAGAAAATTTTGCATGCAACGTCCTTAATGTTCAACAACAGGCAGGCAAAGTACGCATTCCACCACGTCATCGGAGAATCAATTATGAATTATTCGCTTGGTCTGTAAATAATTTAGTAGCTTCCTTATATTGTGAGTCTTTGGGAAACCACTTCACACTAGTTATGCAGATTTTACCGCAGCATCTCATCACGATTTATTCGCGATAAACTTATGTCCAGTAAATATTTCTTGCGATTATCGCGAGATTTTTTCTCGATCAACATAAATATGTTTGCATGTAAAGTCATGAAATTTGTAAAGCCAAGGAACTAATTCTCTTATGGTGGTGCATAACGAGCTTCTTGGAATCCGCGGCCTAATCGATTCGTTCTATTTCTCCGAAACGTCAGCGATTTAGATGCGCTGCGCACAAAATGTAAAGCTCAGAAAGGGAGAATGTACACACACACTTTCGTTTACCGAGAAATCGTAAAACTTCTCTCTCTCTCTCTTCTACACACACACACTCACTTTGGCCCTTTCATTTCGTGGAGAAGCCTAAAACAGTTCTCCCCGTTTATAAGTATTATTAGCCCTCTCATTACTCTCCCGTGCAAGTCTCCCCGTTACTTTTTTTTTTCTTATCCTCGTTCAAGTTCCTCTTATTCTTGAGACTCGATGATGATTGCTGGCTGAACATCGTTACCAACGAATGCATCGAGTTTCACTCCGCAATAACTTCTATCTCGATTATTCCCCCTGGGACAAAAAGTTTCTCCACACTCCAGAAGGAAACAACTCGTGTACTCAATTGTTTCTTTGATCTGTGATTTCCCAGATTCTGCTTGAAAGATAAAAACAATGTCCATCAATATATAGATAAACGAAAAGGATATTTCTTGAGGGCAATAGAGAAATGCTTCCATTTGGCAATGGCTAAATGAATCAATATGAATTACCGTTGACATATTTTTCAACGACTCTGAACGAAAAATATTTCATATATTAATTATTTGTTGAGTTTTAAAAATTTTGCCAATTTTTCGTGGCGATTGAGTTTTTGGGTGGCAAGGGTTTTATTGTCCGGACCAAATATTTAATAATAATTACGAGTTCTGCTCAAGAAAAAAAAGAATTTCGTTGCATTCCAACGATGCAAACTTCAGCAGCATATTTTTCAACTCTTCCAGGCATCGTGGGAATTTTCCTATATCAATTTGTTATCTTGCAGCTTTTCCATTATCCTGCTGGGAATACCAGATTTTGACCTGGTAAAATGACAACTTTTCAATTCAAACTAATTCACTCCAAACGAGCTTACGGAATTCTTGCAAAACTTTGAGACTCATGATTGTTTCTACAAAAAAAAACAAAATTAATAATAATCAAATTTACATGCTCAATCGTAGTCAATGGTAAAGACCACGACAGTAATGAAACGTCGCTAAATTTCATAAATTTTACGCAATAGAAACTATGAAGAATTCTATTGAAAATAAATTACTCGCGGAACAACGGGAGTTAGCCGTTTTAATATTGTGCAATATTTCCCTTAAAAAGTTTTATCGCGAGTAAAAGAATGTGCAAGATGGATTGCGGAATTGCAGATAATTGGGCGAGGCTTAAAGAACGTTATCAAATTATTCGATGTGTCTGATGTTGATGTGGAATTTCTTTCAATTTCGCCAGGTTTTTACAGGTCGTAATTAACTGTTTAATTAAAAACGATTATTTTTCTAAATCCAAAAGAATCATTATACCATTCCATCGTTATTCTGGTTACTCTGAGATATTCCGGAATTAAGGTTAATTCGATTGAATCTTAATTCGAACGTTTTTAAGAAATGTCTCGTGGCTCATTGCGGAGGAGCGGCAGTCGTCTGTTTTCGAGGTTTTATTTCGGTCCCCGAAGAATCGAAAAATCCTCCGAGCCAAGAACGCAAAAGAGGGAAAAAAAAAGTTTGAATCGTATTAGTGCCGGTGTGTGACGAGGGCGAGTATTATGATGTGTACACCCACTTGTGCTTCGAGGTTTTCGTATGTTATTAAAGTCCAGAGATAGCCAAGGTTGAAGGGGAGAAAGCGGTGAGAACAAAGAGCAAGGATGCTGTAGCAGAGATCCTGAGGAGCGCGAAATGAAACGAGGGAATAAAAGACGAAAAAAAAAGAATTTTAAGCGTAAAATATATCAAAACGCATCGAGAGGGCGGATGTGTGAGCGTTCAGAGATTCTGCTCGAACCCTTGCTCGTGTTCCCTGGGCTTATTTCCAACGACGCTCACTTTCTTTGTGCGGCGCTGATCGAGTGCCAGGGCTGACGGGATTCTGTGACCCTGTGAGCGTGAGAAAGTGTGTTCCTTTTGATTTTTCAGGGCTCGGGGTTGGCAAGAATGGGAATCATAAAAACGGGGCTCACTTTTCACGTACGTCTGGATTCAATGTGCCAGCAACCTCTCCAATCTGGGTGTAAACTTTGCCTAATCAACTATTTTGATCAATCAACGTGTTATCTCACATTTCAGGGTCTGGTCTGGCAAGTTGTTTCGACCGAAAGTTTGTACTAAGGATATTTGGGGTGGAGTTGAAAATTTCTACAGACCCTCGACAGACCGCTGTATTCTCTCGTTTCTCGCGATCCTCCATCTCTCATTCCACAAATTTCGTTTTTTCTTTCTTTCTCCTGTTTGTCCTCTTCGCGGCTTCCATTCCATCCATTTCCCTTACATTCGTCGCTCTTAGCGACCAAAACACGTGCGCCAGTCACGAAAGCTTATACATCATCGGGCTTTCTAAATTTAGGTGGGAATCCCTCCTCCTCCTCCTCCTCCTCCTCCTCCTCCTCCTCCTGCGTGTCTCCCTCTCGACACTTTTGCCTATCAACTGTGCTTGTCACATATCTCGAAGAATCTCCTACAGAGCCACGTATACATATATTTTTACGTGAGACTTCCCCCGTTCTGTCTTTCCAAGTTTTACAGTTCGCGGCATTTCTTCGCATGGAAAAGCCTCTCGGTTCGTATCCGCCAAAATTTTGTAACCCGGTCACAATTCCCTCCATTTCAAACTTTGTGGCAACAGCTCTGTACCGAATCGTCTATGACAGCAAAATTCTAGTGCCAGATTCAAGTAAACGAATGAAAAACAATTTTCTTCTGATTTTTTAAACAAAAATTTAAATTTGCTCATAAATTAATTATAGCGCATTCAAAGAAAGATTTTCCTTTCGGGAAATCAAGTGTATCGGAATCGAAACTGAACTATTTTTGGAAAATACCAAAAATTTGGTCACAATCTCTCCTTATCCCGGTTGGGAAATTTGCTCACATTCTCTCAGCTCCGTTTGATCATTTTGTTTCCAGATCAAGGAACTTGTAGAGAATATCCTGGTAATCCACTATGCGGAGGCCAAAAAGTTCGTTCAAAATTACAGAGACTGGCTGAAAGAACCGTCCTACTCAGCGACTGTACTTAAAGACAAGGATTACATTGAATATCTCGAAATGAAAAATAACTTCTTCAACCAAACTCTGACCTGCCTGCAGGCTCTGCGTTGTAGCAAATCCTAAATGGTACGATCATGAAATGCCCGAACGAAAGGTTCAACAATTTCACATTGAAAAACTAATTATTCCATCAGGTTTGAACGAATGCAAAATTAACAAAAAAAAACTCATTTCGTTCTATCAAAAATAAAACGTCATTGAATACCACGCAAGGACAATATGGAATTGAGACTTTCAATGTACAGCGAGAATATCTTCGTTCTTTTCTTGCTAGTGAAGTGAAAACATCGATTATCATATGGCACTTGATGTAAATTGACAATCTGAATTAAATTTTGCCTTCAACGTAACGTGAAGAAATGGTCGTGATTTTACTGTTTCTCCACGAAGCAATTAATCGAGGAATCCTCGTTCCGGAGCTTCGGAGATTGTTCCATGCTCCAGTCCTTCGACGATTTGTATCCTTACGAGAGAATTTGACCCCTCGAAACAGGCGGCAAACTGCCGGGTCTCTCAGGTCACACATATTTATTTGTAATTATTATAATTTTTTTAATTATTCCTCGATTTTTTCGTACGTGCATCTACAATATGAGAAAATGGAGCTCTATGCTACAAAGGGTTTGCGATCAGTATTCATATATTCCGGAGTACCGAATCGACATGCCCACAGGCTCGTGAACGAGAGCAGGGACTTTGGCCCTTCGGCACAAAAATCAATACCTAATGAAATCAATGTCGCAACCAGATTGAATCCTTCGCCACGAACACGCACATACGTCGACTTACCATTCAAACTTGTAACTCGAATGAATCGATCAGAAATTCGACACACAAGATTGTCTGTTTGCTTCTTTCTCACTTTATTTTTAACAGAAGTTGACATTGACTTTTGGAATGAAAAATGACAAAAACTATACAACGAAATTACGATTGAAAAATAATCAAATAATTAGTAGCTTAGTGATCAATCACTCGACCTCCGTTGGAAATTGGCTCGTCCAACTTCCTCTTTATACAGGTTTTTTACGATTTCAATAAAAGATTCAAGTTTTCTTTGGATACACACACAGTTCCCGTGACGTTCATAAACGTATAAAAAAAAAAAAAATGTCATCCTTTGCTCCTGGGCTGTTCCCCATAGAAAAGCATATGTTTTTTTTTTGCAATTTTTTTAGCAAACTATATAGACACTTTGGAAAAATTTCATAGAATTTTTTAGAGACCCATCGTACGGTGGTTATATTATTTGAAACAAATTGAGGAACCATTGAATGAAAATCTACAAATTTCAGATTTAGATTTTCAATCGGTGACATCGAAAACGTTCGAGTATCGAATATCAAGTCACCGAGACGATTCCCATAATTTATGATATTTTTCTCAGCAAGATTCTACGATGTGAGTCGATAAGTTTCGTGTGGGTGCTTCAACAGCTTTCTAAATCCTTTTTTTAATAGATAGAAATCATTCTTTCTCTCGAAACCTCTGGAGAACTGTAGTTTTTGAACATTATTATTATTCAGTACGATTCCCTAGTGTTCCAAAAGTGACGTTGAGGGAAAGACGCTGGAAACAATTGAGGACTTTTTCCTTAAACTTTGCACCGACGATTTTCGTTCTGCATCACTAGGATATCTTTCCAAGCGTTTTTTTTATATAGCCAACATAAATTCTCTGCAACTTGAACGTTAGTGTAACGGGCTACATAAATAACACGATCGCGGAAGAGCAAATTTTTTTGTTTGTTTAATACCTGCATTTAAACCCGTGCGAACCTCTATTTGGTTCTCCGGGGCAAAGAAATCTCGAGTTCCGTTTTTTTTTCTCTCAAATCTCTTTAATCTACTTTTTATCGCTGTGATTCTCTCTCTCTCTTTCCGCCTTTGCCTTCCGGTCGATTTTGTCGATTTCTTCGGTCCAACTACTGTACGTCTATATTTTAAGCGAATCTTTTTCAGACGACATTTCTAGACGCATTGCTGCAGGACGATATATCTGTATTATCGACGGGGGAAGGGCGTGAGAAATATAGAGAAAGAAAACTCCAAGACGAAAATCGAATCGCTTCGAGCAGCTTTCGAATCAAGGGCTCGAGTTCGAAGATCGTGAAAAAACGACTATTGGGATTATGTGCCTTGGAGAAAAACGCTACTCGCGCGAAATAGAATGAAATTGAATTAAAATTTTCGTGATCAAACGCCGTGAAAAACTAATAAATAAAAATAATAACAAACATTTTTTTCTCATTCAAAGTTCTATGAGAAATATTTTAGGCCTGACGACTTTACACAAAATGTCTTGCATCTACGGATAACGTATGCATTTGTCAGCCTGAGGCGGGGGTGTTACCCTTTCTTTCCGTTCCTCTCTTTATTCGCTTCTCCCGGCACTCACATAATTCATTTCCACACAGACTTTGCGAATTGCTTCTACGCGTATGCTTCTCTCCTTCGGGAAATCGATCCACGGAAGAACGAACGAAAAAGCTTGTAGAGATCATGGCTCCGTCTATGCTACAGTTTTCCTTCATTACGTGACTACATCGTCGTTAAAAGCATGCGAAAAAATCATGTCAAATCTAAATTTTTGTTTTCAATTTTTCTTATACACAAAATGGTTTGCGAGCCCAAGTTCATTAAAAAAAGTTGTTGCAAATTGACTAAAGAACAACATACTCCAAATCCAAGATTGTCCGAGGTAAATCTGTATTTGTTATTTAATTTAAAAAAAATCGAAAAATTTTTACGACCGATTATAAAAAAATTTATATCTCATTGAGAAATGCTCGGTGTACGTGCGAAAGTTTCATATTGTTATTTCTAAACGCTCATCGAGGCGAAAACATCAAACGTACCGTTGTGTCTCACTAATTAAAAAAATATCTTTAAAGCGCTTTTGAGGCCCGGTGCAAGCGAATATTTGCGTTACATATTCTCGAGTTGTTGGAGCATCTGCGAAGCCCTCTTTTTTTTCTCGTTTCAACGGTTCAGATTTAGAAGTGTACTTCACTTATCTCACCTCTCTCATGTGAGCTCGTGACACATTTATTGGAATAGGAAATTTGCATCGCGAGCAAACTGACACTAATAATTTTGACCTAATTTTTAATTTTTCATTCCTTTTAAAAAATTATCTACGTCGCAACCGTTTTTTTCTCATTTTGGCAGCTGGCTCCAAAGTTCGATGATGTTAAATTGAAAATTAAGCGACATTCATAATCGACGTCTGGGATCCAAATAAACTTCTAGTTCCCCTGAAGAATGAGGTTGCCTCAACAATCGAGATCTCTCGTTGCATGAGGAGGAGTGCCTCGTCTCTAAAAAGTCTTTTCTGCTCCGGGTGTCCCAGAAATAATATAGCAAAGTAAGATGAAACCCTCTTTTGAGCCCTTTGCTGTGAAAATAGTACGTGTTTAGCGTGACGGAAGAGCAGGAGCTGGGGGGGGGAGGGGAGAGAAGTGGAGGGGAAGAGCCCGAGTATACGAACGAGAGTCTGACAATGGGGAGGCTGAATTTTCGTCGGCTTTTTATAACGAGTCTTTGCATAGCTTGAATATATACGTGCGTGTCAGTGATGCATTTAGCATCACCCACCCATACGGTCTACTTTCTCCAGCTTACAACAATACATCAGTGGCAAAGACCTCGAGAAATGAAAATAACAAAAAATCGTATAAACATTCACACTCTTGTCTTATAAACGTCGAGCTTCGTCAGCGTTAGCGTATTATTAAAAGAACGAGAAAAACAGGCGGAAAAATCGTGGGACTAGACAAACTTTGCGACGAGAGAGAAAATCTCAGAGAAAAGTCTCCCCAGAGTCCGTATAAAAGATTTGTCGTCTTGCGAGGTTTTTCAAACGACATCCTCCAAACTTGGAGAACCATTGAGATCATCAAACTTTGAATAATCATTTTTTCAGCTACTTCATATGCCCTCGTTCACTATTTTCGTGTGATGAATAAATCAAGATGAGAAAGTGTTATAAAAAGTCTTCATTCTGGGAGCAAGTTGCTAAAGACTATTTTTTTTTTCATTAGAATCCTTTGTCCAGTGTGCCAACGAAACTTTTTGGAGACTAGGGCACAACGAGGCACAGAGCAAGCAGAACTTGCAAAGAAGTTGGCCTATTTGGAAAGCTCACAGGATGAAACGATCCCGCGTGTCTATGAGAGAGAAACAAATAGGAAAAGCCTAGACAAACGCCAAGTAGTTTGAGCGAAACGCGCGAAAGAGTGAAAGAATTAATATATGACGAAGGATTCGACACTGGAAATGCCGACTTCAAAAGCCTGCTCTCTCACAGTTTCCGTATATTCCTGGCACATTTTTTTCCCCTACATGTTTGTATAGCGAGAGTTCCGTCTAGGCAAGGAAAAAAAAAGCTTTATTCCGTTTACTTCCGGGTAACATTTCCCAGTGTACGTTTTTTTGGGGCTCCGATTTCATAAAGCTGCTTATATGTCGTTATATTCAGAGCGAATTCCGGGCCGGATTATCTTGCGTCCTCGCAAGGGCCCTCCGAGACCTGCTCGCTTCTGTAAGGGACCGAGGGAGCATTTGTGTTCATAACGAGGGTTGAAGTATTTAATGGATCTACTTGTATAAAAATGAATCGACGACTCGAAACCCATACGCTCCCATAAAACTTCAAACAAACAAGATTTTTCGAAATATTTCAATCACTTTCTTCTCATTTAACTCTGCCGAAAAAAAAGAGTATTTCCGACATTCCCCAAGCTCGGGTAGGTCAAAATTATAAATTACACTTTTTGATCGAATTATTAATTTTTATCGTTGAATTCTCGCTCATCAATTCATCAGTTGATTGTTTTTTCTCTCACTCGCGAAAAAAAATACTCTGTTCGACTTTGTTGCTTGATTCGATGAAAGAATCAAATAAAAAATCATTTCAGGGAAAAGAAATGACAATGTCGATAGTAAATAGATAAGAAGGAATGAGTAAATGGGAAAAGGATGCAAAGGTAAAGTAAGACGCGGAATAAAAAGCTTTGAAGCTCTTTCGATATCCTGTCGAAGGTGTCAGACAAGAAATCGTTTCATCCGCGTCTTATATACGCAGACAGTTTGCGATTTGTTTTTCGCTTCTGCTTTCCTCTCCTCATACATTCTCTCTAGCGCTGTTCGATAGACAGACTGTATTCAAATCGACGAACGCGAGAACGGGTCCCAAGTGTGTTTCTCGTCTTGTCTAGTCTTACCGTCAAGGGATATTGGCTTTCGTTCTTTTATGCTCGAGCACTATAAATTCTATAAAATTGTTATTATTCTTCCTTCATGCTATGAAAATACTTTCTTGCATTTCTGATATATCGAATAAAATATGCAAACACGTAAAAATGTATCTGGATTGTCCATTTGTTAATTGGATCAGTTTTTTCGAGCTAAACAGCAACATTGTTCATGGAGGCACAAGACAAATCGTCATTACGTGTTTTTCCATTCGCACGAACAAAAATCCTCCATATTTTTTACGCGTTACCTCCCGCGCATCGACGAAAACACACGTGCGTGCGTATTGGCGTGTATAAAAGGATCGTAGAATACAGTCTTTTGCTTTTAGTACAAAATCTCATGGCTTTGTGAAACAGAAATGGAAAAACGAACAAACGCCTAGAATATTTGCGGTAACGAATCAAGACAGTTGCTTGCGAAGGGAAAGAAGACTCGTTGTCTACTTTCGATCTACAATTTCGTTAAGCATTTGGAAGAGTAAAAGTTTCATCTGATTTCTAATGAATCGATTTACTTAATTTTGGGTCAACTTTTTCTCTCAAGTGTCTACATGGCACGTGCATGGTTTGCTGATCGTAATGAATAACCTTCTCGCTTTTCGACGCTTCTCATGTTTGCCGGTTTGGCGACTCGCGATGATACTATTCTTGCATATTCGCCCCTGAACCGTCTTCAACCTTGCTCCCCTTCTCTTTCGATGTTTGCGTACATAGCCGACCTAATCTCTTTATTTCTTCGGCTCCCTCACGCACTCGCAGATTTCTCATTATTCTCCGTTGGTTGTCCAAGCTACGAAAACCTTTGCATACCGTAGTGTTGTCTTGCTCTTTTGGTCTCCACGATTCCTCACACTTGCGAATATATATACCAGTCTCTCGTGAAATTCCGTCGCTCCAGCGCTCAGCGTTCTCCCAGCAATTACCCTCCTGTCTTGCATGTTTCTACCTAGAGACGCGGCAGCAGCGTCTTGATGCCAAGTATTGACGAGAAAAGTGTTTCAACGGATATATCTATACACGTGGATTATAATATAAACCTTAATATACAAAATGCCAGCACAGTTTACACAAGCAAGACTTCATCGTCTCGAGCAATTCCGCGAATATCCGGAAAATTCCAAAATATCGGATCGAACTTCCAAATCCAATATTTAGCAATTGAAAAAGATGACGTTACCGCAAATATCCGTAAATTTGACTGACACGGAGACGTATATATATAGACGCGGTGATGGGACGATTTCGGTCGCACTACGAGATCGTAAAGTCCGAGATACCTCCGGGGCTTGAAAATTTCAGTGCACATGGATTTATATGTATATATATATACGATGATGGGAAAAAATGGTAGAGTGTGCATTCAGAACGAGAGAATGAGAGCCAGAGAGCGGATGGGATCGCGGGAGCGTTCAATCGCTCTCACATAGTTCATGCGCTAACGTCGACGTTTCGTTCGATAGAACTTTCACGTTCGTAAAGTCAGCTAGCGATAAACCTCGCGAGTCCTCGAATATACCTCCTCGTTGTTGGACCAATAACGCGCCTCTTCCCACGCTATACGTATTTTTGTGGATTTTGATAGTATTCCAGCATTCCGAGTATACCGCGATCGCTCTTAGACCGAATCTATCTGTACAAGCCCCATAGGAGGTGATAAATAAGGGACGTCGAGTGTAATAAATAAATCTGAAAGAAAAATTTAACTCAAGAACGGTAACCTGGGGTCAATAACGACCCCAGGTGACTTTACATTCCGCGCCCTTTCTCGCTTCGTTCTCCCGTTTTTTAAAAATTGTTTTACCGCATTTCTGACTATTTTTTTTACTTCAAGCAGAATTGTCACAGGCTCACGTGATTCTGCGTTTAAAAACGTAAAGAATGAGCCCAAGTCGAAGCTTTTTCGTTAAATTTTACCGGAGATAAAAATTTTGTCATCATGAAGTATTTATCGTTCGTTTACTCAAGTTTATCAAAAATCTTCTCTCCACTATTTCTCGATCATTTTTTGTACCCAACTCGTCCACCTCATCGCGGAGCGATCTTTCCGTGCCAGCTGGCTCTTGTTACCTCAGGGACTCGGATAGATCGAGCTCCGACCAACGCGTTTCTCGGCCTGATGCGATGGTGTTGGGTGGTTAACGATCAGTCCCCGTTATGACCGCAAAACCAAGCAAGCCGACCCGACCGCTGCGGAACCTGATGACGACAACGTGACAAACGCATTTTCGAACGCTTCTCTAATCAATGATAAACATTTCCACGTTAAATAAAGCTCCGATTACAATCGCTTTTTTTTCATTTTTTAAAAACATTTATTTCTCTTTTGATATTTCTTCGTTTATCGATATTCGTATCGTTGCATCGAACGAATTCTCTAACTTTTTCATTTAATCGATTAATCATTTTACATCTTACGCAATATTTTTATTCATCACACTTTTATTAATTCATAGAATATCCGATATTACTAGCACAATAGATCTCGTCTGGTTCCGCGTAATTACACTTTTTGCGATCACCGCCCTCTCGACCGTATCTTCACGTTCCTCCGCCACTCTCGTTGACTTTCCGTGAGAGATTGCAGGCAATAAACGGTTCGAGCTTGTTTCGCAATCGATTCGCTCACTCGTTCGTATTATGTACTCACGCGGTATATGTCTATAAGGCGCTCTATGTTACATGAGCCTTTACAGGGACGAGGTATAGTCTCTGATATAATTCATTGCTCTCATCGCAATTTTTATAATCAGTCATTTCTCCATTATATTTCAAAAACAAACAGAACATCTACGTCGAGGTGATTGAAGTTGAAAAATTATCGGTACTGAGAAAGTATGTAAATTTTCGTGAAAATAACCGAATTTGTTTTTTTTTTTTGATAATTACACGAAATTTTTACTCGATTATCAGAAAAATTTATAATTTATTCCTAATCGTAAAGTTGACAACCAATCATTGAAATAAATGAATTAAACAAACAGCCCAGATGATCGAATAAATAACGGTGGATTCAAGCATATATTTTATTAATTGGAGCAAGGATTATGCATCCTGCCGAATTAAATCATGAAAGTAGCTCGTCAACGAATCAACGAAATGGCTGTATACACTGAAAAATAGTTTAGTTCCAACAAAACCGTCGACCGGATAAATGAATATTATTTCATTGCGTTTTCACATCGAAATGATGCAATTGAATAATTCTTCATTAATCAATAAAATTTCAACGTTACTTGATAAAAATATCGGTGCACGTGACGAACTTTTGCTTGAAAGAAAACAACTTTTTTTCAGTCGATAAATATTTTTTCCTCAGAGTGGCGAAGGTTCGATTAAACATCGAATGTGTTATAGGAAAGCTGCTCGGTTCTTCGAGTAGTGCGGATGTGTACAAACTGCTCCAGACCGAAGCAAAAGTAATACGAGTGTCTCTACAGTATCGAGTTACCTTTAACGCGTTTTTAACGCCAGAGTGCTCTTGGTGAGGCTCGTGGTGCACCTTTATCGTCTGTATACATATATCCAATAGCCGGAGCATATGCATGACTCGCGCTACACTCTCGGTACTACCAACTTTCGTAGATCCAACCAATGATAGCTCTTGTTCCGTTATTTTAACGTGT
This sequence comes from Hyposoter dolosus, assembly GCA_963921915.1. Taxonomy (NCBI): domain Eukaryota; kingdom Metazoa; phylum Arthropoda; class Insecta; order Hymenoptera; family Ichneumonidae; genus Hyposoter; species Hyposoter dolosus. The sequence goes on from OY998134.1 coordinate 10,572,395, forward strand.
ACTATGGGGGCGACTGTTGCGGCGTCTATTCTCATTCCCGTATGTTGCGAATCGACTAATAAAATATCGCAAGGCACGCCTGTTTCGGTTTCTCGTCGCTTGTCCCTCGGGGATCCACTTACAACCGTTGATCCTCGTTCCCGCGTACGTTCGTTTCCCAGATTACACATTTAGGTGTGCAATTTGAAGACTTAATCAAGAGTTACGCTTCCCGCTATTCGACGCTTGACTAGATTGTCGGATTGTGAAGAGAAAAGTGTTTGGATTATTCTTCCTAAAAGTTATAACGTTGTCGGAACAGTGATGGACGATCGAACGCCTTAAAAAATATAAAATAGAAAATTCAAACGCGTGGGCGTGGCTGAAAATCTCTTTTATCTTTCGGCTCCTGGGCGCTCGCCTGGACCTTTCGGGTTGATTATAGTCGATCAATTAAAAATACGACGAGGATGCATTTGATAAAAAATATCCGCTAAGTTTTATTTCTAGAAATGAATAATTTACGAATTTCGTCAATCTTGGCACACCGACTCAGGGGATACTCCGTGCTTGGATTCCATTCTGTACAAACTCACCCAAAAACATCGGTTCACCCTCACATTCGTTACTTCCCCCCGGGCCTAACTCCCATCACTACTCTGTACACGAGCAACTACCCTTCGAATATACAACTCCCCCATTCACGAGCACGAATTTGCACGCGAGCACCAAATCCCTCGGATCTACCCCAGTGCCTTGCGAATGAGAACGACATCACCCTAAATATTCACTCGACTCTACATACCACTGAGAGTAAACGCTCCCCCTAAATTCGTATATACATGTTTTTGACGAGTGATAAGACCTTAAGAGAGATTCTCTTTACCGAGGCATTATGAATCTGATTATTTTTTTATTATCAGCTCCTTGAGGAAGGGAAGAGATAAGATTTACTCTCATTTTCGCAGTAAAACCGGTATCGTAATTATTTCGCAATTACACATCCAACATCCAACGAGATTCCCTAAATTTCAAACATGTTCAAACAATTTTTAGGGAATTTTAGATGAGAAAATGGATGAAACTGAAAGTCAGGGAAATGCGAAAGCCTGGATTTAGCTTTATCCCCTAATATACGTCGTCTGACAATGCAGGTTCTACGAGTACACATAATGGAATGTACCATAGCGGAAAACGGTATCGTGTATTTACGCTGGATATGTATACACACGTTCACTTGCAATCGTACTGCAGTTTTGTGCAATCATCAGTCAGAGAAGTATCATAGATGTAGAAAAAGCTGACGTTACACGAATAGAGCGAAAAGAGATGAGACCAGGGGCTTGGGCGAGTGGAGGGAAACGATGTTCGTACGAAGGGTAGTTACAGTCAGAATGGTACAAACATCGGCCATTCTCCTATAGTTGAATGTTCCTGCGTCAAATCTCCATGAATAAAAAGAGAAATAGAGACCGAGAGAAAGAGAGAGAGAGAGAGAAGGACGACACAGCACTGCACCAATAACTACATTTTCCCTCGACTTTGAACGCTCTCGAAACATCCCCTGCAATGTCGAATGGCCAGAAACGGGAGGGAACAGGAGAGGGAAAAGCCAGTGCACAAGTTATGCGTGCATATGGTGAAGGAAAAGGATGGAATGGAGGGAATTAGGGAATACACAAAAGAAAGAGTAAGACGGAGAGAGAGAGAGAGAGAGGGAGAGAGAGAGAATTTTACCTCGTGGGGTGAATCGTATGGGCTGGGCTGTGCCGATAACGCGGGACGATTGTATACATGCCCCGCTCCCTCTATACGCTCTCTTGACTAGTTTCTCTCGTAAGGTTATACCACTTAGTCTATCTATATATATATATATCAACCGGGACAACACTACAAAGGAATCCTTTGTGGAAGAATAAATTTCAAGAGAAGTAACGTAAATCGAAATGACACAAAGATTCGTACAGTACACATCGTCAAGAGACCGGTTTTCAACCCTTACGAAATTTCCAAAGTATGTATCAACGAATCCACCAGGTGGATTGGCGCACAACGAATTTTTCAGATTCGGGGACCAATATTCAAAGTTCCATAAAAAGTCCTGGTATTCCTTGTTTTTTCTGTCCACATCTATATTGAGACGATACGTGCACTTGTGAATTTATCGTACCTTTCCTGCCCATACAGTTCATCGGTCAATGTGTTGATCAACTGGCAGCGGGCCATTATTGAATTATAGAATTTTTGCGTAGTTAACGCTCAAGTGTTGTTTGGAAAGAAAGGAAATTAGATTGAAAATTCATGCATAAGGTTATTAGAAAATAATGCATATGCGAATCGGTTCGACATGGGCTCTAGTAGCCTAAACAAGGCAGCTCGACGATTCTGTTACAGCCCTCAGGGATAAGAGCCTTCGGTATACCTATAGTAAACAGAGCTCGTATTTGAAGCGAAACTAACTGAGTGATTCTGTTGGTTTGCCCGGAGCGATTCTACATTCTCTTGCTCAACGGACTCGGTACAGTGTACAGCTTTGCCTCTTCGTTTGATGTACTCTATATATGCAACGTCCCAGGCTACAGCACATTTGCTGTCTCTACTGTGATCATATTCTCGATAATATACACCATCGATTCAACAAAGTTATGAGGTGATATTGTCTCTTCCGGACGACATCTCCGATCGCAGCTTCGACATGATTCGTGTTAATTATTATATTCTCTTCGTTCGTTGTCGCAGGGATCCTCGTTCCCTCGTTCTTTTGTCCGCGAGATATCTCATTGAATTTGATGGACTAATGACCGCGTGTAAATATTCGACGAACAGTGCGTCGGGCAAAAAAAAAACAGGGGAACTTTTTTTTCAGATTTTCATGCGCGTGTTCAATTCTCTCTCATCATTCGGTCGCGTCTTTGTTGTTACAAAGGTAGAAGGTACGTATATAAATACGTATTAGAATATTTTATTATTCAAGAACCAATCTATTTGTTCGTCCATTCGTTGCAGTGACAGAGCCGACGAGACAGCTAGCCAATGACGTAGATTCGTAGAATAGAGATTTTCAATGGAATAATGAATTTACGAATTTCTCTCGTGCCATCTATCCGACAGCTTGACGATCAATTATTTCCACGTCTCGATGCGGGAACACGTAATCTATAGGGTGTTCCATGACGATTCCGCTTTTCGCTCAATTTTTCATTGAATAACTAGCTCTCATTTGACTAATGACGTTTTTGTTCACCATTTTGCGTTAGAAAATTCGAGCAGAACGTAAGAAAAAAAGCTCGCGACAATTCGATACTGGATCGATTTGGAAACGAGTGTCGTTGTGTGTATTGTTCGTACATCCGCGATGGTCACTATTACTCAAGCGTTTTTATATGTCCGCACGTGGTCGCGTTGGAAGGGCGAAAACCGGCGGCAAACAAAACGATTATCTGTAAACGACGTACGAGTTACATAGACACACGCAGACTCGCGTACGCAGACAGTCGGCAATCGGAATGGAGTGAGAAAGAAGTCTAGAGAAAGTAAAATACATGCGGGGGATGAGTGCGCAGAGTCGAAACGTTTTCATTGCTACGTCTGGCTGGCTCCCCGACGGAGCGCAGGAGGGGGAGTAAATTTGGTGGACGTGTTAATCAATCAATTAAGATCGTTGGCGTGTGTCACGAGCCACCAATAGTCAATATAACTGTCACGCGAGTTCTGCTTCAATGACGTCAGCTTCACCGAACGGGATGCCCGTGACAATTCTTCGTTTCCGATCGGCTTCGCATTTTGCTGCGTCATTATTATTTCGAATACTCATTTGCCACATTTGTCGCGATACTATTGTGAAATTTTTATTTCATTCAAAATATAATCAAGCAAAACTGCGCTGTCGTGCTGTTTTTAATTAGAATCGCTATTCGGAGTAATCGATTCTGGTCAGAAGCACATTCCAGATTCCCTCTTCGACGTTCTATTAATGTTCGTAATAAATTCGATAGTATTCGCTCATGGCTTTCCTTCTGATAAAATGATAAACGTATAAAACGAAGGAATTACGTGAATATGAAAGATATGCTAAAAGCGTTATAATGGTCGAGGAGAAAGAGCCCCGTAATACTAAATGTAATATGCATATGGATGTGTTTTGCTCCAGTCTGCAATTTATCTTCAGACGGTGTATAACTTAATTACCCTCCAGCACGAACAGAGACACCAGAGTCCCCGTTAGACGATCGCTTTCGCTCCCGGTTTTACCGCGCTTGGATGTACCTCTTCTCACACAGATTTGTTCCAAAGTTGCACTCTGCAAGCTCCAACGGTAATTAGATTGTTTAATTCCAAGAAAAGTCTCCGCAGGTATGATCTTCTTGAGATATGTCTTTTTCGTGGTGTCTGGTGTGACGTTGACGTTCAATTGGATTCTTCAGCGACGCACATTCATTCGAAAAAAACTAAAATATATTTAACGTTTTTTTTTTTTATCGTTGAAATTTTGTGGCATAACCCGTCGGGGACTTTTGATACAAAGTTCAATCTCTTTTCTACTCCCGTAATTGACTGCCTGTGGAAAATTCAATTTCGTACATGGTAGAAAAAAAATAGTAAAAATCATGTACTCTCCACTCCCTCTATTGAAACTTATCTGCTAGAAACTTATCTGCTAGAAAATATATAGCATTCGTCATCGAGAAATACTGGTGAATATAAATCAAGTGAGGTTGTACGAGTCTCTTATCGCACCCCGATTGCAACTCCCGCGCCTTATCACTCCGAGTTACCGCCTCTCGTGTTATTACTCCCATTTCAGCTCTCTCGTTCGAATAATGCTTTTTGAACTACTGTAAATCACTTCTGTCCCTGTTACTTGTGTTGCAATCCGAATAGACTCTTTCATAGTCAATTTTTTATCTTCCGCAGTGTCACGTTGTTACGTTTAATTAGATTACGAGTTGAAAATGGTGAACAGAATAAAAATAAAGTACACTGAAAATCGAACGTTCATTACAACAGAAAAATGTCGGGAGTTTGCATCTGATTCTAAAATTCATAATTTCGTCAATTATTTTGTACGTTGTAATTGATATTTGGGGTCCATGAGTTGAAATGACAATTTTTCGAAACAGTTTTTATTCCGTATCATCGGAATTGAAGCTTTTCTCTTGGGGGTTCATTTTACCTCGGTTCTTCGTCTCCTGTGCGTAAACAAACATACACCTGTCGGGTTTTGTGACACTAAACGCCGAGGGTGGTTTGTCTGGAGCCTCGAGGCTCTCTCGTTTCTCGTCAGCAAATGCGTTTGCACGTGCGGTACGATATTCACTATCGAAATCAGCCCAACCTCCTTCCACTCGTTATATATATATCTAAATCAACATATTGCGTGGTGTACACGCATTTCGATATATAGCACTGTCGCTATCGATCTGGAAGCCGTGCGGCATGTAGATGCGTTTTTCATTGGCACGAACCAGAAGCCAGCGTGACAAAAAAAAAACACATTGTGTTTTTTCTTCTACGCCCTGCTCTATGCTTCGTGTCCATCTTTATTCAAAAAGGGAAAATCGCCACAGTTTTTCATAGTCACTAGAAATTGTCTTTTTGGAAATGCAAATTCTCGGTATGAAAAAAAATATTCAGATTTTCAGAAAAAAATTACGAAAGGCCGAGATTGTGAACAAACAAATATTGTTTTTTCGCGAATTCGGTGGACGTGAAATATATCAAAAATACAAATGATGCAAAATATTTATCGCTTGCTTCATAATATTTCATCGAACTTGAAGAAAAATTGAGATAACAAATCTTTCTGTTTTTTTTCTTCTGTTGGTTTAGACCGAGCTGTCGCAGAATCTGCAACAGCTGTCGGAACGAGCTCGCTCCACGACGGAATTCATTCAGAGACTGAAGGGAATGACGGATAAAGTTCACGTGAGTAACATACAAAAACACAAGCATACAGATATGAATCCTTGTGCGTTTTCGTCTTTCCATGCCCCTCATATTTTATTTTCACACATCCGGAAACCGTCCGCGCTTGAAATAATACGAAAAATATCATTACCTTCGAAAGTTCATCCACAAACTGTGAAAACGAAACACTCGGAAACACTTTTAGAGTTCAAAACGTATCTCACCGTCGGATAATTTGATTTAAGATTTTTCATTGATTTTCCTAACATGTTTTTGCCTCAAATTTTAATTGACACGGTTTTTATGAAACGTAACTATCAAAGCGTGTCTCATTCATCGTGCATGGGAAAAACAAACATTTGTTAATCTTGTAGTAATAAAATAAATACCAGACACAATTCCGAGGCGCCAGAGTACTTCACGTCATAATCTCTCAGTTCATACGTCATTGTGATAGCGTATGAATATGTATATGCACTTTTAATGCATTTGATAATAAACAAGTCGTTTCAGTCTCGAATAATTAATGTAACAGGCTGTGGGACACGCGCCCCCGTTTATCAGTGAAAATATTCCATTGTTTGAGAAACGATGGCTCTGCTCGTTAATTTCGTGAATTTCTTTTTCATTTCATTTTCCATGGAAATAATATTATATTAGGAAACTTGCACATGACTCGATCGTGAGATGCACTGATTCTCATGGCACGCGGAGAGTACATAAAATTCGGATGCAAACGTTTTTATTCGATATATTTTAGTCTCAGTGCGACGCGAGATATCGAGATCACTGTCACGATATTATTACTTAACAGCCGCTCTCCATATATCCAAGAAAATCACTCAGGGAAGTGAAGGAGGCGGCTTGTGAAAACAAAAGACTCGGATTAGATGATATACGGCAGCAGCCTGTATAGTTCTAGGGGAGCCCTCAACTTTCAATATTAATTGACCCATTATTCACCGCTGTTGTCATCTTTTACCAAACATTTCTACCAATCATAAGGTTCAGCAGCATTACAAACTTTGTGGACGAAGCAAATCCATTATCAGGCACTCTGCCGTCTTTGTATGGCCTAGGGAAACAAAAAGAGAAGTAACGAATCCTTTGGGTGAGTCATCCGACCTAGTTCGCGAGGGAAAACGAGAATTATCTGCGTCAAACTGTATATAAAGCCACGAAAACCAGCAACAAAGTACTGTCCGTTTGGGTTTTATTTGGAAATTAGTCGTCATGGGATACCCAATTGAAAAGGGATGGTCTTGGCGGTTCGCGAGTCGGAAAGATGATTTCTTATTAATCGTTTCCGCGACGATAAGATTTCTGCAAAGTCTAATCGCCGAAAATCTCGTCCGAAGCAGAAGAACGCAATGTACCGAGAAAGTTGATTGGGCAGATGAGTTTATTAGAAATTTATTATTATTTATTATTTATTATTCATTTTATTCCTAAATTTTAAATCCGCCGATCTCATCGACGCTTCATCGTGGAGAAAAATAACAGAAGACTTTCGTCCCTAGATTTCGATAATGAAAACGCTTATTTCTGAGTTTCTTCGTCATTTTCGATACAACTTGATTGTTGGGGTGACTCCGAGGTCTGTTTCCATTGCAGGAGGAATGTGTGAGTTTGGAGGAAGAAGTAGAGGAAAGAGTGGCCCATCTGATAAGTCTGTTGCAATCGAGAAAGTCTCGATTGATCGAAGCAGCTCGACAAACTCGAGAAGCGAGGGTCCGGTCCCTTCGCGATCAGGTGACGAGATGCGCGACCCATTTGCAAGCCACCACTGCACTCCTGACGTTTTGCATCGAGGCACTAAAGGAAAACGATAGTGCAGCTTTCCTTCAGATCGGCGGTATGCTTTCCGTCAGAGCTGCAACCGCGGCTGGCTCTTGGGGCGCTGCCGAAGGTGTTCAAGAAATCGCCCGCTTGCCTCTCCTCGATTTGACACTCGATGACAAACCACTACGACGTGCCATCGATCAACTCACCTTTGTTCAACTTAAACGTAAGTTTTTCTTTAATTCTTTCAAATTTTTCTCATAATATTCGATTAAGTATCGAATTTTTTTTAATTCCACTTTGGAAATTTTTTTCTGCATGGTATTTCAACAATGGAAAAGAAAAACCGTGGGAGACCTGATGGTCGATAAATACAGCGATATTTTAATCGCAAAAACTCATGAAATTTTGTTCTTCGCTCAGCGGCGATACATACGCAAGTCGGCGCATGGCTAAGCGGCCACCCAACAAAGTATCGACCTCTCCCGAGGCTCCTTAACACACGGGCAATCGCTTGAGCTCCGACTGTGCGTTCATGCATCGCTGTCCGTTTCTCGACTGTTTGTATCATTTGCATAATTTATCATTTCCAATGGAATTTGTCCTTATGCGTGTATTTTGATTTTGAACCAAACGTTTTTCAAAAATATTTATTTAAACGCGCATTACCGGGTCATTTTTAAAATATATTTGTTCATTAGATTTTATTGCGTTCCTTCAAATTTCTGTATTTGAATTTGTTGGTAATTTGATTTGAATTCGAATGATCAATCCTTGAATTTTTCGAAATTTTCACTCCGCCTCGAATCAAGCTACGAACACAAATCAGCAATTAAGCAATTGATCTGTTTCTTTATTTCGTTGATCTCAATCGACACATCTCGTATGTTCGCTCATGCAAATCCATAATAATGTTTATTCATGTAATATTGGACGCAGCATCGGAGGGAGAAGATCGTTGTCCAACTGCAGGTAAACAAAACTCATAAAAAACACGTGGTTCTTTTTTATCAAAAATTCAAATAAAAAATATATTTTCTATGGAAAGATAAATAGGTGTGATTTTTGTGAATTCATTGCGGTTGTTATTGGCTCGTACTCGGTCAATTCCTTGACGTTATTCCGTTCTTCTGATAAACGCTCCGGAAGCAGATTAATTAGATGGCTTTGATCGAGCTTACTGGTGTAACTTACACCCGAATATTTTTCTTGTTACGTGTATATTTATATATATTTATAAAAAGCATCATGTTTAACGGAGTTAACGATCTCATAGCGTGCGTTTATAGCGCCTGCTGTTCACATCCCCCCATCGCTTTTGTGCTAAACAATCTTTTCACTTTTTACTCCTCGCGAGCTTTTGCCACCCTTTGTGAAGGCCTTTAAATATGTATATTCGCGAGCGATATAACGCTAATGAATCTTCGTTATCCTCGAGATACCTGGAGGAGCCAAGCACTTCTCTCTCTCTCTCGCTCTCTGTCTCTCGCGTTTTTTGTGCTGGTTTTACTTCGAAACATCGCGAGGATGAAAAGGATACTTTTTTACCACGGGCTTTTACCACGTGATATTCTTTTGAAAATCCTATCAGCTATAAATTTTTTTTCAATTTTCACCTCCCACAATTATTAATTTCATTATGTTGTTATTCGAGAAAAATGAAATGATGAATTATATAGACTTCATTTCGAACGTGTATCAATTGAGAAAAAAATGGATTTGGGGATCCTTATAATTTTGTGACTGTACATACGAGAATTATTTTTTCTTTCCGACCGTTCGATTCGTCAATAGTGAGAGAATCCCCTGGTTAAGCCCGCTGGAAACGGTATTACGCACCAGCATACACGGAGGCTTACCAATGGTATTATTTCGATGGACTCAACATTAATCGTCCATGGATAAATAAATATATATAGATTCGTCGATATCAGGTAGCGAGTTTTTTAGTTCCATTGTCACGCTTCCAGTGTCACGATACGAGTGCAAAAAGACCAGCTGTTGATGTAGGCTCAACGGAGACTGTAAATTTCAACGAAAGCTCGTGCATCCTAAATTCTGCTTTAGAGCCTCCTGCTCTGCTTATCTTTCCCTTGACACGACCGATTCATCATTAGAAACTTCCAAACTTTTGATAACGTCGCAATAATAATATTATTTATTTTTTCGAAAATCGGCATTCTTCTCAATCGGTTCGGATTTTCGAAACAAACAAGGAACTTCTGTTGACAATATTCCATGAACTATCTCAGCGATGTGCGAAATTTGTCCAACGGATTGAATTTTTAGTTCCAAAATGGAAAAAAAAAATTCTCATTAAATGACGACATCACTGAAAAAGTTACTTCGTAGAAATAGATTTCCATATTGACATCACTCGACGTACAAAAAAAAAGAAATTATTCATCGGGTTTTCTGAGATTCAACAGTTTTTGGAAAATCTTGAATTTCCCCTGTCGCGACGAATGTTCCAAGCCCTCGATCCAAAGTTGTCGAGGACACGATAAATGCGGTTAGGATTATTTGGTGCTCAAAGAGAGCTGTAAAAAAAAAGTTTTTAATGGCCAAACTTGGCTCTCAAGCCCTCCGAGGAGCAGCAAGTGGTAATGGGAAGTTGTGGTCGACACTATCGCACGGCGATGCTACTACTCGCTGAAGTAGTAAACTCCGCCACTCTGTCAGGCGCTCGTGAATAGAGCTCGAGCATCAAACATGTTTGCTTTTTCCTCTAAAAAATTTTGTTTCATAATCTGGAATGAGTGAAAAATCCAACAAAATACAAATATATAAAAAAAATTTAATTAATTTTTCTTCTGATCGCAAAATAATAATTTTTTCATAGTTATGAAGAAAGTGATTAAAAATGTAATCCTCGAAATTCAGACGCTACATCGAACGTGAAAAACGAGAAAAATATCAATGCAATTGTTTGTTTTTAGCACCAGGAGCCCCGCTTCTCATTCCGGAAGAGTGCAGCACTCAGAACAACAGCGTAACGGTTGCTTGGCAGCCACCCGCCGGCCATGGTATTGGTTGCGGTCAGCGTGGACCGGCCATCGAAGGTTATCTTCTCGAACTCGACGACGGATGCGGCGGAGAGTTCAGGGTGAGTCAACGACGATTCTCCCTTCGTGCGTTTCCTCTCTTTCTCATCTGCCAAAGTTTTGACTCCATCGGAGACAAATAATCCCGGCATCAGGCTGTAACAGCTCTCATTCAGTCCTGAAGTTTCACTTGTCCAAACACACGCACACACACACTGACTGCTCCTCCTCGTGAACATATATTTTGCTACCTTTATTCTCCCTTTATTGGGGACTAGTTCATCAAGAGTCTCTGGTCACGGAAAAGACACATTGAACGGAAAACTAATCGGAAGAGTTTTTGTCACGACAGTATTTTTTTTCCGTATAATATTTTGAAATTTTTCCTCGATTTCGTGGCACGTAGAAATTCGAAATTTTGCTCGCTCGATCGACGAGGAAAAAAATAATCGTCATTGAGTTTTTTTAATCCGTTTTCGTGGTTTCATCTCCTCGGAGGATCTCGATACCTTTGAGAGCATATTCGAGATTTATTACACATGTTGCAACGGTTGACAGGCTGTCTCCGAGTTTGCGTTTGAAAAAAGGATTCTCAACTGTCATAATTATAGCTGTAACGCGAGGTAGACGGAACGAGAGCACATATGCATAAATAAATATCCCGCAGCGACAGCCTTTTTCTAATGTTTTTTTTCCTCACACCCGTACATCCTCGTGCCAGCGCACGAGGTCAAAGAAACAGTGAAATAAAAAGCACGTGAGAAAGAGAGAAATAAAAAATAGTGGTTCGAGTCTTGCAAACAAGCCCGGAGAAACGCGAAAGTTCAAAGAAACTCACGTTTCATCCAGCACAAACGACTGTTATACAGAAGGGCGACACTTGCTCCGCCCGACGAGGCTAAAAGAATTTTTCATTTATTTTTCGGACCCCGTAGTTTTCGGGTGAAAAATAAAGCGCCGGACAGAACGCTACGGTATTTTTCTCGCGATCGGACAAGTGATAAAAACATAAAAGTCATTTCCATCAGGAACTGTGAGCCATTGTAGCTGCCGCATTTTGTACTCGATCAATTCGTTTGTGTCGCTTTTTTTCTTACAATGGCGACAACATCGTGGCTAGACCTCGTGGAAATTGGAATAAAGTTGCAGAAAGGGTTCTACGACACCATATCACAGGCAAAAATATTCAGCAAAAATATAAAACACAAAAACATCACAAATTTTTTTTTTTTTTATATAAAAAATCCCAAAAAAATATATATCACACGTCTAAATATCATACGCTTCAATTTTACAAACAAACAAAATTTTACAAGCAGAAAAATAAAATACAACAAAAAACAAAAATATGTGGGGTGAGGCCATTCGGATAAAAATGTTGTAAATTATTATTAAATAGAATACAATTCTTGTTTGTGATAATTTTCACTGATATTATTTCAAGTGATGAAATCTTGTGATGTTTTTATAAAGTAATTTCAAATGCATGGAATATTGAGTCGCGTCACCGTAGAAAACGATGATGGGGAGTTTCTATGAAGAAATTACATTTTTATATCATTTTTTCGGATTTGTTCCATTTCGGACTCTACCGCGGTCATTCGTGTAACTCACACATATACGACGTATTCAACGTCCTCAGTTGTAAGCCACGTCGAGTGCGGACTAAGAACGATCTCGTTAATTTCCCGTTACGCATCCCCCTGGACCTTTGTGCATGGATTAACCATCTAGTTCCAGTCGATGTCACATTTCCCTCCCGGTAGTTCCCACACTGACGGATTTTCATGGCAACGTAACATCACCAAAGTTCACCGGTACTTGATGATAATGGACGAGCGAATGGTGCGAAAATACTCATCCTTTTTTTCGTCAACTCAGCACCCAGATGCATTAATACAGGATGTTTCATAAATTTTTGAGATTGAGATCGATTGCGCACCTTACAGACATTAATCATCTATTTGCTAAGCCATTTTCGATGAAGAACGACATCCCATTCGATGGTCAACGAATGGAATGACAATTTTTTAAATTATCAATTCGTGCCCTGATTCGGTACATTTACGGAAATTTTGTGACCTCGCAAAACACTAGCTCGAGTTTGAATAAAATTTTATGTAAAAAGTTCACGTTGCACACATCGGGTTTGGATTAAGTTGACCCTTGGTAATGGGGAATGATATGGTGTTTTGGTTCGCAAAGTAAATACACTCATGGGGGTGATAACAGCTCGGACTTCGTACGAAATCACGAGCATGTTTCGTTTGTAATTTTTCAAACACGTTTAAAAATTTACTGACTAATGTATTTTTTGTTATTTTACAGGAAGTGTATTGCGGACGAGAGACAATTTGTACAGTCGATGGACTACATTTTAATTCATTGTATAACGCTCGAGTACGAGCCTTCAACAGTGCCGGCGAGGGTGAATACTCGGAACTCATTGGACTCCAAACGGCAGAGCGTAAGTGATCACGATTGACACTCGCCATTTTTCAATAAACTTTTACAGGTTTTGATAGTCGTTGATCTGTGAAAAACAAAGTAAAAAAAAACCATCAATTCTGTTGTTCGTCAAATTAACGTGTTGCCCTGTTCATTATTCATTCGGGCAATTTTAATGTTTCCCCAGTTGCTTGGTTCTCGTGGGCGATCGGTTCTTCGGGAATTCCTCAAGAAGTGTCGATATCGGAGGACGCAATGTGCGTTTCTTGCGAAGGCTACGAGCATCGCGTTGTACTCTCGAGTGTTGGTTTCTCTCGGGGTGTTCACTATTGGGAGCTGACGATTGATCGGTATCACAGCGACACGGATCCGGCGTTTGGAATCGCTAGAGCCGATGTCGCACGCGATCAGATGTTGGGTAAGTCCCGTATTTTTCTCTTCCTAAAAACATTCAATAGTTTTAAAGTCTGTTCATGAGTTTTTTCCACGGATATTATTACCTCGGATATTTCGTCATAGGGTCAAAACCCGTGTTACCGATTTTTTTCATCAAAATAGTGATAAATTAATGATGCATCAACTGTTTGATTTGCCTGTAAAATTAATGCAAAATGTGGGAAAAATCCTAACGTTAAAAAAATGTTAAACAGGCAAAGACGACAAGGGCTGGAGTATGTACATAGATCGTCAAAGATCGTGGTTCATGCATAACGGGCATCACGCCTCACGGACAGAAGGTGGAGTACAACAAGGAACAACAGTAGGAGTTTTGTTGGATCTCGAAACGACACACACGTTACGTTTTTTTGTAAACGATCAGCCTCAAGGTAGCGTCGCGTTTCACGATCTTTACGGAGTTTTTTATCCGGCGGTGAGCCTGAATCGTGGAGTATCGGTAACTCTTCATACGGCGATCGACGCCCCGCAACATTTGCTCGCCCTGCACGAGGAGTATGCGAGTGACATTATTCAGAGCTAGGGGTACCTGAACGTCCTGAGAAAGGGCTTAAACGTGCAGGACATAGAATCACCGCTTTCCTCATTCGCCTCGATCCTCAACGAGTACGATCTTCGAACCGCCAGTTTGATCGCGAACAAGGAAGTCAACGGCATAACGAGTAACAGTGATTTACAATCGCTCGGCGTGCTTCATACGCTTGAAAAAATAGTTGAAGAGTCGCCCAATCACTTGGGCGAGCCCAATTAATGGTAATCGGTAATATCGGTTTTGCAACATCGGCGAGTCGTCATTCGATCGTCGACACAAATAATAACATTATCGAGCTTTTCACCTCATCCAAAAGCCCACAAACGAGGCGGACCCACTTCGGAGAATCGAAATATTAGCATCCAGGTGAATCGGCTATTTACCACGTAAGAACGATCGTCGTCGTCCAATTACAAAAGATTCACTAAATTCGAGCGACATAGATTTCCTGATTTTTACTGTTTAAAAATTTTTTTTTTTTTCCTTTTCGATAATTCAAGACTGAACTTTACACAATTGAGCAAAATTGAAGAACTGCGTATGCCTGTATGCGTGCATGTGGAAACGAGAGAGTGAAGAAAATTTTTACCTACAACCGGTTCTTCCGATGGAGTTGAAAAAGCAAACCGCACCATTTTCGGCTACCCGATGGTTACGAACCAATTTCCAAAACGGATTAAAATTATTGCCAGCCAATCCGTACTCGTACTTCGGTCGCTGTTGACGCACAAAATCAACAAATTGGTACTCTCGTTACGATAAAACAATTACTCGGGATACGGCGATCGCGTCGAAATTAGCTTAGCGCCGCAAAGACGATCGTTGTCAAGTCACCCAACTTTTGTATTTATTTACCACGGAGGATATGCGACAATGAAAGAAATTAATCAATCGAGTCCCGAGGTAATATTCCACGTCGGGGAGGGTTCGTCATTATCATATCGAAACCTAGTATTTAAACGGTGTAGTTCTTAAGGATATCAGTATCATAGGTTATTTAAATATCACGTAATAAATGAATATTCGTGGAGAATGAGTCGCAGCTCAAATGTCGTATGGAGGAGAGGGTCATGGGAAACGGGAGGGATCGAGGAATGAAAAAAGGATGAAAGACTACAAGAGAGAGAGAGAGAGAGAGAGAGAGAGAGAGTGTGTGTGTGTGTGTGTGTTAACAACCGAGTATACAATTTTCTAGTCGTCGTAGGATCGTCGCCGCTGCCTACGCCCCGCAACATTTAATTAATTTCACCTGAAAACCTGCACGGAGTTTTCTCCGAATCCTTGTGACCCCGACTCTTCGTGCATTTGAAAAACGCGTTCGAAGCTTTTAGGCCTAACCGTCGCCATTGTGCAGGAAAATGTCTTTTTCCATTTTTTTCTCCTGTAAACAGTTCCAGAGATATTAAAGATTTTGTACTAAAGGCTGGGCGGTCAGGAACACGATTCGTGCTCTTGCGCAATGCCTTTCGCGGCACTCGTCCTAAGTCTCATGAACCATGGGTCGGAAAAGTTAATGAAAAATAACGTTTTTTACGCGGAGTCATATGCGTTGGATCTCGCTGTCCTGTGCGTCCTGAACTACTTCCCGTAACCATCACAAACGAGGGAGAAACTTGAGTTTTGGAGATTTTTGTTGAGCGTCAATTTCGCAAGAAAAAAAGAAAATTCCGTCGGTCATAAAATAGATTTTATTCCATTTTCAAAAATGTACCTTTTCTCTTTTGACCTGTAGATCGTTCCACTCGATACGAATCGAGCGAAGCGAACACGCCAAGTATCCGGTGAACAATGCGATGTTGCCAGGGTGCAAAACACCCGGAGGCAATCGTTGAGATATTTTTATCCACACGTCTTTTGGCGAGGGAGATAATTAATTAAGAGCAAATGAAAAGCGAGGTTTTTTTTAAGCGGAAGCGTCTAAACAACGGGATGTCAAACATCTCGAGTGCGCTTTCGTACAAAACACTTTCGCAATAACACATTCGTATAAGAACAATATTTAAAAAGGATTAATAAATGAAATATTATTAAGGAAGATCGGGTTTCCGATCGACGACAATGGACACAAATCACACGCCCACATTGAAAACATTGTATATATTTGTACATAACATTATCGATTATATATTGCTGATGAAATTGCCAACTGTAACATTTACGACTGTATCCGAGACCAATAAAAACGCAGAGAAAAGAAAAACCATAAAAATTTGAAAAACTTTCATTCTCTTCCTCGTTTTCTCACCATTTTTTATTTTACTTTGTCGAAAGCGAAGAAAAGGAGAAGGTGTGGATGAACCTCGTAAAGCGGAAACATCGCGGAGCATAAAAATAGACCAACTGAGGCGTCGTAGTTTGATAAAGCTGGGTACTTAATAAAGTTCCAGGTCGTCAATCAAAAATTGAGTCGAATCACGTCGAGTGGAAGATTTTCGGCATCTTTGATCAAATTATTTTCGAATTAATTCTCATTGAGTCGTGATAAGTAGTTGAGAAACTTGTCAAGTCTTCAATTTTTCACACAAGGTCACATTTTTTTCCATCTTGTTGATCCGCTTGAGAGTTTATTTTATTTCGAATGTCCCCGAGTCTTCCTTTACTCTATTCCAACGTTTTCGCGACTCAATTTAGGTTCGAATCGTGCGCCGAGAGGGCTTGAAGAAATGGGAGGACACGCATTTCCGACAAGGGACAAACGGGATGTTCCACTCGTGAACTCTTCGTGTACAGAGGGTGCCCCAGGAATCAAGTCAGACTTCATAAATTTCGGTGCTGAAAATTCCATTGTTTTTTTTTTCTTTTTACAATTCGGTCGAATAGACAGACAAAAAGAAACGTTTCTTTTTGTCACGACCAATCAAATTGCAAATATTCTTCACTAGACACGATTTTAACGGAGTAAAGAATGAGATAAATTCCTCGATAAAAACACCGTAAAACTTTGGAGACTCCTTGTACATTTCTTGTTCGAGACCCTATTGCCGCGTGTTTTGTTAAGTACGTATGGAAATCGTCAACCGATCGTACAATTTGGGACCGGTTTCAATGTTCCAATTGCAACGACGCCGAGAAAAATAGAAGGCATGCACTGAATTGCTAACGTTACTTCGTGTACAACACGAAAGAGGAGGAATCAAAGAACGGAGTCCTGCCACGCGACGACGAATGGAGGTGCGTATATTTGCATAATTAAGTATAGTGTCGTTATAGTGTCGTCGATGCAAATATCCAAGGAAAAAAAGTTTTATGCATCGGTAATGAACCAAGAAAGCATGACACGAACGATAAATATTGTTTATCGTGGATAAAATATTAAATTAAAGGAAAAACGAATAGTATAGAAATATTCGAGTTCGAGTACAGTATTTTTGGGGTTGATCGATGTAAATTGACCCAGGCAACGTTGCAAGCTCAAAAGCTCGACTATGGGCGAATTTTCAAGAAACAAATGATTTTTTTTTCTCATTAAGGACGTTGTATGGCGACGGTCAAATCTAAATTTTTGTTTTCAGTTTTCCTTACATACAAAATGGTTTGCGAGCCTAAGCTCATTAAAAAAAGTTATTACAAATTGACTAAAGAACAACATACTCTAAATCCAAGATTGTCCGAGGTATTCTGTATTTGTTATATAATAAACAAAATTACGAAAAAATTTCACGACCGATTTTTTTGAAAAACCAAATAAAGCTTCTTTGATGTTACATAAAAGTGCATGCAAAGTTTTAAGAGGCTTCACCATTTAGAAATCGAAATATTTAATTTTGAAAATTGGAACTGTTAACACACGCTCTTATGAGAAACTACTGAAAATTGTGATTTTTATAAATAAATATCTCGACTTCTACATGATGAAACCTCTTAAAATTGCACGAGCTATTGGATATCACTATTCTCTTTGTGTGGTGCAAATTTGAAGGAATCCTATCCATAGAAAATTTTGTATACAACGTCCTTAATTGATACCCAGGAATCAATGAAATACTTGTCCTTTCACTGATATAAAAAATATTGGTGCTAAACGTAAATCATTTGCTTTTTTGTAAGCTACTCATTTATTGATCAATTTGTTTATTTTCCGTATTAGGATTGTTTTTTCTGTGGACATCTCGTGCTTGCCATTGCTGTTTTACCCTTGGATGCGAATAAGATAAACATTTTTCAATCATTTCTTTTTTTGCGGTGGGAGGGGTTCCGGTTTCTCGGATTTTTTGTTGGTTGAAAAACAAATAGAAACGGGGCTCAACAAATCTACTTGTCCAGGATGTTTTTCCCCTATGAGTGGATTTCCCCCAAATTTTTTTTTCCCAATCAAAATGTTGAAATTCAATTCCTTTTGAAAAACGAGCAGAAACAATTTAAACGATTTAGAATAACCCCGTGTCAAAGACAAAGTTAAAATCCTGTGATTCGAGCGAGTTTCGTTTTACACAAGAAAGCTCGCAAGAATTTCCGGAATACTTTTCTCTTGTGTCGGTGATTTCGCGAGGAGCATACAGCTTTTCCCTTCCTGTTCTAGCCAGAGGTTGTACCCTGCATATAGGTCATAAAAAAAAAGCATTTCATGGAAACAGAAGTACAAGGAAGATCGTGCATTTGCGTTCGAACGAAAATCCCTTTTCCAAATCCATAAAGTTTCTGAGAAAGGAACGAAACTTTCATGCTACATATGCATTTTAATAGAGTCTGGAGAATTCGATAAAACGAGAATCCTGTTACTGCATTTCCGTGTTTCTGTTCTCATGGTTGATTCATATTACGTATATAGTTATGCGAATAGTTACTGTGATGTGCAATGGAACATGGCACAGCTGAAGGGTTCGATTACATACCAAAAAAGACAGACAACGTTCTGTTGCAGTGAGGTGAAAACTTATTGTTTGTAGGAACAAAATGAACTTCACACATCCGCATCACACGATTCATTGTATTCTGGCCATTGCGGGATGAATCGTCTCGGAATCCTTGGAAAGAGTAGATCCGATTGATATCAGAGCTGAAGACCGACTGGTGACGATAGTACGACCAGAAAAAATGTCTGCCGTGGACAGCGCGTCGAGAAAAAAATAAAAGCCACCGACGTCACCAGTAAGTTGTAATTTTTTATCGTTGCAGTAATGTACGTACAAAGTATAGATAAATGGAAAGCAATTTAGTACAACTTTGTAAAGCCCCATGTTCGAATTATGTACATATAAGTCACTGCTGCAACCATGCAATTTTGAACACTTATTTGCATATTATCATCAACAATGTCGAGTTCTATTTCCACTTCACAAACGACTTCCCTCGCGTTTGTTTTCTTATTTAATATTTTTTCGTATCCATAGTGACCGGAAACAGGAAGGAAGGTAGTGTTGCGGTCTAAGAACGCTTTCGTTTCATGACAAAGTAAATTGAATTCTGACTCACGAGTTCAATAAAGGTTTAAGTCCTCGTACTAGCCTTTCGATCGGTAAAGTTCATCAAGTTTTAAGCTGATCATTTGTTTATTCTGAAATATAAACAAATGAACATATATTTATATATAGAGCTACATGAATTTTGGGTGTACAATTGTTTATCATGCAAACTTGTACTCCATTTATACGAAGTTTTATAAGTAAACGGATTAAATCGCAAACTTGTTCTATTTCCTGCGAATCCGACGTTGCCTCGCAGTGACGTTGCACTCTGCACGCATCGCGGGTCAAAGTCCAAGACATTCAAGATTCAAGATTCAGCTGCAGCTAAAACCGAATCCACTCTCCAAAAATCCGATTAAAGCTGAAAGAAAATCGTGTCTGAAAATTTCCAACATCTGAATTAAACAAATTTATTGAAACCTCATAAACTGGATATGAAAATTGTTAATAATAATTGACCATTTTGGTTATTATTATAAAATCTGGTGTTTGTAGATTGCCAGGTAGATCAAGGATATGACGAATCAAATGGACACGTATAATTGGTACGGAAGGACAATAAAAAAATTGTTGTTCCTTGCTGGATTGTTGCCGATCGCTGATCCGAGCGTCTTTTATCGTTTACTCCCGTACATGCAT
Organism: Hyposoter dolosus; assembly: GCA_963921915.1. NCBI lineage: Eukaryota > Metazoa > Arthropoda > Insecta > Hymenoptera > Ichneumonidae > Hyposoter > Hyposoter dolosus. The sequence continues at coordinate 10,592,587 of OY998134.1, forward strand.
CTCACGGCCGAACTTTGGATAATTTATGCGGTTTTTAATTTTACTCGACTGCATATGAATGATTTCGAGATAATGATTAAGGCCCTTGGTTTAGCAATGACCTTCCTCGTCGGCGTGTTAAAAGTAATTCCAAATTCTAAATTAAGTCTCACTATTCATACCACTAATTGAATTATGATGATTTTATCGAATTGATTATTGTGCAGATCATTTGTTTAGCGATTCATCGCGATCGGCTACTCGATTTACAGCTGAACCTGGAAGTAGCTTTTTCCGAAGACCTCGAGGATCCAGAACTTCAACCCATTCTACTTTCACCGTTGCTAACATATTATAGACCCTCGTTGGTCTTCTCATCCATTGCCTACGCTGTTTGCGCGTTATACGCAATCGTACCGATCATCGTGATAGTTTTACAGCTAATCCATGGAGCAGCTGGCATTAAATATATTCTCCCCGTTACGACCACGTATCCTTGGTCCATCGCTCCAACGAACAAATGGTTTTTCTTAATGTTGTACACTTTCGAGATTTACGGTAGTGTGTGCTTGACCAGTGTAGCAGCATCGGTCGACGCCCTTTTCGGTTATTACATTTTCCACATATCCGGACTACTTCGAACGATATCTTACCGCTTAACGAATTTGAAAATGAACGATGACTATCAGAGAGTAATAAAAGCATGCGTAAGAAGACATCAAATTTTGATCCGATGTCGAGCTCATCTCGAACAAATTTATGGGCCGATCGTTCTTTTCTTATCGGTTAGCAACGCCTACATTATTTGCGCGATGATTTGGCAGGCTACTCACGTAAGTACATTTTTCTTTCACTATACAGACCGTATTTTTTCAATATTAACTGCACCGAGTCTGTTGCGCAGGTGGACCCCAAAAAAGCCATCGTCTCCGTCGTATTCATTAGCATGAAGGGCATTCAAACACTTTTCTATGGTTGGGTCGGCTCGACTTTAACTACCGAGGTATAGTCTTCAAGATTTGGACGAAAAATATAAATTGGTGCCGTGCACCAAGAATGAAATTGCTAGCTTCGTTATTCTTATTTTTTCGATCTATTACGATACATTTGTAGAATTAATTCAATATACTGACATTTAATTTTCATCGAATAACAACGTTCATGTCTCAATTCATAAAGAATGGAAAATTCTGTGAGGCAATCTACGCGATCGACTGGCCAGGCTCGGGCGAGAAATCCCTTATGACGAGCGTTCTGATGATGATTTCATACAACAAGCCATTTGTTCTTAGTGCGTGCTCCGTAGGAACCATATCCGTCGAAATGTTCATTGCTGTAAGTCTCAGAAAATAAAATAGAATTTTGAAATATACATTAAAATATTTTCCATAAAAATGTATCTTTTTGCGTTATATTATTATAATGCGGCACACGAATCCGCACTTTTGGGTTAATCTGATTTTTGTCACAGGTTTGTAATACAGCTCTCTCGTATTATTGCATGTTACGCTCTATAGAGGAACATAAGACGATCGAACACTCAAATTAATCTGCAGACATAATTGAAAAATAAAATGAAACATGTATGACGAATAAACTCGATATTGGTGATCCAGCTAAAAACCATCAAGATTTGTAAGATTAATGGTCACGTGCAGTTTGTAGCGGAATACGAAAAACAGTGACGACTTTTTCCGACGAATTGTACCCAGCATCAAATTTCCGGTTCTACCATAAACATTCGAAATTAAATTTCAACTGATCATAGTTTGCATTACGATCTCGGCCGATTCCTTCACTTCGAAGTAAATTTGAATCAGGGATGTGGTCTGGGGTTTCGACAAAAAATTTACAAACGCCATTTCATTGCATAATCTAATTGATCATCAAACTCGAGTGCTTGTCAATTGATTGCTCACGGCCGTTTGTGTCGATACAAGTCACTCAATTTTCGATCTATCGAACTGTCATTGTTCAGCTTTTTTCCGAACACATGACTAAACTTCATTTTGTTTTAAAATTTCTCGTCCGGTGCTCAATTTTTCCAATCGTTGACTTTCACTCATTAAAAAAAAAAAAATCGCGATGGATAGTCTCTGGTAAGCGGGGTCTTTCCATCTAGATTTCTTCTCGATCTTGCCAATGTGTGACGTATCGGCTGGAAAGACGTGACTTAATATTTTATCAATTGCGGTGAATCGAAAAGCCGAGTTCCAAATATTTTTTTACTTCATAATTTTACAGCCTAATCATTTCTCTTGCCAATTAACATCTAGAATTGACGACATCAAGATGGATCGAAAAACTATGACCTCCGGAGCTTCGAATTACTTGTCACGGTACGTACCACCATCCCGTTCCACCATTTTATGGAAAAATAATTAAAATGAATTGAAAATCTTGTAGTAATTCATTGTTGTGTTCTTTTGCGCACGATAGGATCTAGAAATTTCTTTCGAGGTCTTCAATCTCGCAAGCTCGTTCGCGCCAAAAAAAATCGTTAATGATACATCGGATGAAAAAATGTTGGCGGATTTTCTTTTGAAATTTCGAAGCGGTAGGATTAGCAGCGACTTTTGGGAGAACGTCTATAATTCTTGAACATTACGCTGGGATATGAGGGTAGATGTTGAAACTGGCTCCATCCAGTCGAAGACCAGAAGAAACGGTGACTAAGATGGGGATGATAAAGAGTAACAGACCGAGAAAGAGCAAGGAAGAAAAAGAAAGATGCAGATGGAGAGAGAGAAAGAGAAATATATCAATACCTCCAGGCCATTGACGTCAGGTGCCCCGTCGTCTCGACGTCTTCCTAAACGTCGTAATTGGAGCTCATTTTTCTGTCGTCTCTTTCGTTCTTCCTTCTTTTTCTCTGGATGCTAGCAAACCCTCGTCACTTTTTTTTGCTTTTGTGGGCCTTTCTCAGAGTTATTTGGATCTCAATCTCGTTTTATGATTCGAAGCATAAATAGGGTACAGAATTTTATGTGCATTGTATGTACAGTCAACGTAGACGTTGGAATTTTTAAATTATTTAAAAAAAAAAGAAACGCTCAACTTATTTCCAGAGCAATAGAGAAAAATATGAACTTATCGAAAAAAACTTTTTTTTTTTTATTTTAAACGATCGGCGAATTTGACTTCGTTTATATTATTTTAGTGGCGGAGGTAAGAGTCCGAATACTTCTCACTTTTTTTTGGCTTCGTGCCATAACGAGCGTGCCATACACGCGTGACATTGGCAACTATTCGCTGAGAGAATTCCGGCGTTAGGTTTGGAATTGTAGTTCAAGTTGCACCGTTATGAGGGTACCATTATATAGAGAGAAAAGCTGGGATCGTTAGACCCAGAAACTACTCACGTTTTATGGAGGCTGAGCTATTTTCTCTTTCCTTGCTCCAGTTGTTTAAAGCATCGGTTCGCAATTCTCGTTGCCTTGTATTTCTTCGCATTGAGAAAATTATCAAAATACCAATGCGAATGATGATAATTATGACGTGTCTAGTTTATTTATATTGTAATAGTTACTTTGAAATTCATATTTTCGCCTTCGGTCAAGCCTCGATCAAAATTGAGCTTTTTTTCTTAGACGTAAGATTTTTCGGTAAAGGTAAAAGATGGACTGTAGGACTGAGGATTCGTTTCACACGATAGCTCAAGAGAGACTGAGGACTGCAGTTGTTGTAGAAAAAAAATTGTTACTTCAGACGGTGTGTCCCGAAAGGGAAACCGTCCCTAGCGGCTTCTGTATAATTCGATATCATTATGTTCCTCTTACCAGGAATAATTGTACGTTGTATAAATAGGCAGAGAACAGAGTAAGTATCACTTATCAACTTCTTTATGCCATCGTTAGAATAAATATCGTGGGCAACAGTCACAACAGAGTCTGGATGTTTATTTCCACATAATCATCCATATTAATGACCCGTTTCTATTTTCTACTTCATAAACGGTTTCTCTCTTATTACTATTTTTTCTCGGTCTTTGTCCCTTATTTTAAAATACAGAAAAATAAAGATCCGATCTGCGCTTGCGATCTACGAGCACTCGTTCCTTGGCCAGGCTTACGATCAAAATCAAAGTTATGAGTTGAACAGGGAATTGAGTTCGGGTGCTTGTTTTTCGATCGTTGCTGCTAACTCCTGTTCCTGGGAAAGCTGCACGTATTCGTTGACGCTTTTCATACTTTGGGGTTGCAGAAACTTAGGGAGAATAACTTGAGACGATAAGAACCGAAAACTCGAAGAGACGCGATTAATTCCATGCGAGCCGAATGAATCCAGGATAGAATTAGGTTCAAAATGAACGAATATTGATCCAGTGATAGATTGATCGTGATTTGTGGTTCCATGACTAAAAATCACTCGCCAAAATATCATCGACTCAAAACCACACGGCAAAAACCACCCAGACAATATATTACAATTGTATCGGTTCGACAAACCCAAACGAACAGTGACACAAAATTATAAATTTCTTCCAGACTACACCTATATAGAATATAGTCAAAATATATCCCAACCAAACCCAAACAGGCATGCAATGACACAAAACTATGTTTTTTTCAACAGACTAAACCTACATAGAATAGTCAAAATATATCCTTACTCTAACGCGAGCTGTTATTCGTTCTGCCTGAACAAGACTCGCAACATTGAACATCCATACAATGGTAATCGTGGTATGTTGTCACTGCATGTGATTATCGGTCGTGTGGTGTTGTGATCGTATGATATTTTGTTGCGTGATTTTTAGTCGGTAATATTTTGTAGTGGGGTCGGGGTATTTTGACTATGATATTTAGACGTGTTTCTGATTTATGGGTCATCGGCTAGATTTGCCTATTTGTCCAAAATACTTGCAATTCTAGCTCGTGAGTTGAATCGGCAATATGTCAAGTCGAATCGTCAAGTACAATCGGTATGGTAACACATTGAGAAGATTTCTATTGTTCGCTGGACTATGGCCGGTCGTCAATGCAAGCGTCTTTTATCGTATAGTCCCGTATCTTCATCTTTCGGCCGAAATTTGGACGCTCTGTGCAGTTCTCAATTTTTGCCGCCAACATGTGACAAATTTTCGACTTTTAGTCAAAGGTCTGGGTTTGGCTCTAAGTTTTCTCACCACTTTACAAAAAGTAAATGAAATTTTGAAGTAAAGGAGTATTTTTTTTTCATCATTATTTTGATTGCAAATTATTATTATGCATTTGATTATTAAATTTTTGGCAGATGTTTTGCTTGCTTCTGTATCGAGATCGTCTAATCGAGTTACATACAAATTTGGAAGAAACCTTTTCTCAAGATCTTGAAGATGCTGAACTACGACCTATTTTGTTATCGCCACTGCTGACGTATTATCGACCCTCGTTGGTCTTATCGGTCGGAGCCATTTCATTGCTCGTAATGTATTGGGTTGCACCAGTTTTATTAATAATTATTCAGCTCGTTCATGGTGCGAGTGTCATTAAATATATTCTGCCGTTCACGACAATATATCCCTGGTCCATTGGTCCAACGAATGCATGGCTGTATTCGGGTTTGTATATTTTCGAGATTTATGCCGGTACGTTCGTTGGTTGTATCGCAGCATCGGTAGATTCCCTTTTCGGTTACTATATCTTCCAAATATCCGGACAACTTCGCACCTTATCTTATCGTTTAAATAATATGAAAGCAAGCGAAAATTATCGCAAGGTTATAAAAGAGTGCGTCTCGAGACATCAGATTTTGACGAGGTGTCAAGTTCATCTCGAACGGATTTACGGACCAATCGTCCTTTGGCTATCGGTTACGAACGCAATGATCATGTGCGCCATGATTTGGCAAGCAACTCATGTACGTAACTATCTCGTTTTTTATTTCGATATTATTGCAAGTTTTGATCAATGCTCCCAATTTGTTGCACAGACAAATCCAAAAAAAGCTATGATCGTCGGGATATTTATTGTCATGAAGGCCATTCAAACACTTTTCTATGGGTGGCTCGGCACGACGTTAACCGTTGAGGTATTTTTCCCGAGATTGCACTAATCAAGCTTTAATTATACACAGAGAAGTTCTTAAGTCACAGTTTTTCATTTTTTCTTCTTTTGAGTTTAGAATGACAACTTTCGTGATGCGATATACACCGCTGACTGGCCGGGCACGGGTGAAAAATCCCTGATGACAAGCATCCTGACCATGTTGATATACAACAAGCCATTCGTTCTGAAAGCCTGCTCCGTGGCGACAATATCCGTCGACATGTTTCTCGCCGTAAGTTAAAACTTAACTTCTGTTTATAAATTTTTCAAAAACCTGTTCAAATAAATGTAAAAATTTTAATCCTGCGATCGCGTGCAACACACAATCTCCGTCAATATGATTTTTTTTCATAGGTCTGCAATACCGCAGTCTCGTATTACTTCATGTTACGAACTTTGGAGGAACGTAAAGGTCTAGTAATATAGTTGTATCGACTTGCAGAAATAAATTTGAGGAAAATTGTCAAATATATGCAACGAGCAAATTCCTTTAGTACCAAAAAGACGTAACTAACGTGAAATCGGCTCGATTTTTCATAATTCAATTGAAAGTTCATGAAAAAATGTATCTTTCCTTACGCAATTTTATTACTAACCCTTATTCGTGCGCGAAAAATTTTCGATGCATTTTAAAGTGAAGCCAACCGAAATCCTAGAATATTCTGCTTTATATTTTACCTCACGTATGAATTTTGCATTTCCGTAATAATAGTCGTTGCCAAATTCATTTTACAATGACATTTTATATTTTTTCGGTATTCAATTGGATTTTATGGAAAATTTGTAGTTCCGTGATGATAGACAAGTTTTAAGCGAACAGAAGACTTCATACTACAAGATCCGGTCCATAGAGAAGTCGAAGAAAGACTAGTGAGGCTTGTTCCCAAGGAAAATATCGGACCCCCTCCCGCCCTCCTCTGAATCACTCTTGTGCCTTCTCGGGGAGAAAACTTGTAGGTCGCCTCTATAATTCGATAATATCGTATACCGCAATACGTACGTATCAGGAAAAATGGTATAAAGTTTATATAAACGGAAGACAATTTAGTGCAATTTGTCAACTTTTACATCACGGTCCGAGCATTTTTCTCGTGTACAAACAACAATTCAAATAGTAAGTTTTATTTTTATATAATAAACAGGCTTCTTTTTTTCTCTCTGGCTTTACCTCCCCTGTTTATCCCCACTTTATTCTTCAACGACGCGAATAATTTATTTTTGCTTTTTCGCATTCCGAGCTGGTTTATCAGTATTGTACTTCCAGACGCGAGGAAAACATCAAGTAGTATTGTGTGGATTTTGTGAACAAAGAGAATATTGCAGTCGGAATTGAAATTTATTAGTTAGTTTAAAGCCAAAGTTACGGGTCACATGACAGTGAAATTCCATGATCAATTATTCTTACATGTTGTGGACTAAAACTGTGAATTGATGAAAAAATCCCGAAAACTTTTTGTTCGATTGAATTTTTAATTGGAGCTATAGAAGGGCCAAAATATTCTTTGAACTGGCGTGACAACGAAAATCTCATAAAAAATGGTAAAACTTTAATTTGCCTAAGGAACTTAATTTTTCTTTATTCATTTATACTTGCAATGACGCATAGTGTTTATTACAGATTGTGAAAAGTAACGACAAAACGTCGATTCTAGTCGAAAAATATATTTTGTACGAAAAGGCATTGAAAAAAATGTTGCTTTTCGCCGGCGTGTGGCCAAAAGCCGATCCAAGTGATTTTTATCGTTTTTTGATCTGGGCCCATGGATTTGGATCGTTCTTAATGCTTTTAGCTGTTGCCAGGTTTTGCTATGAGCATACAACGAATCTTAATCATTTTTTGACGGGGCTCAGTCTGGCCATCGGTTTCGTAACTATCATACAAAAAGTAAGTGTCAGAAGTTTCACGCATCATGAATGAAAAAAAAACGATTTCTAATCTACCGTCTACCTCTGATGACTCCTTTTGTTTTGAGCAACCTAACCCCAGGCTCCTGTAGTTTCGCCATGATGACCAATTATTGAAACAGTGTACCCTGACAAAATTATTCGTTGTTAAACTTAAAAAAGAATAAAACATGGAAAATACGATTTTTTTCAAAAATCATGAGCATTGGACATGACTGGGTTGTAAAGACCCATGATACTGGACTCAGGACTCATATTTTTACTTTTCAGATGGTATGTTTGACCATTTATCGAGACAATTTGATAGAGATGCACCGCACTCTGGCCCACACATTTGTAAAAGATTACAGCGATGTCGAAATGCAACCAATTTTAATGTCACCGTTATCACCTTTTTACCGACTTTCCCAAATAATGATGGGAACAGCGTGGTCTGGAATGGCAATGTACTGGACCGTTCCTCTTCTTCTCATAGTTATTCAGTTCTCAAAAGGAGAAAACGTCGTAAAATACCTCCTCCCATTCCCGACCTCGTTCCCCTGGCCAATCAGCGCCAACAAGTTCGTTTATGCTGGGCTCTACATCTTCGAGGTATACACCTCGACCTGCCTCACTATATTTACAGTAGCCGTTGATTCCCTCTTTGGTTATTATATCTTCCAAATATCCGGACAACTTCGCACCTTATCCCATCGAATACGGAATTTGAACTCGAGGGATAATCATCGAGAAATCATTATTGAATGCGTCTCGAAACATCGAAATTTAATGCGTTGCCAAGAGAGCCTCGAACGCATCTATGGACCCATTGTCCTTTGGCTATCAGTCGCAAGTGCCATAGTTCTATGTGCCTTGATTTATCAAGCTGCCCACGTAAGTAATCAATCTTAAGTCTTCTAAAATGTCCCTGAGGTTTCAGGGCCTTTCACTTTACTCATTGACTCTGAAACTAAACCAAATATATTTGGTTTAAAAAAAATCGTTTCGCATTCAGCTGGAAATCCTGAGCAAACACTTTCCCGAACGTTTTTCGATCCGATGACAATTGAGAGAGATAAATATTGTTGAAGGTGAGCCAATCGGATGCTGAACCCACATCTTATTGGCTCAATGTCAACAACGGATAGCTTATTCAGTTTTTGGCGTATCACAAAACGGTCCATATCTTGTCGACTCGAAATGACTATCCTTCTATATCGATTGTTTCTCAATCTTCAATATTCTCAAAATATTGCGCAGTTGAATCCGAGAGAAGCGGCATCTACCACGATGTACATATTCACCAAGGCCTTACAAACATTGTTCTATGGTTGGTCCGGAACTGCTTTAACGGCCGAGGTATAGTCATTACGATATAGTAAGAAGTTTTACAGCCGACGACGAGGGAGATTGGGACAGGCGGAATACCGAAAGTGTTTGACAAGAAAGGGTGATTTTTGTTTTTGATCTCATCATGAAATTGTATGCTCACCTGCCACTTTGACACTGAATCAGGAGCTCAAATGGTTGAACAGACATCGAGTATTTTCGAGTATATTTTGAAGGTTCAATTCACTAGTTTTATTGTTCTTGCATTCAGTAAGCCAACCGAGTGTGAACGTGTGAGGATGACCGTCCAGTTTGTATTTGCTGCAAATGCGAGTGCTTGTTTCCTGAGGAAAAAAAAAATTGCATCAGGACATCGGATGAGTAAAGGATTCTTATCGGCACGTGAAAGATTTATTTGAAAAAAGAGATGCGCAGAAATAATATTTTCTTCATCATTCTGCCGTGTCTCAATCTCCCAGACATCAATTAACGTTTCGCGAATTTAGTTGCTTATGACTGTTTTTGCTCTGTCTTTTTCACGAAATCAGAATGAGAAATTCCGTGATGCAATCTATGCTAGTGACTGGGCAGGTACTGGTGAAAAAACACTGATGAAGAATGTTTTAATCATGCTCATATACACGAAGCCATTTGTGCTCAAAGCGTGTTCCTTTACGACTATATCCGTAGATATGTTTCTCGGCGTAAGTATTACGAGCAATACCTCAATTATGAAAGTGAAGATCCTGAAAATCGTTGAATACGTTCGTGGGAATGTATTTTTTTTCACAGATCTCCAATACAGCTGTTTCTTATTACTTCATGTTGCGAACGTTGGAAGGAGCACAATGACGTGCCACTAAAAGGGTCATAACATTGTGAAGGGTTTTATTGAATTTGAAGGTTTTCAAAGGGTCGTGCGCTGGATTCCACTTGTACTTGGAATTTTCATTCCATTAAATTTTTTTTGAATAACGTTTTCAAATTTCCTCCTCAGCAAAAAGGCTGGACAAGCACATGTACCCCTGTTTCAATTTTATAAGGTAGCAGTTTATTTTTTGAAATGATCAACACGACTAAATAACAAAAAAGATTGAAAATAAAATATAAACGGAACTCTTCGAATTTTATTTTTAATCCGATGGATCTCGACATTCGTTCGACACTCACTCATACGTACACCCAATCGCCTTATTTCTCTCACACACACACACACACACACCCAACGAAATGTTATTTCAGTATATAGTCGAATCGATTTTTTGATACAAATGATTTTTGCAAACTTAGCTTCAATTTTGGACGCGATGCTCTCCTATGGCTCAATTACTCCGGGACGATGAAGATTTCTGTCCCGAGATCCCGAGGTCGATGGACGGGAAAGAACCGGGCTGATCATGCCTCAGATTCGTTCCAGTTTTATTAGTCCACGTGTTTCCTCCACGACGGACCCGGAGCAAGAAAGCGAGAGTCGGCAATAGAATTCTCATTTCGCTTTCTAAGGTGACCCTTCGGAGGGTATTTTTTGCAAGGAGTGGTGTCAGGACATGCGTAGAGATTGATAAATCGAAGGAGATCAATACGCATGACCGATCGATGAGGGGGACATCAAATGTATCTAAGACCGAGTGATTAAAAAAAATATATATATTCATGTATACTTGAGGAAGCATTTTTGTTTTCATAGACGATTCGATTTTCTCTGAATACCGAGTCATAGATCAATTTTGTCACTGATATTCGTGGAGAATAACAGCGAAAATGATCTACACGTCGATTTTCAAGTTGGGCTTATCGCAAGTTTGGAAATTGGGACCGATATGTTAAGAGTTCTGAAACGATCAAGAACTCTATAGGATTTTCGACGGATCAACTCCCTAATGATATCTATGCAGCGAACTTGACAATAAGGCACATTGTTTTAAAAATTACTTGAATGCTGAATTATTTTCAAAATTTCAGTGAATCTTTATTATCGCAATAATTCCATCAATCACCACCGTTTCCGTATTTATAATTTAAGAAAATATAAAATATACACTTCCGGAAATAAGAACGAGGATTGTGAACCAAGAAAAAGAAACTAATCATGGAATAAATTCACACATCATTTGTACGTAAGTGATGACGATACGAAGTAAAAAATAAAAACGTTTTACGGCCAATAAAATAGCATGCAGATGGATATTTGGAAAGTTTCTTTTTCTTTTTCCAGAACCCAATTTCCTACGTATTTATTTTGTTCCGATGTTCGTAGCTTTTGCCAATAAGTCCAATGATAAGGAGTCGAACTAATGTGAAGTGGAGATCCGGATGACACAAATGTTGTAAAGCAACTGATGACGCCAGTCGTTCTGGAAAAATGGTTACCCAAGGCATCATGTCCGGAAAAGAAAAACTGACTTGACAGTCTCACCTGTATAATTTAATTCTTCCCTTCTGTACGAGAAATTTACGTACAAGGTATAACATAAATGGCAAACAATATCCAGCAATTTAACAACTTTTGTATGCCATTATTCGAATGGTATACAGAATATTACTGTCACGCTGAAGTGCAAAACCGTCTGCTATATAATCATCGATCTTAACCACCAGTTACTATTTATATTGTACGGAACAACTTCCCTCTTGTTTTTCTCTTTCCACATCTCTCCTTTTCATTCAACACGAAGAAAAATAACGAGCGGTTCGCGTCTGCAATCCACGGACACTAGTCACTTGGAGTTGTGCTTAAAATCAAATTCAGAGTCATGAGTTTGACCGGGCATTGAGTCTCCGTAGTTTTTTCCGGTGAAGCTTTTTATATGATCGTTCGCGAAAAAAAACTAAACATACGAGCACACGTACGCTTCTCATACATTGAGTCGAAGAAATTTTCGTATTTAGAGTTTCTTGAATTTTAGATCCAATTCGAATAGCGATTACTGCATGAGAGGTGAATGAGTCTACATTAAATTTGGGTTGCTGATAATAAAATTTAACAGTAAATGATTTCAACAAAAGTTACAGTTCGAGTGAAATTAACAGTGATTCCAAATAGACAGAGGTGAATCGGAAATATGTCGAGCCAAATCGAGAAGTATGATTTGTTCGGCAAAATATTAAGAAGATTGCTGCTATTTGCTGGACTGTGGCCAATCGTCAATGCAAGTGTTCTCTATCGTTTAGTCCCATATCTTCATGTTCTGGCAGAACTTTGGACAACGTTCGCAATCCTTAATTTTTGTCGTCAACACTTGAAAAATTTCAAGCTCTTGATCAAGGGGCTTGGATTAGCCTTAAGTTTTCTCACGACTATACTAAAAGTAATGAAAATTTGGAAACTATTTTATTTGACGATTGCATCACATGACCTGTTAACTATTTTGATTCGTTTATTCTTGGACAGATGGTTTGTTTAACGTTCTATCGAGATCGACTGATCGAGCTACATACGAATCTGGAAGTAACTTTTTCTCAAGATTTTGATGACCCCGTACTACGACCCATTTTATTATCGCCACTGCTAACGTATTATCGGCCTTCGTTGGTCCTGTCGGTCGGAGTCTGCCTATTGTTTGCAATGTACTGGATAACACCAATTTTGCTCATAATTATCCAGGTGACGCACGGTGCGAGCGTCATTAAATATATTCTTCCCTTTCCGACCTCGTATCCCTGGCTCATTGGACCAACGAACAAATGGCTCTACTCAGGCTTGTTCATTTTCGAGATGTATGCTGGTATGTTTCTTGCCTTTATGGCAGCAGCTGTCGATTCACTCTTCGCTTATTACATCTTCAAAATAACCGGACAACTTCGTACCTTGTCATATCGTTTGCGAAATTTAAGCGCTCATGAAAATTATACAAAAGTGATAAAGGAATGTGTCTCGAGGCATCAAATTTTGACGCGATGTCAAGTTCATCTCGAACGGATTTATGGACCTGTCGTTCTCTGGCTCTCAGTTTCGAATGCCATGGTCATGTGCGCCATGATTTGGCAAGCCACTCACGTAAGTAACTTGTTCGTTTATTATTTAACAAGATTCATTGTAAGCATTAAACGGATGCTAAATGTCGCGCAGATAAATCCCAAAAAAGCCATCATTGTTGGGGTATTCATTATCATGAAATTGATCCAAACATTATTTTACGGTTGGTTCGGCTCGACATTGACTACCGAGGTAATTATAAATTTCCCTCGTTATGATTCTTCCTACACTGACTGTAAAAAACGTTAAAATATAAACACCGAAATTTATTCGTGTTTTTCTTTATAAAGAATGAAAAATTTCGGGAGGCCATATATGCGGCGGATTGGCCAGGGACCGGCAAAAAATCACTCATGACCAGCATCCTGACCATGATAATATACAACAGGCCATTCGTTCTTAAAGCCTGCTCTGTGTCAACAATATCCGTCGACATGTTTGTCGCCGTAAGTTTGGGAATAAACTGTTGGAAGAAGATTTTAAAATTGAATCATTCGAAATATTTCAATTCCCCGGATCAAAACATGGAATCGTATGTTTGAGCGAATATTTTCTTGTTGCAGGTCTCCAATACCGCTGTATCCTATTACTTCATGTTACGAACTCTGGAAGAACGGAGAGGCCTCGTATAATTACGTCGTTTTCTCAAAATGAATTAAACGATGATCAAATGTGTATTATAATATATTTTTGGTGAAAAAAAATACATACAATTATTATATCAGCTAATTCTTCACTTCTGACTGTACCGAAAACTACACGTCATGCGAAGCAGTTGGATTTTTTTTTTTTTTAACAAATCCTTATTTCCGCAAATTTGAAGCATGCACATGGCGAGATTTATCGTCGCAATCTTTTTTCTCCGTGACTCCATTTTTTTCTAGATTTTTATTGACAAATTTTAACTTTGTGATGATATATAAATTTTCGGAGGATAAAAGACTTCATAAGCGAAAGTTGCGGTCCATTAGACAGTCGGTGAACGACTAGTGACGCTCGTTTTCCTGAAAAATGTCGGACCTCCCTCTTCTCCTTCTCTCGATCGAACTACCACCCTCCCGACAAGAAAATTTATGGTTTGACTCTACAATTTAATTGTTCCTTATTCAACAACGTTTTCGTATCCGAGATAATGGCAAAAAGTTGACTAAACGGACTATAATTTATCAACAGTTGTATCACAGACGGAATATTTTTCTCGTATAAACGTCGATCTTTAATGAAAAGTTTCATATCCATATGTTATTAAGAAGTTTCCCTTCTTCATATCTCTCTGTAAAAGCCTGTTTTCTCTTTTACTACGAAGCTAGTTAACTTTTTCCTCTGTATTCATTTTTTTTTACAATGCAAAGAATCAGTTCTTCATAATTTCTAATCTAATCAAAATTATGTTCAATTTCGATCGGATAATTCGACATATACATACTTTCAAACCCGGAAAACCCAGCCAATAGGGAAGTCTCCATTTTTGCTGAATTCCTGTTAGTTGCATAGTCATTAACTCAGAAAAACGATTGATTTTTTTCTCAGGTCTCCGATTATTCGATTCTTTTCGAAAACAAAACTTCACAAAAAAGTTTCATCCCTCTTTCAAAAATGACTTTTTTTATTTTATGATTTTGAATTTTATGATTTTTTTTTGAGCCCGGTACGCACTTTGAAAGATGGTCGTTTTTTGCCTTTTTGGGGGGGTTCAATTTTAGCACACGACTCGTAGACAATTGTTTTCACGAAAAACTTAAGGCGAGGAGTAAAAGCTTTAATTTCCTTTTTTAGAAGGTTGCGTACGATTTGTTTTGTATAAATATTGAACTTTTTGCAAAAAACGTCAATATTGATAAAATGAGGCCTAATTCTGAAACTATTGAGCTGAAGCTATTGGGTAAAATGACTAAGAGGGTAAAAAGGTACATACAGTAATTGTGGATGCACCTAATTTTTTTCATAATTTTTTTCCAAAACAAAAATTTTGTTTCCAAAAGTCGACGAAATTTTTTTATATTCTAAAAAATCGGGTCTCTCACCTTATCTACACAGCTTTTTAGTATGGGTTACCGCTTTGACGAGCCGTGGCATCCGCTCGATCAATTTATCGATTCGACTCTGCTCCAGGCTGGCCCAAGATTCTTGCAGTTTAGTCCACAAATCGCCAGAAAATGTGGGAAAAGTTTTTCGTATTTTTCGATCGAGCTAGGCCCAGAGGAGCTCGATCGGGTCTGAATCTGGCGGTTGGGGTGGCCACATCATGTTGACAACAACGTGTTTCACTTTTCGATTCCTCAAATATTATCGGTAGAGGCGAGAAGTGTTTTGGATCGGTATCTTACTGCATAACGAAGCTACGACCGATAATTCTTAAACCGGGTGGAATCGCGTGCCGGATAACAATTTTTTTTATATTGTTCTCTTTTCATGATATCTTCGATTTTTTATCAAATCGCTGGTAAGGGTATGTTGTGAAGGTGTTTCTAAATTTTTAAATGAGTGATGAAACTTTTTGTGTAGCTCGGAATTGGGGCGAGTGTTTCCAAACTTTTGGACAGTAGTGTATAGGCGATATTAAAAAGAATATCCAAATAAACATGGGATAATAGGCCTCATAGAGTTGTTAACATTTCAGTGGAAACTACACTTCGTGGATGACATGCACCGCTGGTGCCATTTTTCAGCGTCATTTCATTCGATGACAAACCACTTTGCACAACTTGTCAGTTGTTTTTTTTTTTTTTAATTGGAAAATTCTAGAGAAACTACGAAATCTTGCGAAAAAAAAATGATAAGTTATTGTAACAAGATAAATTTTACGTTTCATATCGGAAGATACAAAGATGAAAAGAAACAAAGAAAAAAGTTCACTAACGTTACCGGTATAATTTACCAAGGAAGGGCTGATTGACACCGATGTCAATGAACAACTGGGGAGTGGTTTCTTCCAGAAAAAATGGCAACCCTCTATGGTATTCCTGAAAGAAATAAAAACCACGAATGTCACCTGTATAATTTAAGTACTTTGTTCTCTTACTAGAAATAAATGTACTTGGTATAGAAAAATAAGAAACACACTGGTAGATCTTAGCATGTTTGCACGCATTGTGTCAGTGAATAACGTCATTAACCACCACATCCTAGTTCGAACGCTTTTTTCCATTTAGTTATCAATTCTAATATGTTCTTATTTTATCATTTCATCGGTTATTCGCGCCGCGAGGAAAAATGAAGGGATTTGCAGCCGTGACCCCAGAATACTTTCATATCTTGTTCGATCCGCAGATAGGAACTCGATGAAGAGCTTTGCTTAAATACTAATTTCGCGATTGCAAAATTGAACAATAAACTGAAAATCGTTTGCTTTGAAGGAAATTTACGTATCCTTCGATAAAAGAACACAATTTTCCGTTGCCCTGCTGGAAATAATTATCTCGAAACTTCGATAAAATCTAATCCCCCAAGATTAGTAAATATATATTTTGCCGTCTAACATGAGAATTGAAATTGGAATTTCTAGAAGAACCAAAAAATAAACCTTAATAATCGGACCAACCTTTTGTTAAGTCTTTACTATACAATGATCAGCAATTATTATTGTATTATATTTATTATCTGTATTGCATTGGTACATTTATATTCGGCTATAGCCATAGCTGCCGTCCATGCGCGACTGCCTCGCTCTGGTTCCCTTCCCTCTTGTGTGGGCAGCTTGGCGCTGCTGGTCGCGACGCACTCGCACATTACAAATATTACAAGTACATTACAACTTTTTCCCTTGTTTAACAATGAGCCTCGAGGAGCGCCAAGGGGGTGGCTTGACGACTTGGTCTACGTGTCGTTTATGCAATTTCCCAGAGTCGGTTTTAACTACGAATGTGGACGGTGCAGTCTGTTCAACAATTTCGCCCGGGACTCGTTTCTGCTCTCGTCTCGCGATTATTTGGCGCCTTTGCTGGTATTCTACATGCTTTGATACGCTTGGTCTTAGGCAACCAAATCGTGTTCGTATCTCGCGGTGGAACATCGTACTCACCAGGCTTTCACCTGTGGTGAGGTGTGGGAAGTTCCTATAATCAAATGCGAACGCATTTTCCGCGTATTCGGCTCTCCTCCCCTCTTTCATAATATTCGTCATTTTGTTTTTAAAGGTTTGTATGAAGTTTTCTGCCGCACCGTTTGTGGCGGGATCATACGGAGACGAAAATGTGTGGTGCATTTTATTCGCTCTTAATAATTCTGCGATTCTGCGCGTCTGAATTGCGGACTGCCGTCCGTGACGCATTGAATCGGTAATCCGTACCGAACGAAGAGATTTTCGAATTCTTTAATCACTCTTTTCGCATCGGTATTATTCTTTCAATTTACGATTTCAGGCCACTTACTGCGTGCGTCAATTATGATTAGATACATGTCACCAGCGAATTTTGCATAGTCGAAGTGTATGCGTCCCCATACCTTGCTTGGCCACGGCCAGGTTGTTAACGGCGTTTTTCTTGGCGCTTTTCTTTCGATCAGATAAATTTTACAGTTATCCGTCATATTTTCTAACTCTTAACTCTTAACTGCTCCGAAGTAAGTTGCGTGAATCTCGTTTAGTATTACCGCTCGCATTGAGTCTGGAACGCACGCACGAATTCCCTAGAGAAGGTACCCCTTTTCGACAGTTCGTTCGAACCGTATTTTGTAAAACATTTTCTCTTCTTCCGATAAGTCGTTCAATACGGGTCAGTCGCACTCCAGATGCCGAATTACGTTTTTAAGAGTTCCGTCTCTCTTACTATCCGTTTCGAGCATCTTACAGTGCGTCTGCGTTCGCATTATTCTCGGATTTTAAGTGTTCTATTGTATATCTGAACCCTGAAAGAAAATAATTTCCGTGGTCCTAAAATGAGTTCCAAGGGCTTGTTATCTATTCGCAAGATAATTTCTTTTCCGAAAACAAACTGATAAAATAGTTTAAACCCGAAAATAATGGTCATCGGTCCTTTGTCGAAAATCGCGCGTCTTGTTTCAGTAGTCGGAATTTTCTTTCATGCGTACGCGATTGGTCTTTCCGTGCCATTTGTATATCTGAATATCTCACACTGTTATAAGGTTTAAACGCATTTCCCCCGCCACTCCTGCACGCTTTCGCTAGGTACCCCTTCTTATTACATTTGTGGCACCTATACTCGCGGAAACGACACTCGTGATTGATATGGCAAAGTGACGTGTTATTGTTGTGGTAAGAAATACCACAACAATAACACGTCACTTTTGTATCACTTATCGTCGACGCGCCAGCTTAATCGACTATTCTTCCATAATTTTTCTTGTCGTAGATGGTAAAACAAATAACCGTCATCATGCCGGATCGCATTGACACGTACAATCGGTATGCTAGGACAATAAAAAACTTGCTGTTGCTCGCTGGGCTATGGCCGGTGGTGAATCCCAGCGTTTTTTATCGTTTAGTCCCGTACATCCATGTTTCGGCCGAGCTTTGGTTGATCTGGGCGATTCTAAATTTCATCCGTTTACATATAAGGAATTTCGAACTTGCGATCAATGGTCTCGGTTTCGGACTGGGTTTCCTCATCAGCGCCCAAAAAGTAATTCAAAAGTCAAATTATTATTCAACTACGAAGTTTTCTTCTGTTATCAATATTATTAGTAATTAAAATTTACCCATTTGATTAATTTTCGGACAGATTATCTGGTTGACTCTTAATCGTGATCGCCTCCTCGACATAGAGATGAGTCTGGGAGTATCGTTTTCTCAAGATCTTAAGGATCCTGAATTACGACCTATTTTACTTTCACCCCTGTTGAAGTATTATCGACCCACGTTGATCCTTGCAATGATTACTTATACACTGTTTACATCATATGTGATCACGCCGGTCATACTGATAATCAGTCAGCTTATCCATGGTGCAAGTGTCATTAGTTGGATTCTTCCCATCCCAGCGGTGTATCCTTGGTCCATTGGTCCAACAAACATATCGTTTTTTTTAATGTTGTACATCTATGAGATTTACGTGGGAATCTGCATCGCCTCTGTAGCCGCATCTGTTGATGGGCTCTTCGGATATTACATCTTTCAAATAGCCGGACAACTACGCGTGACGTCATATCGCTTGAGAAATTTAAAAGCGAATGACAATTATCAAAAAGTCATAAGAGAGTGCGTTGACAGACATCAGACTCTGACACGATGTCGGGAACATCTCGAACAGATTTATGGGCCAATCGTTCTTTGCATTACTACACTGAACGCCATGGTTATGTGCGCGTTCATTTTTCAAGTTTCCCACGTGAGTAAATCTTCCCGGTTATCGACTAATATGAAACTTAAAGGTCTTTATAGTTTTGATGTGTTGCGCAGACGAACCCAAAAAAAGCCATGCCTTTGATTGTATTTATTGTCACAAAGGCCGTTCAAACATTGTTCTATGGTTGGTTTGGCTCGACTTTGACTACCGAGGTAATTTTCTCCGGATTCGAACAAATCATAATTATCACTGATCCTTTTCCTCCACAATCATTTTTCCGGTCGTAAACCGCACATCACGCTACGTTACTACCTCGATTTTCTCTTCTGCGTAAAATACTTCTCACATGCGACAATGGAGTGTAATTTGCATCTTATTCCGTTCGTTTTTTTTGGTCTTGAACAGAAAGAAGCACGATTTGATGACATTTCATTTCAAATAAACGATAAAAACGGGGGAAAAAATGCAAAAAATATATAAAGGTAAAAGAAATTTGGGAGACTTGAGAAGAAATCGACCCCGGTATTTAAATTATTGTGTCAAAAAACTTTCGTGACTGAAAGATCAATAACTGTCATTCACTCGACTTTTTTATCTTCCGGAAACCGATAAAATTGCCAGACCACTATTTTCATTTTATTATTGCAAAAAATATAATTTATCGATTCTCTTTGTTTTTTTTTTTTGATAAATCCTCCGCTGATCATCATTGTTGTTGTTATTATTATTGTTTGGTAATGTAATTTTGATGGAATTGTTTTCATTTGCGTTTTGATCGGTAAAGTACGGTAAATTTCGCGAGGCAATATACGCGACCGATTGGCCAGGATCAGGCAAGAAATCTCTCATGACGAGCATTCTAACCATGATATCATGTAACACTAAGCCATTCGTCCTGAAGGTTTGTTCTGTTGGGACTATATCCGTGGATATGTTCGTTGCTGTAAGTGTCACAATAATATTTTCAGGAAATGTGAAATAAATTAAAAAATTTTCTGCCGAAATCTTAAAGACGGAAATTTGTATAGTTCATAATAATCTAACGCGGCCGATAACTTCTCACTATCAAGATGTGATTTTTTTGCAGGTTTGCAACACCGCCGCCTCGTATTACTTCATGTTGCGATCTTTGGAGGACCATAAAAAGACTTGAAACAGCACGAAGTAATGAAAAGCACATTGACATAGTTGAGCATGTTTGAAAAATATTCTTTTAGAGTATTAGGAAAATAAAGAAAAAAATAACATTATCGAAAAATTGTTTCCTATACAATATGTCTATAAGAACTCTATTCGAAATGAAATTGAAAGAAAAAAGAATTATTTTTATGCGACAAAAATGAATATAAATTGAAAATTAAAAGTACTTACGTATTTAGAACTGTTGAATTTTGAGAATTCCGAGAACTTTAGATTGACGAACTAAAATCTTTCGAACCACTATCTTCATAACCGCGATTTTTTCCGCACAGCTGTTAGAAATAACCACAATTTTCATACGATTTTTTTTTACAATTTTCATACAATTTTCACCGCTGGTGCCATTTTTCAGCGTCATTTCATTCAATTACAAACGATTGTGCAAATAACAATTTTCGCCTCCGATTATTTATTTTCATTATTTCATTCGAAATACCGGGTAAGTGCTTCTTTTTTCCTCGATCATTTGTATTCATTGTTACACGGGGTGTCTGGGGTATAATGGATCATACTTAAGGGTTTAATAGCCCTTGTAACGACGTCTGAAAATATCGAAATGGGACCTAAGTATCGCTATGGTTTATACAGATGTTTTTTCAAAACCAAAGCTATGCTTCTGCTATCCTTTCAGGACAATGCACCCAATCATCAACGACAAAATTCAATTTCCAATGTCGTGTCAATTCAAAACGGGTGCCTGTCTTCTATCTTTTCTTAATAAAAGAAAAGTTGTCGGTTGTTTTATTTGCAAATGGAAAATTCAAGTGAAACTACGAGATATTGCTAAAAAAATAATAAGTTATTGTAATAACATTATAAATCTTATGTTGCATGTCGGAAGATATAGAGAGAGTGTGTCTCCGAAAAAAAAGTTCACTAACGTTACCAGTATAATTTACGGAGGAAGGTCCGATTGCTACCGATGTCGAAGACCAACTGGAGAGTTATTTCTTCCGGAAAAAATAGCAGCCCTCTATGATATTCTTGAAAGGAATAAAAACCGCTAACGTCGCCTGTATAATTTACGTAGTTTTTCTCTTACTAGAAATAAATGTACTGGGTATAGAAAAATAAAAAACATACCAGTCGAACTTAGCAACTTTTGCACGCATTATGTCAGTGAATAACGTCAATAACCGCCACATCCAAGTACAAACGCTCTTTTCCATATAGTTATCAATGCTAATATGCTTTTATTTTATTATTTCATCGGTTATTCTTGCCGCGAGGAAAAAGAAGGGATTTGCAGCAGTGACCCGAGAATACTTTTATCTATTGTTCGAGTCAATTCGATCGAGAGTTCGGAACTCAATAAAGAGCTTTGCTTGAATACTAATTCCGCGGTCGCAAAATTGAACAATAAGGACACAATCTTCCGGTGCCCTTCTGGTGATAATTATCTCGAAACTTCGATAAAATCTGATCCCCCAAAATTAATCAAGACACACGGCAGCGGCTCGACACCGAGTATTTAAAAAAAGGCGTAAATATTTTACTAATCTAATGTGAGGATTGGAACTCGAATTTTTAGAAGAGCCAAACAATAAACCTTAGTAATCGGACCAACTTTCAATCGACTATTTTTTGACATTTTTTTTTGTCGTAGATTGTAAAATAAATAGTCGTCGATATGCCGGATCGCATTGAGACGTACAATCGGTATAGAAGGACAATAAAAAACTTAATGTTGCTCGCTGGGCTATGGCCGGTGGTGAATCCCAGCCGTTTTTATCGTTCAGTCCCGTACGTCCATATTTCGGCCGAGCTTTGGTTGATCTGGGCGATTCTAAATTTTGCCCGTTTAAATATGCGGAATTTTGAACTCTTGATGAAGGGTCTTGGTTCGGGACTGGGATTCCTCGTGAGCGCCCAAAAAGTAATTCAAAAGTCAAATTATCATTCAACTATGAAGGTTTCTTCTGTTGTTATTAATATCATTAGTAATTATAATTTATCCATTTGATTAATTGTTGGATAGATGATCTGTTTGACTCTTCATCGTGATCGCCTCCTCGACATCGAGATGAGTCTGGGAGTATCGTTTTTTCAAGATCTTAAGGATCCCGAATTACGACCTATTTTACTTTCACCTCTGTTAAAGTATTATCGACCTTCGTTGATCTTTGCAATGATTGCTTATACACTGTGTACATTATACGTGATCACGCCGGTCATACTGATAATTGTTCAGCTTATCCAAGGTGCAAGTGTCATTAAATGTATTCTTCCCTTCACAACAGTGTATCCTTGGTCTATTGGTCCAACAAACAAATCGTTTTTTTTAATGTTGTACATCTATGAGACTTACACGGTGATCTTAATCGCCTCTGTAGCCGCATCTGTCGACGGGCTCTTCGGTTATTACATTTTTCAAATAGCCGGACAACTTCGCGTGATGTCACATCGCTTGAGAAATTTAAAAGCGAACGACAATTATGAAAAAGTCATAAGAGAGTGCGTCGACAGACATCAGACTCTAACACGATGTCGAAGACATCTCGAACAGATTTATGGGCCGATCGTACTCAGCATGACGATACTGAACGCCATGGTAATGTGCGCGTTCACTTTCCAACTTTCCCACGTGAGTAATTCTTCCCGGTTATTGATTAATATGAAATTTTAAGTTCTTTATACTTTTGATGTGTTGCGCAGATGAACCCAAAAAAAGCCATGACTTTTATTGTATTTCTTGTCACAAAGGCCATTCAAACATTGTTCTATGGTTGGTTTGGCTCGACTTTGACTACCGAGGTAATTTTCTCCGGATTCGAACAAATCATAATTATCACAGATTCTTTTCCTCTAAGATCACTTTTCGGTAGTAAACCTCACATCACGGTACCTCACTACCTCAATTTTCTTCTCTGCGTAAAATAATCCTCACATCCGACAATGCAGCGTAATTTGCATCTTCCGTTCGTTTTTTTTTTATCAAGAACAGAAAAACGCACGATATGATTATGATTTGGGAGACATTGCTTTAAAAAAATAACTACTAAAAGGGGGAAATATTCGAAAATATACAAAGGCGAAAGGAATTTGGGATATTCGGGAAGAAATCGTCTAACCCGGTATTCCAGGCTGAATTTGGAAACATTTCAGACGTTTTCGAGCAACTCCTCTCTAATTACTTCATCTGAAAACTTTCTTGACTGAGACGTCAGTAATTGTACTTCATTCGACTTTTGTTGTATTCTGGAAACCGACAAAATTTGCCGGATCGCTATGTTTATTTTATTATTGCAATGAATATAATTTCTCGATTCTCTATGTTTTTTGTTAAATCCTCCCTTCATCATCATTGTTGTTGTTATTATTATTGTTTCGTAATGTAATTTTGATGAAATTGTTTCAATTTGCGTTTTGATTGGTAAAGAATGATAAATTTCGCGAGGCAATATACGCGACCGATTGGCCAGGATCAGGGAAGAAGTCTCTCATGACGAGCATTCTAACCATGATATCATGCAACAAGCCATTCGTCCTCAAGGCTTGTTCTGTTGGGACCATATCCGTAGATATGTTCGTCGCTGTAAGTGTCACAATAATATTTTCAGGAAACGTGAAATGAATTAAAATATTTTCTGCAAAAATCTTGTAAACGGAAATTTGTATAATCCGTAAAAATCTAACGCGGCCGATAACTTCTCACTATCCAGATGCGATTTTTTTTGCAGGTTTGTAACACCGCCGCCTCGTATTACTTCATGTTGCGGTCTCTCGAGGAGCATAAAAAGCCTTGAAATAGCACGAAATTAATCTAAAACAAATCAACACAGTTGAGCATGTATGAAAAATATTCGGTAAATATTTACAAGTGGTCCTTTTGCGAAAAACAGTCCCAAATTTTTGTAAGATATGTGATATTGATAAAAAATGATTTCACGATTCCTTTTAAGAAGGGGGAAGGTAAAAAATTTTTTAAAAATAATTTGGATAATTATGCGGTTTGGGAACTTCCCATTCTACCGTTCAAAATCGCAGAATATTTGTTAACGTTTGTTCGACTTGTTGACGTTTGTTTTCTGTGTGGGTGTTGGTTTGCATGGGGGTTATGACTTGTGAGTGTGTGTGTGTGGGGGGGGGGGGGGGCACCCCCTTTCAGAATTTACTATTCCAATTTCTGTAAATGAAAAAATGTAAACAAAGCACAAATTTTGTAAACAGAAGCATCAGAGGTGTATGTAAGGAATTGAGTAGACAGAAGCATCAGTAATAAATGGAATTAGAGGATCGACAGAAATCATTCACATTTTTGAAATCAGTATCGGCATAACCATGTGTGACGGGTGTGTTGTTTCGTTAACCGAAGCTATTGTGTAATTTCAGAATGAGTCCCAAACCATTCAATTTTTGATAAATCATGGTGTCCCTTAACCACTAACACTTGTAAATATTTACCAAATATTCTTTTAGAGTATGAGGAAAATAAAAAAAAAAAAACAATATCGCAAATCTGTTTCCAATAACGTTCGTTTGAATATTGTTCGTCATTGCCGATTTTGAAATGTAACCATAACATACTCCTCGTCCTTTTTAGTTTTCCTATCAAGATACTTTTAAAATTGTAGTAAAAATAGTGATTTCCACAAAAAAATGTCACAGCACATCTCGTCGTGTGATTTTGTCAATTTCAATTTTTCCGAAAAATTCAAATTGGTCACAATCAATAGAATCTATGATCATTCGACGTCAATTACTTGGGCGTGAATTAGTTTTCTACCGAGAAGTATCAAGATATATTTGACCATATAGCAAAGACGAAAATGGCTTATGAATACCGCAAAGACAATTCGGCTCATGGAAAGAGACTTGGGCGAAAAGAGTCCGATTGACACGACGGTTCGAGAACTACTAGTGAGATTGGTTCGTTGGAAAAATACGGGACCCCCTTTGATCGACATCCACCATGTCAAGACGACGCGAGGCTATCTCCATATGTAATTGGAATATTTTTCTCTTTCACTTTGGAGTTTTATGAAGGAAAAATGATTGTGCGTTGCATGCAAAAACTATATTAATTTTAGAGCAATTTGACAACATTATTATATCGTTGTTGTGTACACTGTACGAGGCACAACAATTGCATATCACAGTTTGAAAACTTTGTTCGTACCGTGAAGGGCCTCGATAGTAAGATTTATTTTTATACCATAAGCAACTTTGTTGCGCTTTTCCTTCTTTCTTTTGTCTTCCACCCCCTAGTACGTGAATCAATTTTCTTCGGAGCAATCGGAGCATTCTCTACAGTTTAATTTTCCTACGTACATCATTGTGAATTTTATTTTATTTGTTTAAACTCAAACTTGAAATGGCATCGCATTTCGGAATCAATTAAAACATATCCCAACAACTGTGATGAGTTGATTTCCGGAATTGTTGCAAAGTTTCGAGTGATTCTGTGAAACAAGATAATTATGGGCTTCTGTTCCTCAATTAATTTGTAAAATTATGACCACTTATTGCCTCGCACGGATAATAACGCATTTCGAATAACGGGTGTTACAGATGAGGACACTAAACGGGGGTACGTCGAATTTAATGGATATATACTATTTGTACCGTGGCATATTGAAACGCATGTCGCTGTTTACTGGGGTATGGCCAGGTACCAAGCCAAAAGCCACTTCTCGTATATTTCCTATTATCCATACTCTCGCCGCGTCCCTTGTAATTTCTGCAATACTCAACTTTTGCCGCGAACACATTACTAAACTCCATCTTGTTTTAAAGTGTCTCAGTCTGGTTCTGAGTTTTCTTACTCTTATTCAAAAAGTAATTAAAACTCATTGTTACAAAAAAAAATCTGGACTTTTGATGTATAAAGTGGTAGATCGCAGAATTCTGAACAGAATATTTTTTTGGCCAAATTTCATTCTGGCTGAACGTCAATGAGATATCAATATTTCTCGGGATGATTGCATCGGAGCGGAAAAACCAAAAAATCCTTCTACTTCAGATTTCTGCAATCTCAATCTTTTTGTGTCATCAAAAAATGGAGTTTGAAATATCGAACTTGACGAAGATCATTCAATCGCTGATTTTTTTTTTCTTTTCATCTGCGGCAGATGATCTGCTTCACGTTTTATAGAAAACGCTTGGTCGAGCTACACACTTATCTTGATTCCACTTTTAACATGGACCTCAAGGATAATGAGCTCCGACCTATTTTACTGTCGCCCGTTCGGACAGTCTTTCGATCGTCGGTGACCTTACTGATTTCGGGGTGCATGATAGTGGCAATTTATTGGGTTACACCGATTTTAATGATAATCATACAACTTACAAGCGGCGCTGAATCCATCACATACAATCTCCCTTTTCCAACCTCGTATCCTTGGTCAATCGAAGCCAACAGTTGGCGTTTCTGGGCTCAATATGGGTTCGAGGTTTATGCTGGAATTTGTCTGAACACTATCGCATCGAGCGTCGATTGGCTCTTTGGTTTTTACATTTTCCAAATTTCTGCACAATTTCGCACTTTGGCGTATCGGGTGCGGAACTTGGATTGGAGAAAAAATCATCAACAAGTTATTAGCACATGCGTTACCAGACATCAAATTTTGACGCTTTGTCAACAACATCTGGAACAAATCTATGGACCCATTGTACTTTGGCTTACGGTTTCGAATGCCCTTGTTATTTGCGGCCTCATTTATCAAGCTGTTAACGTGAGTAATAATCATTTCCCAATCAACTATATTTAATTACTAATTTCCCCCTCCAGTTTATTTTAATTCATATTTGTGCACATAATAACCATGTATTTTGTATTTTATTGTATTATTTACGCTATTTATTATTTCATACAGCTGACGTGGGGAAAAGCAATGATCATTGGTGTTTTTGTCTTTTTCAAAACTATGCAAACTTTGTTTTATGGCTGGTTTGGAACAGTCTTAACAACCGAGGTACTTTGTTAAATAAACTCTATCAATTATTATCGTGTTTTTACACGACAATTGAAATTTGGTGTCTGCAAATTATTGGACTATAGTTTTTTTCTGATTTTGTCTGAATTTATTAAAAAAGGAAAATAGAGTATTCAATGACTCTATAAATGTAAGTTTACTAAAATGCTTTTTTCTCAACCAGAATGACAATTTTCGTGATGCGATATACGCGAGCAGCTGGGCTGGCTCCGGTGAAAAAACACTCATGACGAATATTCTAATTATGATAATATACAACAGACCATTCGTTCTCAAAGCCTGCTCGGTAGTGACAATATCCGTTGATATGTTTGTCGCAGTGAGTCTGACAAAAGATTCCAACCATACAGGAAAAATAAAAAATGCTTATGTAACGAATATAGTGAAGGATGAATGACCCATTTATGAAAAAAATGTCATAACCCATTGCACATCCGTTTACACCGTCGCGTAAATGTTAATTGTTTCCAGGTCTCTAATACCGCCATCTCCTACTTCTTTATGCTACGAACTTTGGAGGAAGCTCATGCTCATAAATAGAGACTAATCTCTAACTGGTATATTTTCATACTTTTCTTTCATTGCCCATCGATACAGATGATCCTGTCATTTTTGTCGATTTCAGAAAGTATTTCAATGTAAAAAAAAAAATTTTAAACGCACTTATAATTTTTTAGTCCAAATAACCAAGGCACCAATTTTGTTTCAAGTAGTCATCGTGATGGTCGATGCATTCTCAAATTCAGGCAAATTCACCACATTTTGCTTAAAATGAAAATTTATTTAGGAGTACAACGTTTGACTGCGATAGGGAAGTGATGGAAATTTGTGGTTACGCAGATGGAAAGACCGCGGGACAAATCCACTTTATTTTCCGTTCAGAGTAAGAGTCCGGGCAACTATCGTCAACGTACTTGCGAAACTGCGTGTACAATCTGAACTTTTAGCAAATGATGACGGCACATCCAATGAAACTCGGAACGACAGAAATTCTCAGTAAACTTTATTTAGTTTTATTCACAATATTATTTTATTCTCTTCACTGTCTAATGAAAAATAAAGACTAAAACAAGTTAAATTGGCTCGCATTTTCCAAAGTAATTGAACCTTCTGTAGTACCATTATGGTGACATTTTCAGGTAATCAGTTTCTTGCACTGTCGCGTACAAATAAAAAAGTACGCGCGCTTGTAGCAATCTTCACGACGAGAACCTTATATTTCTTGGTATTACGAACTTTTATCATGGCAATGAAAAAAATGAAAACACTGTCTATAAAGTTTTTTCGTACTTCCCGATTGCCATTTTGTACCAATTTTATTCGTTATTCAATTATTTTTCGAGTGAATTGTCTGGAAAAGTGGAAAATCGCGTGAAGAATCATTGAAATGACTTACCAATCCTTAACCAAATATTCGAGGCACTACTTTTCTTTAATTCGTAATTTTGACGGCAGCTGCATTTTTTAAACACGAGCCTGGTATCTTGAAAATTCATTTTCAATGAAAATATTTTTGAGTTTCGTGAAGATGAAGAGAAATCGAAAGTCGAACGGGGATGATGCGGTTATTCATTCATTACAAAAGCTTATGAGTTTATGAGCAACTCTGTTGTCTATGTTCTCAGAAAACTGTGTAGACGCGATTGTTCTTTAAAATGGCAGCACCTCCGGTGAAACTCTCAATAGGAGTAACGCTCGCAACTTGCTTTCCACGCACACTTTTTTTTCTCATTCCCCAGCCGATGCGTCACGACGTGCAAAAGTTTGATGCGAACGCCGTTCGCAAGGCTATTATGAGCAATTTGTGACCATTGTATTACTATTCTAGCGACGATTACTCGATACAACGCCAAGAAGCCGTACAGCGTTACTTCCTCGATTTATTTTAACAAATTGTTCTTTTTGATATTGCTTAAGCGAAAAATTTGGAATACATATTTGTTGCAAGATGCAAACAAGGACCGTCGACTGTTGAGGGACTTAATCTTGCAAAAAGAAGCAACGGCACGAGTAAATGGAGGTTCACGTTGTATTGCGTGGCCTGTTTTTATTTGATGACAGAAAAAATGGTGCAACTTGTTGTTTCCATGGAAATATGATTGATGTCTGATAATAAAAAAAAAAAAATACTTTAATAGACGAATGATCCGCGATCAATCGCGCATATTATCTTCGTATTTCGCAAACTTTCACGCACGTATGAATAAAAAAAAAATGTCAGCGAGAAACAGCTGCAGACAATTTATCGACATTATCACTGAAACTTTATTTTCCACTTTAAACTTTTTCTTCATTGTTATATTTAGATGTCTCAAGGGAAAGCGCAGTTGCTTTATTTTCACCGTATGATTTTAACGCTCGTAGCTTCTCTCTCGAACGCTCCTCGAAATGATCGATCAGGCACAGAAATATGAAAAATATGCTAATAACATAAAACGATTATTTCTTTTTGCTGGAATCTCTCATGGTCCAGCACCATACAAAATCATCAATTATTTGCTACCTTTTTATCTGGTCTCTATGGTCTTACTACTCATAGCGACTCTTCTTTATGCTGCTGACCATATAACGGACATGAGTGTAATCACAAAGATGATGGGCATGGTGATCAGCGGGTTTGCCGCAATATTGAAGGTACGATTACGATATAAAACTTGAAACTAATTCTAAAAAAAAATTGAATCGAATTCATTATTTTTCAAGACATTTTACAAATCATGAAAAATAGTAATAAGCTTGTTCTTGATAATTGAAAACATGCTTGAAAAGTGGGTGCATATCCGGTGATTATTATAAATCATGGTGATTCTCATGTTTATAATTGAATAACGAGAACACAATTTCCATTAAAGATCAGTCTTTACCTATGGAACCGCGACGAATTTTCAAAGATGCACGACATTCTGGAGACATCGTTTCGTAATGAATTCTGGAATCCGGATACTCGCAAAGTTTTACTTTCTCCGTTGAATTTTTTTTATTACTCAACAATAGTAATATCGCGAACTTTCATTGCACTGCCTGTTTCATTTTGTATCGGTCCTTTAGTCGAAATAATTGCTCAATGCGCTGAAGGTGTACGTCCGATTACTTACCATTTGCCTTATTTTACCAAGTTCCCTTGGGATCCTCTCAGCAGTATAACCGTTTACGTGATCCATTACATTATTGAGTTCCTATGCGGTATCGGGGTGGGTTTTGTATCGATCAGTATAGATACGGCATTTGGTTTTTACGTTTTTCAAATTGGCGCGCAATTTCGGGTTCTCTCGTACCGTCTGGAAAATCTCAAGGCAACCGACGATTATCACGCGCTCATCAAAGAGTGCGTACTGCGTCATCGAACTTTGAATCAGTGTCGCGAGTTTCTCGAACGTGTGTATGGGCCAATCATTTTATTTTTCATGATTACAAGTGCGATAAGTCTGTGTGCCAACATCTATCAGATAAGCAAGGTACCAATTTTTTTGTTGACTTTTGGTTGTTACGTTCTCTCTCGAAATCTGCTCGTTACTACCGCGAGTTGTTATGATCCAGGCAAATTTTTTTGCTAATAACTCACAATTAGTTTTCCTAATGAGCTCATTAATTATACGAAAAAGTTGATCGAACTTAATAAAAAATACAGATTTGTGGCCTGGGTCAAAATGACCCAATGCGACAATAACCTCGTATTGAGAATCGGAAGAAACGGTAATTAGAGGAACATTCGCTTTTGCTGTAGAGAAACATGGACAGTATCGTAATCAGCGTTATTTACATTGTCGCCAAACTCGCACAAGCTTTTTTTTACGCTTGTTTCGGCAGTTTTCTCACTTCAGAGGTATGTTTGGATCGGTGCTCAACTCATGCCTCGAAATACTGAATAATGGCAATTAATCATTTCGAATATACTAGACGGAGTCCTTCAGAGATGCTGCGTACAACTCTGGATGGTCGGGCTCCGGACAGACACCTTTCATGACGAGTATCCTAATATTGCTACTGTGGAAACCCCTGGTTCTGTCAGCTTGTGGCTTCTCTACGATATCACTTGACATGTTCGTCGCTGTGAGTATCCTGACGCTGCGGAAATTTATTACCCATCGATTATTAATGTGATTGCGGGTGAATTCCAGATACTCAACACGGCGATGTCATACTTTTTTCTACTTCAAACGATCGATGATACCAAGCAATGAGAATTTTCTTCAAACTAGCAGAATATTAGCGTGATATTGTTAAATAATTATTGGATTCGTGTTGCAATAAAATATACATACCTCAGTGTATTTTTTCAAGAGATTGAGAACTAAATTTTAGAAAATTTCTTTTAATCCTGTTGGTCTTGATTGACGGACTGGAAATTGTTTGAATAAGATATTTAGCATGAAAATTCACTATATATGTTTCGCGGTTCGATCCATCGCTTAGGAAATATTTATTGTCGAGAATCGGCCAATCCCCGAGGAGCTGACAGGGGCGTGCCACGCTGATGAAGTCTTGAGTTTGTTCGATTGGCTAGTGCGAGTTACTCAATATCTCATGAACCACGTATCACAGACAACAACGACAAAGAACTTTTCTATTCGTTCAGGACAAACGCGGATGTCATTTATGAGATTAGATGTATTTTTATGCCTGAAAATGATTATCAAGCACAAAAGGCTCGAGCAAACTGCATCCAACTGTTGAACAAGTTCTTGAAACTTGAAGTAAAATATATCTCATCCGCGATTCCGCACGTTCTTTACTTACGTATTTTTTATGATGCGTTGAAATCTCCTTCTCTCTGCTCAGCTATGGCACCATAATTTCCCACGCTACACTGTTTTGCATTCATTTATTATTCGTATTTCATCGACAAAGAAACCTGACATATTTCTCGTATTTCTAGTGTAATGGACGCAATCGCCCACTGGCTTCTCGAACACCAGACAAAAATTAATGGGTATTATCAGGTGTACAACTAACGGGTTCCCAAGCTTCCCGGAAAAGTTGCTATGATTGCTGTACCTTTTTCCCTTGTGCCCATCTTACCGTTCATTGACCTTTTTTTTCTATTTCCCGACAAAGAAACTTATTCTATTTTCTCAGTCCACGCGCTGTCGACAACCGCACTATGCTGGATACGGTCATACATTGTGCGGGTTCGTGGAGTGAATAAACTTTTACCGAGTTAAAAAGTGTTTGTTCTCTGCAAATATAGAGGGTTTAATTTTCTTCTCGTTGTCATTTTAATTTCAATGTTGTATTTCGAGTGACAGTTCGAAAAACGTTCGTTGAGCTTGACTTGTTGCATGCGACTGCGGTTTATTGGCCTCGCCGAGGGTCACAATTATTTTCTTACACAATATCGATTCAAGACCAATTGGAAGTCATTAAAATTGGTGGTTAAATTGTTCCACGAAAATTGAGTACGAGTTCGAACTAGCCAGAGTTTTACTTGCGATTCGTTTATTCTTTATCGGATTATCAAAACAGTTGAACGAGGAAGCATTTTTTTCAACACACGTGCACCAAAAGTTTAAATTTCTGAAATCTCCCGATTCCAGAAAGTTGAACTTTCTGTGCAGCTGTGATGAAAAATACAATGTACTCCACGGGAGTGAAATTAGACTACCTTGAACCGAGTGCTCCCTAGGTGCGTAATGTACTATTTTACTTCTTCATGAACGTTTACATCAACTCGATAAAGCTTAATTCGCGGCGATATTGCTTGACACGTCTCGGAACAATGGAGAAACAGTTGCGAAAGTACGAGTCATTGGTTGGCATCAGTCTTGCAGAGCGTTGTCGCCATTTGATGGGATCGTATCGATTTGGAGCTAAAGCCACTCCAGTTAGTGATTATCTTACTTCATGACGATTAAACAATTTTTTTTAACGAGAGAAAGGTTTTTTCGCAAATTGTTTCCCCTTACCCACTGGTAGCAACGTTCGACTAGAATGACTAATGTGAAAGCTGACTTGTCCATTGAGGGCAATTTTCCGATCATATCTGCTATTACAGGTGTAGTTAAGCGCAGCTCTCCACGATTTTCTTCCGCTTCTCAAGAAAGTGGCGAGTGTTCGCCCAAATGGACTATTGTTAACTCGGTTGAGCGTAGGTAGTAAATACTCTTCTGATAACTTGCAATAAAATGGAGAAACAATTGCAAAGATACGAGACATATAATCGTGGCGTTAAACGTCTTTTGATGCTCTCTGGATTATGGCCGGGTCGCGCGTCGTCGAAACTGTTCAAATTAGTAGTTGCTACTCATTTTACGTTAAGCATTATTACAGCTTGCGGAATAATGTATTTTGTGGTTAGTCACATCACGAGTCTCGATCTTGTCACGAAAGGACTCGGAATAGCTGTGAGCTTCTATACAATTTTATTGAAGGTGAGAAAACTGCATTTTAGAGAGCATCCGAAGATTCAGGGTGCGTAGATTTCAAATTTTTATAAGAAAAGGTAGATTTTCATTGATTTGGCCATGAGTTATTTGAACTCTGCCCAACGGTTCGCTTTCTCATTCTGGGACTGTTGGATATCAAGTCTGACATGCAATCATTATCCACTTTACCCAGGTGATAGTGTTCACGATATATCGCGACAGTCTCGTCGAGTTGCACGAAACTCTGGAGAAGAGTTTTCGAGAAGATCTAAAAAATGCGGAATATCAACCAGTGCTACTGTCCCCGATCGGATACTTCGATCGTCCAACTTTATATCTGTCACTCTCAACGCTCGGTGTTATCACAATGTACAATCTCGGTCCAATCATAGGGATTATCATTCAGTTATCACATGGGAATACAATTATCAAGCATCGAACACCCTTTCCGTCCAAATACCCGTTGCCGGAAAGCAACGGATTGTACGTGATCCGTTATATTATTGAGATTGGAGCCAGTCTTGCGATTGGTTCGATAACCACAGCTACGGATGCCCTATTTGGTTTCTACACCTTCCAAATGTCTAGTCAACTACGGGTTCTTTCCCATCGAATGAAGAAGTTAACCGTGGCTGATGATCATCGAAAGATCATTAGGGAATGCACTATACGAAGACAGTTGCTGGCTCGATGCCGTGACAAACTCCAGACGATTTACGGACCGATCATCCTCTGGATGCTGACCACAAGCGCGATGACGATGTGCGCTAACATCTTTCAAGCTTCACAGGTATATCTAGTCATCCAGTCAACTTCCAGCATGAAAACGCAATATTTTTGGCCCTGATGCAATGACGAGTTGGTGTTAATCCCATTTCCTCTCGGAAGCTTGAAAAGCTGTTTCAAATTTATAAATCTCCCCGTCTGCTGAATGAATTGTAGATCAGTATGGACAAGGCCGCATTGGTTTTCCTTTACATTACCATGAAACTCATGCAATGTCTGCTTTATGGATGGTTCGGATTGTTTCTAACCACCGAGGTACGTCTACCAGTGACTCAACTTCTTGGTTGACTTGGACATTGCAAAATTTTTGTTTTTTTTTTTTTCATTTTAGTCGGAAGCTTTTCGAGATGCGATTTATTCTTGCGGATGGCCTGGCTGTGGTGACAAACTATTCGTATCTAATATAAAAACAATGTTAATGTGCAGGCCCTTAGTTCTCAAAGCCTGGCAGTTTTATGTCATATCGGTAGACATGTTTATGACGGTAAGCAATTCTTATGCATAATTATTTACAAGTTAATTCGATGATCGATATATAATCCTTCTTATTTTCAGATAATGAACACGACTGCATCGTACTTCTTCTTACTGCGGACGCTCGATGAAAAGTGAAGCTGCGACAGAACCCTCCCCATGAGATATTCTATGACTTGGAGGTTAGATAATGTTGAATGAATTTCCAAGCGAGAAAAATGAAAATGATCCTCTTACATTTGACAGATAATTCAGTTTCTGACGAGTGCATTTGGTATCGAGAAATAAAAGAATCATGAATCATTGTTATAGTTAATAAAATCTTTTTCAATAAAGTCGTTATTTGTGTAATATTGTGTATTCCCTAACGTTCAAATCATCGCGTTGCGTAAACTAAAAATGATTTCCTCAGTAACTGCGAACCTATCGATATGCGCATCTCATTGAATCATCACCAACAACGCTTTCGTCACCAACCAAAGAATCGTAATGAACTAGCATCGTCGTCGAATGGTTCTAATGTACTCCAATTAGTAATGCAATCATTTTTTATACAGGTTGGTCCGCAACAAGTCGTAGCCAAGTACCGTCACGTCCCCAGTCCCTTCCACATGGGGAGCCATACACAGAAATTGGTCAAATGTTGTAACTATCTCCTATTGCTGATGATGATCGCGATTACGATCGGCTTGATCACTTAACTCTTGTCGTTTCGCTGCGTTCGAGTGAGGATTGGAAAAATCTTCAAAAATGACTAAAAAAGAGTTCCCTACGCTTGAGTTGTTGCCTCAAGACTAACTATCCAGTACCACTGGGCATGTAAACGATGTTGCC
Source organism: Hyposoter dolosus (assembly GCA_963921915.1). Classification (NCBI taxonomy): domain Eukaryota; kingdom Metazoa; phylum Arthropoda; class Insecta; order Hymenoptera; family Ichneumonidae; genus Hyposoter; species Hyposoter dolosus. Next base: position 10,628,617 of record OY998134.1, read on the forward strand.
ATTTTTCCGAGCAATATCGATTCAACGCGACATTTTATTCCAATTAGTGATTATCTTACTTCGCGATCGTTCAGCATGGTTTTTCAACTCTACAACTTTTGTTCACAAATTGTCTTCCCATTAGCCATCTGACGAGAATGCATGATTGGAAGCTTAAGTCGTCGTCCATAGAAGCAGCCAATTTCCCGGCTACATCTACTACTGCTATGAAATGATTTATATAATTTTTTTACACAGACATTCAATAATCGATGCAAATGTAATTGTAATTAATTTCAGATAATGAATACGACGTTATCGTACTTCTTCTTGTTGCGGACACTCGATGATAAATGAGGTTGAGGTACGAACCTTTCCGGTGAAATATCGATATGACTATTGAAAGAGTGCAGTTATTAGTCCAATAAAGGAACGCGGCACTCAAGAATTTGGATCCACCTTTCTTTGCCGTGTCGTAGGATGATTTTTTTTTTTTTAGAAATTACTTGGACAAAGCTCACTCCTCTTGAGTTGATGCAGCATGACTAACTGGTTGGCATCGGTCCTGCAGAGCGTTGTCAACATTTGTTCGGATCGTATCGATTTGAAGCTAAATGCCACTTCGATTAGTGATTATCTTACTTCATGGCGATTAAACAATTTTTTTTAACGACAGAAGGGTTTTTTCACAAATTGTTTCCCCATTATCCACTTGTAGAACCGTTCGGCTAGAATGACTAATGTGAAAGCTGACTTGTCCATGGAGGTCAATTTTCCGGTCAGATCTGCTATTACAGGGGTAGTTAAGCGTCGCTCTCCGCGATTTTCTTCCGCTTCCTCAAGAAAGTTGCGAGCGTTCGCTCAAATGGACTATTATTAACTCGGTTGAGCTTAGGTAGTAAATACTCTACTGATAACTTGCAGTAAAATGGAGAAACAATTGCAAAGATACGAGTCATATAATCGTGGCGTTAAACGGCTTTTGATGCTCTCTGGATTATGGCCGGGTCGCGTGTCATCGAAACTGTTCAAATTAGTAGTTGTTACTCATTTTACGTTGAGCATTATTACGGCTTGCGGAATAATGTATTTCGTGGTCAGTCACATCGCAAATCTCGACCTTGTCACGAAAGGACTCGGAATAGCTGTGAGCTTCTATACAATTTTATTGAAGGTGAGAAAACTGCATTTTAGAGAGCACCCAAAGTTTCAGGGTGCGTAGATTTCAAGTTTTATAAGAAAAGGTACACTTTCATTGATCTGGCCATGAGATGTGAAATCTGGCCAACGTTCGTTTTCTCATCCCGGGACTGTTGGATATCATGTCTGAAATGCCCTGGAAAATAATGCATTATTCCCTGCCGCCATGAGCGAATCTAAACGAACCCAATCGCAATGATCCACTTTATCCAGGTAATAGTGTTCACGATATATCGCGACAATCTCGTCGAGTTGCACGAAACTCTGGAGAAGAGTTTTCGGGAAGATCTACAAAATGCGGATTATCAACCAGTGCTACTGTCCCCGATCGCTTACTTCGATCATCCAACTTTGTACCTGTCACTGTCAACGCTCGGTGTTATCACAATGTACAATCTCGGTCCAATCATAGGGATTATCATTCAGTTATCAAATGGGAATACAATTATCAAGCATCGAACACCCTTTCCGTCCAAATACCCGTTGCCGGAAAGCAACGGTTTGTTCGTGACCCGTTACATTATTGAGGTTGGAGCAAGTTGTGCGATTGGTTCGATAACCGCAGCTACAGATGCCCTATTTGGTTTCTACGTCTTCCAAATGTCTAGTCAACTCCGCGTTCTTTCCCATCGAATGAAGAACTTGACCGTGGCTGATGATCATCGAAGGATCATTAGGGAGTGCACCATACGAAGACAGTTGCTGGCTCGATGCCGTGACAAACTCCAGACAATTTACGGACCGATCATCCTCTGGATGCTGACCACAAGCGCGATGACGATGTGCGCTAACATCTTTCAAGCTTCACAGGTAAATCTAGTCATCCAGTCAACTTCCAGCATGAAAACGCAATATTTTTGGCCCTGATCCAATTACGAGTTGGTGTTAATCCCATTTCCTCTCGAAAGCTTGAAAAGATGTTTCAAATTTATAAATCTCCCCGTCGGCTGAATGAATTGTAGATCAGCATGGACAAGGCCGCATTGGTTTTCGTTTACATTACCATGAAACTCATGCAATGTCTGCTGTATGGATGGTTCGGATTGTTTCTAACCACCGAGGTACGTCTACCAGCGATTCAACTTCCTGAATGACTTGGACATTGCAAAAATTTGTTTTTTTTTTCTTACATTTCAGTCGGAAGCTTTTCGAGATGCGATTTATTCTTGCGGATGGCCTGGCTGTGGTGACAAACTATTCGTATCTAATATAAAAACAATGTTAATGTGCAGGCCCTTAGTTCTCAAAGCCTGGCAGTTTTATGTCATATCCGTAGACATGTTTATGGCGGTAAACAATTCTTATACACAATTATTTATAAATAAATTCGACGACCGATATATAATCCTTATCAATTTCAGATAATGAACACGACTGCATCGTACTTCTTCTTACTGCGGACGCTTGATGAAAAGTGAAGCTGCGGCAGAACCCTCCCCATGGGGTATTGACTATGACTTAATTGTTAGATAATGTTGAATGAATTTCAAAGCGAGAAAAACGAGAATAATCCCCTAACATTTGACAGATGATTCAGTTGCTGATTTGAGCAGTTGGTATTGAATAATAAAGTAACCTTCAATCTTTGTCATAGTTAATGAAATATTTTTCAATTAAGTTTTTATTTGCGTAGTTACGTGCCCAACGTTGAAATAATGACGTTACGTAAACGAAAAATGATTTTCTCAACAGCTGTGATCGTGTGGCTGTACGCATTTTATTGAACCATCACCAACAGCGCTTTCCTCCAAAACAGTATAATCGAAGTAAAACACTGCAGAACTTTGTGAAGTTGAACTCGAGTCCTCTTACGCGAGCACTAGTGCACGCCGAAGCACAAATGCTTATTGCATCCTCATTCGCTTATTGCCGCATCCGGGACGATGTATTCTCATTCAGGGTTCATTTTCGAGTGCCCTAGTATAGTTCAATTGTTATGCTATAGTCACACCAATGCATAGCATCTTGAAATAGTTTCGAGCATGTTCCAGGTCCATGCTTACGAGATCCCAAAACAACACAATATTCATAGTATTTTTATGAAGATTCAACTACATTCCACTTTAGAAATGTGGCCTGACACGAGTCTCGTTACAACGAATACTGCTTTGTGCGCCTTTCACAATATCCTCTAGTCCTATATTGCTCCGCAGCGTCGCCGTTGGCAACAATCAGTCTCGCAAACTCTTACTCCACCGATGCGATTGCGCACGCAATCGTATCAGAGTAAGGGACCAGCTTTCGATCGTTGATTGAAGCTCCTTCGATTGCATTACCGATCAATTGCACTATCCATTTACTATAGGAAGTAATGTTTAGTTATTAACAACTCTTCGCCTCAGTATATCTACACAAAGCGGTTCGCAATATTTTTGCTCACTCGTGACGGTCAGTTATCGAAATAGAAAGCGAATTGGTGGGTGCATCCCAGTTTACATTCTCATTGTAAACGATTATTCTATCAGTGTGCATGTGCCCTGGAATGACCGCGAAATGTATTGATGTTAAGTGACTGGAGAATGACAATTCTGATGGGTGCATTGAAGCGGAAACAGTTTACGAGCTCATCGTCCAAAGTACATACAGCTTGTCTGATGAATATCCATTTTTATGGCAACACGATGACAAACTGAAAAGTTTATAAAACAAACTTACAACAAAATCATTAATCTGGAGACGCAGCAGCGTCTTGACGCCAAGTATTGAATCGAAAAGTATACTCACCCACGTTTTTTTTTTTTAGATTGATTTTTGGTTTTGCCAGATTCATTATGAAGAGAAAAAAATTCTGTGATATGCTGCATAATCCGTCGAGGTGGCGGAAATCAATTGGTGGTTTAGATTGATTTTATTTGTTAACCAATAGCGGTGAATCATTTGGTGAAGCACATTGTGGGGAACCACTGTTATATATTCACGCACATCTATACGTTATGCGGGCGAGGACAAAACGACGAGATGTACTTCATCGAAACATTAATTTGCATTCCTGGTTGTGGAGCACTCCCGACAAAATATACTGTTGCGTTTGAGGTGTGTTTGCGGTTATTTCCATTCAACGATCAGCACTCGATGAAAATTGCTAAATGCCAATGGAAAAAAGTCCTACCGACCAATTTCGGGATATACACTTTTTAACTATTTTTTCCAGAAGAACCATCAGGGCAGCTCTCAATAGCTTCTGGCAACCGATTATTTCTTTCTTCTACTGATTGCTCCGGGTATATGGAGCTTCATATAGAATTTTTGTTCCACGTCAAACTAATGGATTTGATATCGGAAACCGGTAGGTTTACCCAGCGAGATATTTGATGGACTTGAGTGAGCCTGCAATTTCATCGCATCGATCGTAATTGAAGGGAATTGGAACTTGAATTAAAAGCATTCGGAGAACCTTCCTCTCACTCTGTTTGCAATCAATTTGAAATTCTGAATCGGAAGATATGCGTGAAAATCCGTCACAATGCTGGTGTTAGTATTCACCAGTCAAGTCCACTAGCTTGTTCGTATTAGCCACTGGAACCTCGAATCTCGTCGAAAAACTACGCTTACACTAAAAAATTGAACGATCTTAATATTTGTGACTTTTGACCATTTGTTTTGACAGAGTCTGCTTGCGATGTAGATGCAAAAAAAATATCGAAAATACATCATTTTCATTATGTCGGCATAGTGCATAGCTTTGACTTCAAAGTTTTTTGGAATCCAATCGAAAAAAAAATTGAGCGGCTTAAATTGTTTCCATTCGACGATATCGAACTGAAAGTGAGAGTAAAGGAGCCGAGAGATTCAGTGACATGATCAACCGACCCTTTTTTACGCCTGATGTGACACGGACGCGTTTGTGAACTCGACGTGCCGCATCTAGCCTGCCACAGGAGCGAAAGGCCTTTGGCAATTTTTTATCTCGCTTCGTATCACACCTTTATAGCGTTTTGCAGCTCTCACGTCTTTTTCTAGTTCAAGATTCGTGGGGCCTTAATCTCGTCCTCGAGTAAACAAGAAAGGAGCCGAGTAGAATATCGTCGTTGAGAAACGCGACGTTTGAACTGTACACCCTCACTCTCGATCGAACGCGTTTCTACTACTCCTGGGGAAGATACGAAGAAGATGAAAACTCGCGGTGCAATAAGGTCGATGAGTTCATTTTGGATGATTGAAGTTCTAGGATTTTCAATGTGCAGCTGCAAACTGCGTTTATTTTTTTTCTACTCCTCCTCTCATTATGGACTCTGTGCGATATTTCTTCCAATAGAGTGTAAAATGTAATGTGGTTCTAATAGATGGTGTAAAATCGTCCGATACGCCGATACACGTAGATCCGTCGATCATCTCGTTTCATATAAGCGCCAGCTACATGCTCAACGCACTAGGTAAACCGTCGTCATCATAATGTATAGCATCGCCAACATACTGCTGGTCGTTAATCCGGTAACGTAGAATTAACGAGCTTGCTTCTACCGAAGCTTGTTGAGCTTACGGGGGCATTTACGAGCCGGAAATCCATGTTCTAGGCGTATTCACAGTATGACATATATATCTTTGGATAAGTACAATTTTGACGAGGTGCTTGAAAGATGGATGTAATTTTGTCATATTTTGCATGAGATTATCCTAAAAGCCGCAATCAAGATTGCGCATCTGGGTAGATTCAGAACTTTTAATTTAAAAAGGTCGTTTAGTCATTTGCATTTCTTACTCATTGTTGACAATATTTTTCATCAGGAATTGGATAAAACCAATCGAGTGTGAGGGAAGGAGACCAAAGAACGAAAAGTGCGGACCGTCTCTTTCATCTCTCTGCAAAGGATTGGCCGTTCATGAATTTCATTAATATCTCATCAACGGTGCACCGAAGAGAAAAATGGAGGAAAATTTTTCATCCGGCGGGTCAGGGACTTGCTGGGATATTCATGCGCAAATTCGAGATTTCTAGAAAAAAATGTCCACCAGGTCCTTTGAAATAGACCACACTCGGTAAAATCATTGGAGGTTGATAAATTGCAAATTCGGTGAGAAACTACGACGAAAAGTTCTTCTTTCTGTTTGAAACCTGAAGTAATGAATATGGAGTTGGAGGAGACGTCCGGAATGAGTAGCAAACAAGGGAGGTGGTGAAACATTTTGGTGGTGGCTCTCGGGGAAACCACTGCTTCTCTCCAGTGGTAATGAAAAGTTCTTCAGTGGAAGCAGCCAACTCGTGGGCACATCGAGCATTGTTTCGCATAAATTAACATAAGTTCATTTCCTCAAGGCTTTTGTCGGGAGACGGAGATGAAGGAGGAGAAGGAGTCAGCATATTATCCATTTCCGCCTGGGGGTACACCTACTTCTTCTTAGCCTTTCATTCCTACCCTACGCTTGGCAATTGTTTTGAAAATGCAATTTTAAGATATCATCTCCAAAGTACGGTACGATACGAACCACCGACGGAAGAATTCAGAGATAAACAAACATATGTCCAATTAGGACCTGAAACTAGAATCATCGAGAATTCCCTCCACCGGAGAAAGAAAAGAGAAATTCGAAGCAATAAAAACGGAGGCAATTACCCTCGGTAATGACGGCGGGCAAGGACAAGTATCGATTGCAAAGGGACATGGAGGAACCAACATTGAAAATTCTGTTGTGGTGCGATCGTGGATTATCCTGTTTAGTCGTACTCTTCCAATATAGTTGGGAACGCTAAGGATATTTTCAACACCAAAGCGACGAAACTTTTAAAATCCCATTGGGGTATGAGGTTCATGAAATTTTAAGTTCCTACGAGGTAAAGTTTTGCCCGCATTACTACCTTTATCCATGTTTAGCTTTAGAGGGGCCCTAGCCAGATGTCTCGCATCCATGAGTAGATCGAGGCCATAGAATGTGAGTCCTCTTTTTTTACGGGGAAATGCATGCTTGAAAAGTTGGTGAGTATATTTTCCAAAATCATGGAGAGGTGGACGAATTTTCAGAAAATTTTAAACGCTCGTTGATTTTCCACAGTTTTGTAAAACAAAATTGTATACTCCTCTTTTTTACCTCGCTACTGTAACATAAAAAAAAGAACAAAAGTGACATTCGCGTTCTAAAAGGAACTGTTGGGTCATAAAAGTTTGAGAATTACTGGATGTGGGTTTCTATAGATTGTGGGAAAGCTAGAGTTTCGCAGAGTTCCGAATCTCTGGGCCATTTCTCATTCTCAATAATATCCAATTTGCCAGAAGGAGAGGCTATCGGAAAGTTGCAAATGGACAATTCGTACTCAGTGACTGTGAACGAGGTCTGCGTTCTCTGTCTTATTTCCACAGTGAAATGCTTCGCGAGAAAAGGAATAATGCAATATTAAAGGGAAAAGGAAAAAAAGTGAGTGAAAACGGCTGTCGTGGGCTCTGCATAAAACATTAAGCGGCCGCTAATTTTCTCAAGTGAAGGATGAAATTGCATGGGAACGCCGCAGCTCCGAGTGCATCGGAAACGAGCTTTTCAAATTACTTAAGTTCTGAATATTATCCTTTAAATACTCCCATGTAGAAAGATATTTAATCGATACCGTCGTATGCCAATGTGTATAGAATAAAATTAAAAGTGGTGAGTTGAATTACGAGAGTCGCACTCGTATCCTCATGCTGCTAAAGAGCTCTATGGAGATTCATTTTTGCAGGTGTTCCTTCAGGATATAAACGCGAGAAAAAAATATAGCACTCTTAACCCAGAGTTTATATATGCTGTACTCCATGTTTGCTAGGGTTGCAGGGTAAGTTCACAATGCATTGCACGCCCGGACGCTGTAGGAAAGGAAACTTTCCGCTGCTTATTATCCTCCGGAATTCAGCCACGGTTGGGTGTGAGTTTGCTTTCCTGTTCTCTCTCTTTCTCTCTCTCTCCTTATATCCCACCGATAACTTTGATGGTACTTGCTCTCCTTTTTATTTTCTTTATATCTCCTTGTTCGTAACGTGTAAAAACAAAAATGAAACTCTCCCGTCAATATACATACACACAACCATACAATACGAATGAACAAAACGAGAAACCGCATCCCCTTAGGGCAAAGAAAAATAGAACTGCGGACTGCTACTCCGGTGCACCAAATTTTTCCTTTCTCTAAACAATGCGACGTGAAGAAATATTTACTATTCAGAAAGCGAACGACGCAGGATCGCTCCACTGATGTAAGGAGGATGTAAAGTTATTGCCAAAAAATACAGAGTCCTCCAAAAGTCATGATGCCGTCGTAAAAAGTTCAGAATTATGGAGGAAAAAAATCCTTTCACTTTCAGAATATTGGGATCCAGTTTTCAATGAATGATCAACTCATCATTTGTTGTTAATGAATCACAGCCTTAACCGTTGTCAAATAAACTTTTCTCCAGTAGCCCGAATCCATTCATTGCTTTGCCTTTTTGCAACTCGGGCTTTGGGTTGCTTTGTTTTGGTCGAAACAACCGATGAACATTCTTTGCCAAAGCGGCTTACAGGCAAGTCAGGATTCCCAGTTTTAGTTCGACCATGCATCTTTCACATGTACTATGTGCTCCCTCAAGCTAGAGAGATAAACAGCCTCGATAAATAGCCCGGTGTGTATGCAAATACACGTATACGCGGAGCAGAAACGGCGATGAATGGCGAGTATGACCTATGCAGCAGCAAACTCGTGCATGCTGTCGTACCCAGTGGATAACACGGACCACCGGTGCTGACATAAATCTGGATACAGAGAGTGTATGGGAGTATTTCCAACCTGGAGGAAACAGCTCATCAACATGATGAACTTTCAGGAGAAAAAGATAATCTGTAATACGCTTGTCGTTTTCCCTAACGTTATGGTGGTTCCGCCCATATTATCTCCTCGCACTTGCCCACTGGTCAGCGTGTTCGAGCGTAGTCTGAAGGATTATTCAGTGATGATCCTGTGTCAGACATTATTGATCTTTTTATTGGGCAGTCGTCCGAACGCTGGTGTGGCACGAGGTCATAAACGTATTTGTCGATTATTCGGAGCGACAAAAAGTTAATCAAATTCTATAGAACGTTTTGAGAGCCGGAGGCTTCGTAGATTTCTATTACCGAAAGGAAACTTTCGGTCTGTACGATATGCACGTATTTCCATCCATTACAAAAGGCTCAAAACGGTTCAAACTTTCTAGCCTCGAATAATCAAATGATTGGTTAATCTGTAAATTAATCTGTTAAACTTGATAGTTCACGAATTACGGTTTCTTGAGGAGTTTGGATCACGACGATACAATGTTGCCATGCTAAACCATGTTAAAATCATAAAAAATTTCAAAAAGATAAGAATTTAATAATATTCAGTAGATATATTCTTTAATCATATATATGACAATACAAATTTTTTTAGATTTTTCCACCACGTAGTATTCGAGTAATTGAACGTTAAAATTCACGTGTATAAGCACAGAGTTTGCATACATACAGGTCTACATCTCGTGCATAAGAAGTTCGATATAACTCTCAATTATTCGATAACCATGTGGTAAAAAAATTGGAAAAAAATTGTATTTCTATACTTGATGCCAAAGAATGTTATCACCAAATTTTATGAAATTCTGATTATTTTGATTTCGTGATCCAACCTCCTTAAAGATTCTGTCTCGGTTTCTCAATAAAAGTGCAAGAAATTTGACGTGGAAGGGAGGTAAAAAATTCGATGGAATCATTCGTAAACAGCAATAATTTCTCTGCAATATAATTTGTTTGCAGAATTTTGGAACAAGCACAAAAAAACCGGGTGGTTGAAATGTTCCGGATTTCTGGGGTATACGTGTATCCCGCATTTTGACAGACAGCAAGATTTCTTCATCACGACGAGCGCAATCTGGGCGTCCTTATTGTCAGCAGCAATAATCCTCACGCTCTGGTAGAACAATCGTCTAGTCTTGTTCCACTCTCCGGGACTCTTGAGCTTCACTCCTGCATTCGCTGGCATAAGCACAAGGTGCGCACGAGCGAGATATACCTTTTGCACAAGTGAAGCAGCACACTCGCCTATATCTGCGTCTGTGTCTCTTTATGCACCGTTCTCTCATTTTCTCTCAACTTTCGAGAGATAAAGGGAGCAAAACAAAGACAAAATATCGCGACAAAAAAAGTTTCATGAAGAGACGAACATTTTGGTTGCATCGGTTTCCCAAGTGGTGCATCAATTTCGGGAATTAATGACAAACCTTAAACGACTAACTGCATTTATGCAAATAGTTGATCTTGATGCGAAGAAAAATCATGAAAATATAAACAATAGAGAGTTCTCTAGCCATTTCAATAGCATAGGATTATGCACATATTAAAATCGACTCGTCAGCGATAACTGAGCAAGTGCCCCTACGATATGCTGAGTACTCGCAGAGAGATTAGCTAACTAGTCAAACTGTGTAAACCTCTTGTAACAAGAGATGCACGATGCTCGGCGATTTCCACTCGCTGTATACATTCCGAATTTGTTTTAAATCCACTATACGTTTCAAATTTGTTTCAAAGTGTGACTTAATCTCCCACTCGAGTTCTCTCATCCGCGAACTACCTCATTATGTTTTGCTACAGAGCCTAATGAATAAAAACGTTAGCAAAATGTTCCCACTTTTCAAGCAAATCCAGAAGTATCGCGTGAACGGTTCACATTATTTTTTCGTCTTTTCACATAGCGAAACATTTTTTGCTGAGTGCGTTTCGTAACGGATTAACAACTGTTTAAGTATTTGATAAAAATATATTTGAAAGGGTCATTTTTCGATGGTCCATTACGGAAAAGTCTCAAACGAGTCAGGTCGATGTACTGCAATGTGACTCTAGAATATTCCTTAAATCCGGAGACACAAGATATGCCGCGGTGGGTTTTACAGTGATCATAGAAATTCAATAAATAAGTATGAAAACGTTCACTCGTGATCAGGATCGACCGGGTGAGCATTTTCACTCTATAGACTTGAGAATAGTCCGACATTTGTCTCTGGCTTAATTCTCCTCCGTGTCATGTCTTCTTGTGTTGATTGCCCCATAACCATTCGGAGCTCCTGCGAGAATGACAGTCCAACAGCACGTGTACACTTCTACCATACGATTTTTCCCCTTAATGATAAACAAGTTCGAAAAACGATCAACTTATCAAAAAAGAGGAAAAAATGTGCTATTCCTCAAAAAGTGTCGCGTTGCACCGCCTCATCATCTTAAGGTAGTACTGTCGTTTTTAGAACTACTGTTCAGAATTTAATAAAATTTGATACAGTAGCAGATTATGATAACGAAAAGATTCAGTCAAATTTTCAAGAGGTCACAGAGAACCAGAAAAAAGATATTCGCATTGGTAATTTCATGAATTTAACATCGATTTCATGCATTTCATCGTATTTTACAATGAAAATTCATTTTTCCTAAGAATTGATAAGAATTCATTGTAAAATATAATGAAAACTGAGATTTCTCATCAGACTCAATGTCAAATGTATGAAATTACGAATAATGGTAATATCTTTTTTCTGGTTCTCTGTAGCCTCTTGAAAATTTGACTGGATCCTTTACTAATCATAATCTACTGCTATACCAAATTTTATTAAATTCTAAACACCAATTCTAAAACCGACAGTACTACCTTAATAAATCATTATTTTTGATAAACTGCGTCTCACTCGAAGAAGTTACCCGAAAAACTACTGTCTACTTCGGTTACAGGCACACTTTCCAACTTACGCAAAGAAAGAGATTCATAAAAAAAATTCGAGGATGTCCGAAAGGTTTCGTGTGTCGTATAAGGTTTGTGTAAAGAGATACAGGGAACAAGTACAATTGAGCGAGCGAGAGAGTGAGATCGACTCGGATTTCAAAATGTTAGAAGCCAGTACAGTGTGTGGTAGACTTTGGCACCTCGATTTGAGAGTCTCCAGTTTCATCCCCACTACTACGGCATAAATCGATCGAGGCGAAAAAGGGTGGAGGAAGAAACGCAGAGCCAATAAGCGCTCTGGATGTTTCTTTATTTCTTGCGCAGTATGCACTGCGCAACTGCAATGTTTAGATGCAAGCTGGCAGGACCTTTTGCGAAATGGTTAATCGGGTTCCTAGTGTACTTTGACTACTTTCTCTGCACTATACAAGTTTATAAAATTCATTCATATATCCATATTTAACGTTAAGCTTTCTCCAAGTTTTATTTTTCACCGCAAAGCCGAAACATCATCTACACCCGGGGGAAGTAAATCCGTCTCGTTTACTGGATACCGCTTACGGGTCTTCCTTGCGACCGCAATGCAAACGTAACGCTGCGTGGTCTACGTGGTTTTGCATGAAAATGGAGCGCTCGATTACACGTCGAAACCGTGCGATGAAACCGGCAACTTGGAAGATCGAAACCTCTTGGTCTTGGCGGTAAATATAATTTACAATTAATTATTAATTTTCCATTCAACTTTTAGGTCCGAGAAGTTGCTAATACTTGCCAGAGCCTCTGTGAGAGTTCGTCAGGAAAGAACGAGCGATTTTCTTTCGCTGTGTTTCACTTAAGCTCGAGGGAACAAAGCTACCGGGTCAGAGGGAAAGATGAAGAGTCCACGGAAGTTTGCGTCGCCCGAAGACATCATCGTCGAGAGTAGACGGCCCAGAGAAAAAGCTTTTCGTATATCTCCTTTGCTGCCAGCTGCGCACGCAGCAAGAGGAAACCTCTTTCTCACTGAGATAATTAACCACGGCTGCCTTTCCATCGTCGTCGGAGCGAAAAGCCCCCGGACGAAACCAACCGGGCCAATTAATGCCCTACCTCAAAATTCTTGCTGCAGCTGCGGATAGAACCCAGTTTGCTACTAACTTTACAGCCTGACAAACTTTTCTCTATTGTATATGCCATAATGGAAAAGAGCTCGCAGGCTCCACACCCGATGGACGCGATCATCACCACCAACGAACCAAAACTTATCCTTCGTGTGCAGAAGCTCTTTTGGCCTTTATATATTTATGTGTCCAAGTAAAAGTGCATACTTGTAAAAGCACTACTGAAATTTTTGAATTACGGTTCAGATCGGAAAACCTGTATTTGAAAAAAAAAAGATTTTTTCAAAAACGTACCATTTTTTTTCAGCTCCGGCCATTTAGCCATTTATGGACCTCGTTGACCCAGGCTCACAACTTTCGAACGTTATCAAACGATTTATTACATTTTAGTCACCGTTTAGACATAAAATTTACAAAAAAAAAACATTCAAAATTTTATGCAATAGGGATTGATAAATTATTAGATACAGGAGCGTTCGAATAATCAAAATTTTGCAAACGTTATTAAACTGTGTTCTTTTATTAACTTGTGCCTAAAATCGACGGAACGAATCGTTCAAAATTGTAAAACTTTATCACTTTGCTCCATTTGAAATTGAAAGAAACTTCATCAGCTTCGCTGGCTTCAGGCGTTTCGCGTGACCCATCGAATCGGCAGATGTATCTTTCGTGGTACCAATAAATGAGAAATACATTACACACTCTCTTTAGGTTCACGTGTCTCCCTTTTGAATCACACTCAATATATATTTACGAAAGTAATGAAACCAATAATTAACAGAATAAGTTTTAAGGACTTATTATCATTTCAAATTTGAAGAATTTTCTATTCATCGACTGATACAAAATATCACGTGAAATAAATGTCGAAATGTGTGCATAGAAATTTTAGAAAAATTAAGTTCTATAATAAACTTTCAGAGACGTTTATCGATATCGAAAAATAGTTTAAATTTTTAACGAATGAAAAAAAAAGGTTTTTCACTTCCTTTTGATTTCCTGACGACTGGCGACGTCCTTCGAATGAATTTATTTCAGGACAACAGCGATTCGTTCATCACAGGCATTTTCCCACTTTATTTGTTTACAATCGAACAAACATTCATTGGAAAACGTTAATCATGAGAATTGTACGTTACCACCGATCACAGTATTACACGATGGGATTATTTGTTGCTTGGGCGTGTCTTCTCGCCGGTCACAACGTTGCAGTCGCGCCATTATACCGCGTATTTACCGAGTGAAGGGCGCATATAGCATTTCAAATAAATGAGAGAATTACCCGAGCAATTACACGGTACGCCGTCGTACCGCGCGTTAATGAAATTTCGTGCAGATTTCGCTTCAGGGTTTACACGTTCTCTCGATCACGTGCGTGCGTGTATATTTTTCCACCTCTGGCTTTTTGTGCGTTGATCGAAACTCAACAAAACAAGTTGGAGTCGTTGCAAAAATTGTTTCGCTATCTATCGATTAATAGAATGGATCGTAAAGTCAATTACAAAAGAAAATTTCGAGTTTTTCTTGCGCCAAAATAGTGCAACGATTCTGGGCATTAATTAATTCGCGAAAAAAATTTATTTACAATTGTTAATCAACAATTTCCGTCCGTTTGACTGAAAACAAATTCTGCCAACATTGACAGCATTAGAAATATTTATTAAGAGTATTTTCGAGTGCTCTGATACATGAGGACAGCAAAGTTAATGACGCTCTTCTCTTCCATGAACCTTAACACATTTACCCCGAATGGTCGATGCCTGCATTAGTTTTAAGTGGGCGTCTAGGGACGAGCCTTCAAAAGCTCGTGTAATACTTCACTCTGTTGGTATGTGTTTTAAGGATTTTCACTCGGCAAGAGTGTTGGTGAGGTACGATCGAGAAAGCAGAAAGCAAAGAGCAAAGAAGATTCAACGCTGCGAATATTCGCATAGAAACTGAAAATCATATCGCGATATAATACGACGCTAAAAAACTCGTCGTTCCGTTCAGTCGAACGTTCCTCTGCAAGCGAATTTTATCTTTCATGCATTCAGAAGCTTTTTCTATACATGTTTTATTTTTTTTCCGAAAATAAAGTGAAAATAAAATCAATTGTATCGCTGTAACGTATAATTTTAGTCTACCGAAAAGTTGCATCGGAATAGGAATGTTTTTCCCATCACGATTAAGTCTATACTTTTGTCTACAAAAAAGAGAAAAAAATAAAAACTATCTCTGTATCGTTTAACCCGCGTAATTGAAAGTATTTTCATTGGCGGAAAAGTTTAAACCGAATCTGTTTGGAGGCTCGCACGTTGGTACTCCGGACCAGTACCGGATCGTTCCCTCTTCACTATTGTGTGTTATTTCTCTTTCGACTGTACGGCCTGCTCGTACGAGTAGTAATTACTAGACCACCGTATAATTGCATCTGGGCATATATACCGATGAAGCAACGCATATCGGCTTCGTACAAGCACCCGCTCGATATTCAATCATAGATATTGAACATTCCACGATGCTGCGCAAGCGGGAGGAATGGGGATCGAGCCCGTATGACACCGGGCAATGTGAACGATGCAGCGGTGCATGTTTTGTACGTGTTGAAAAATTCATATTCATGAGAATACATACATCACACGAGATTTCAATCGTTCTTCTAACCAATCGAATGTTCTATACGCAACAAATCATTTTATTATTATTTCATTACCCTGCTGTTTTAATTAAGGATAAATTGCGTCAGGGAAGGTACGATTGTTTTCATCAATCGCATATCGACAAAAGGAAATGAAGGAGAACGTCATGCGCTTTTTCCGTTTACCTTTTTTTTGCAACGATCTTGATGAAAAGTCGACGGCAATTCGTGTAATTGCGAATAGGGAACATGCGCAGTAGAGCTGATTCGAAAAAGTTGATTTTCCAAGGCATTTACATTTTTGAGATCATGATAAATTATTAATTCAAGCGTTTTGGTAGTTTTGGACTTGAGAAATGTTTTTCATATTTCGAGTATGCTCCTTTGAAAGTTGAAATTATAAAGTTGTTAATATAATTGTCTGTTTATCGACTGGAGAAGAAAAATGTCCATTAACGTGCAGCCAGAGAGTAGGAGTGACAAAAGTGGCAAAAGTGTCGTGAAGACAAGTATGAAAAGAGCACACAGGGGAGAAGAGGATTGAGAGCAAAGACAGCAACGAGGTAAGAGTTATTCCTAAGTTGAGAAACCAGAGACCGAGGCACCGAGGAAACGCATAGAAATCTTTTCCTCTTCTTTTTACTTCCAAGTGTTGTTTTTTTCTTTTTGCTTCCCTGTTGATATTCGCCACCAGCGAGAGAGCGGGCGACGTTCTCGTATTATATTCACATTGTGCCGGCCCAGGAAGTGACAGAGTCTCAGAATTTTAACGAGTTTTCTGCAACCTGATACAGACAATGAGAGAGCAAAAAGAAGAACAGAAAGGAATAAAGAGCCCCAACCTTAATAGTCCTATAAAGAGGGCTTGGCCAGAGGCCTTTTATCGATTTCTCGCCAAACCACCACCTCTTGATTCGAACCGCACTTGAATTTTTATATACCAGAGTTATTGAGCTTTTTCAGCCGTAAAATTGTAGCAAAAAACAAAACTCGAGGTCAAATTGATGCAACTGGAAAATTAGTCAAATTTTATTGGCAGTTGGAATATACAAGTTTATCCTTCAAAGTTGTGGCAAAAAGGGAAAAAGGTTGTTACAAGTCAGTCGGTCATTGGCCACAGCCTTCCACTTGCGCTCGCAACTCCACGACTTTCCCTACTAATTAGTTGCGCGATCAATCATCATGTAACGCTCCGTGTGAGGCTCAATTAAGCCTCCGCTAACTATGCCCTTCGGTAATTTCGGCCAAGAACGAACCGAGCAATCCCCATTGAATTCATACGCGCTCTTCATTTTTTCAACTACGACTGCAACGAAACACATCGATTTCCGACGTTGAGTCGTGAATCATTCTCGAAGAAAAAAAGAAAGTTGCAAGGTGCTTTCTCAAGATTTAGCACGATGCTCAAATCTTCCTCTATGAGGTGCTAGATTTTTTTTTTAATTTTGACTTCCTCGTAGAGGACGCTTTAAGCATCGTGCTAAATCTTGAGGAAGCAATTTGCAGCTTTAAATTTGCAGCGTTTTTGCATATTGAGACCAACCTTCCTATGATGATACTCTATTTATAAAAAAAAAGACAGACAGAAAATGACAGACTTTTTAGAAAATTTCAAAACGTCACAAAACTCGTATTTTTTAAAATAATTTCGACAACTATTCTAAAAAGTGAATAGAAAGTATAGACTTGTACAGAATATCTTACAAAATTTGCAAAAATTAAAGCGGTCAGACGATTTTTCGAAAAATTCAGATTTTCGTAAAACTTGAAAAATCATAAAATTTTAACCGTTCCACCGATATTTCCCAAATTCAATACTAACCATCCTATTATGATACTTTATTTATAAAAAAAAAGAAAATAATAAATCTTAAAATTTGAGGAAGTATAGAGCGGTGACACCCTTTTTTGAAAATTTCAAAATGCCGTATAATTTTTAGAGAACGAAGAGCTTGTATAGATCAACATCTGCGCAAAACGAGAGCCCTGTAGCTCAAACCGTTCTCGAGTTATAAACATTTGAATTTTACAGTGCCAGAACATACACACACACACACATCCAGACACTTTTTTAAAATATGATTTTTCGATGTTTTGGGACATTTTTAGCACATTGGCATTGAAAACTGGAAAAAAAAAATGTCATATCTATGAAGAAGCGAATTTACATGTCCATATGTATTTGAGAAAATACTCGGATTTTCCAGAGTGATGACCACGTGAAATTGCTTGGGCCATTAGACGTCCATCGTACTATAGCAAAACCGAGACATGAAGAGCAAAAGTAGGCTCGGAAATCATTCAAGTGTATGTTTCATGAAATGGTAATCATAGCAATGAGCGAAGTATTCGCTCGCTTTCCTTCAAGTACCGAACACGTCGTGAATATTATGACGTAAAGTGAAATAGCCATAAGCTCTGCGTGCTGATGCATAATATTCAAAATTTCTATATAAAAATTCAACGAGTCATTATCGAGAAGATCGTATTAAAATTCACAAAACGAAGCTTCGGTATTTGCGTCCACGGATTTGGGTCTGTCTCAATATCGGTCATATGACTACCGATCATACTGATCGGTGATGCATAAATTGCGTAAAAGCTCGGCGTACGTCGCGAATGCTTAAAATTCCGATATTCTCGAGTTGATCGAATTCCCCAAACGATTCGCGTTTAAATTTAGTAGCTGATTCAATGGATATAATACACGAAGAAAAAGTGATCGCTATTGGTGGGTTGGAGTTCCGCATGCCTACGTTACTTCGTTTCCTGCATGGAGGCATATGTATAGCCTTAAAGAAGCGCGTAGTAAAAACTCACAGAAGCGTTCAGTTCTGCTTTTGAGAATTTTCTCCGTAAGCACATGTATATATCGCGCAAAGAATAAAGTACGAGGCTTTATCGTGAAATCGTCTCACGTTTTTCCGATACGATATGCGCGCGTCTTGAGCAACAACGGACGCCGAGGGGAAAAATGGTATATAGAGAGCATGCGGAGTCTTGAATTTTCGTGCAAATACATACGATGTCGCGGAAAGATGCTGGAGAATTGAAAATTCCATTGCCATATTCATGCTCTTTCTATAACGAGTAACCCACGTCTGCTTGTCAAAATGTACACCCTGCGATATCTCTTTTAATCTTCTCCGCTATCTAGGACTCTCGCGGGACGATTCTATTATTAACGCGATTCTGCTTCGCTAGGTTCGGGCTGTTTCACCAATGAATCCTGCTCGAAACCACATTTGCTCCAATGAACTATGCACGAAGAGTAATTCCCCTTCATCTTCATTAATCCTGGAACACGAGTCCCATTTTTTTGTCTACCAACGCTCGACAGCGATGATTTTTGACCACATCGTATAGTTTTGGCCGTAACATTGTTTTCGCGGAGTTGAAGAGACTGCCTGGCAAACGAATCTCTTCGTTTTCGTCCCTTACAGCTTATATTTTCATGGATTGACAAATGGATTGAAAATTTTGTATGAACATTCTAGACATCAAAACTAACAGTTTTCTTCTATGAAGAAAAATTTTCTGACTCTGAGAATTTGAGATATTTAAATTCCAATTTTTAACTTTTCCAATCTAAACGCGTGTAAATTGAACTCACGTTTCGTTAAAAAGTAAAAAAAAAAAATTAAATATCTCAAATTCTAAAGATCCAAAAATTTTGGAAGAATAAAGTCGTTTCGACCTTGAGAAAATTTCGACACATAGCCTTTCTGGCCATCGCCAAAAAAACTCCTAAATACATTTTTTTTTTCAACTCGATTTTTGCAACTTTTTAACGAAACATGACTTCAATTTCAATACATGAACGAAGTGTCAGGAAGTTGTCGAAATAACTTGGCAGAGTCTGTCATAAAGTTTTTCTTTCGTTTGCTGGATTCGATTGATTTTCACTGTAGGTTTTGCTCGTCGAGTTATAGGAGGAAGTATGAAGAATCTGATTGGAAATGAGATATCGATGGCAGCAGAGAAAAGCATGGAGCTTGGCATTTGTACAGCATTCGAGATAAAAGGCTAGTTCTCGCGCTTATATGTTAATGTGTTATCGTGCCGAGATCCCCATGAGATACAGCAAAGCTCGTATACCTCTTTTATAGTTCCTGCGATCCCAGCGCTTATAGAGAGCAGATCAGTAGCTTCCATTGAGCTGGATCGATCGGAGATAGAAAGCCACGTGGTTCTCTCGGTCGGTTCATGAAGAAAATTCGTCTCTACTGTTTCTTCCACATGGACCTGTACGGATTGCCTAAGCTGTGTTTAGAATGCTCCATGAATCTCGATACTAAGGATGGACTTGGTCGTCGAGAGGATCTAAATAAACATGTAGCTGTAAAAGTGCAAATAGCGCGGCGTACTACGTGTGGGATGTGAAGACGTTTAAGCTCGTTGCAAATTCTATGCACTGACGAGATTCGCAAACCTCGTGCTTGGAAAGATAAATCTCATGGAGCTATGTCTCGATTTTCTTGATGTAAACCTCATGGAATTTCTGTTCTGGTTCGCCTCCTGTATTCGCCATAAGAAGAGCGGAGAACCCGGTGAAGTTTGAGCCAAAAGCAAACAGTCATATAATACAGAGTTGGCTTGGCCGTGGCTCACTGCCAATACGGGGAATTCTATTACAAAGAAGGCCAATGTATGTGCAGGGGGAATCCTTCTGCCGAGTATCTCAGCAAGACTAACCTCTCCCTCGTTATCTTCGAGTCTCGTCTCTCACGTATGCAACTGCCAGAGTCACAAAGATTTCTCTTATCGCCCGCCTACCAGAAGGGGAAACGTAGCAAAGAAAAAAATCCATTTCTCATGTGGCCGGAGAAGAAATTCAACATCAATTTTTACTGCTGAAGCTATTCTGGTTCTTAGACTCAACTAAACGTTCAGCTCTGACGAAAGCAGGAACGTTTTGCCTTCTCGGACGAAAGAAAAATAACGCGAAACTTGAAGCTTCGAAGTTGGCCATTTCCTTCACCATTTAATACTCGTGATCCTTCTTAACAAACTCCCACGCGCGGCAACGTTCTCAGAGATGCGAGGTCTCTGTTCGATGCAAATGCGAATGGGTTTATGTTCTGTGTATGGATCGCTCGCTCGTCTATACACAGTCGAGTTCTCTCGTTGGCAAGGATCGTTGTTAGTTCACATGGGTTTAATTTGGTTTTAGTTTGGTCAATAGTTCAGGCGTTATTGTATCTCTCGGAAGTGGTCTATAGCGTCGGCAAGTTTGTCGGAGGATGCTGCGCGGAAGAGCAAAGCAAAACCGTCTGGTTTCGGGAGCACAGCGCGGGCTGTGCTCCCGAAACCATTCGGTACAGTTTCCTGAAAATTAGCATCTCGAGTGACGAGCCCCACCTCGCTCATCCCAGTTGGCTCGTTTCGCACGTAAATACAAATCCAAAAGTCCGTTTCGCCAACATCAAAGAGAACCGCTCGCTCAATGCGGATTAATCGAGGCTACTTCGGACTTGACGGAAGCGCCGATGAATCTCTATACCTCCGCCAAGTACACGTTTACACTTCCGTTCACCCTTATTCAAAGTGCGGGACATATTAACCCTCCGTGGTCACCAGGGGTCAAAATGACCCGAAGCGTAATTTTGAGCTAGAATTACTACAAGTTATTGGCGCCCGAAACGGTTGGCCTCCGGTCCAACGGTTCTTTGAAAATGCCAGAAATTTTCTTTTTTTTTTAACATTGCCTCCTTGCTGATTTTTTGCGCCATTTTGAAAATTGGATAAAAATTTTTTGGCATGAAATTCGCATTCCGAAAGATTCAAACTAATATTCTGAATTTTTTTACGTCGTTCGGAACGATACAGGCATATGTTAGCACTGAAAATATTTTTCAATTTTCAAGTTTGAGAGAGGAATGCGTTTGATAAAAGTTGCAGGATTCGGAGAAACTGTCGGGCCTAATTCGTGCGTTTGCGAGTCGAAGATTTCTCTTTGTTTTTTTTTACTTCAAATTTGCAAATTCAACTGGATCGAATCATAAAATTGTATAATTGAAAAATACAACGAAATCTCACGTTTCCATGAGCTTCAGGGTTGAGGAGTTTGTGCGGAGATTTGCAATGATGAAATATAAATATTTCATACTTTTCGCAATGTTTCCGATAATTTGAACCACGTCGAAAATCTCGGATGGCAAGAACTCGTGGCGAGCGAGTCAACATAATCAACCACCTCAAAATTAGCAATTGAAAAATCTTAAAGTAGTACTGTCGATTTCAGAATTAGTGTTTAGAATTTGATAATATTTTGTATAGCTGTATATTATGATTAGAAAAGGAGCCAGTCAAATTTTTAAGAGGCTACAGAGAACCAGAAAAAAGATATTAGCATTATTCGTAATTTCATACATTTAACATTGAGTCTTATGAGAAATCTCAGTTTTCATTGTATTTTACAATGAATTCTTATAAATTCTTAGGAAAAATGAGTTTTCATTGTAAAATACGATGAAATGCACGAAATCGATGTTAAAGTCATGAAATTACCAATGCGAATATTTTTTTTCTGGTTCTCTGTGACCTCTTGAAAATTTGACTGAATCTTTTTTTCATCATAATCTGCTATTGTACCAAATTTTATTAAATTCTGAACAGTAGTTCCAAAACCGACAGTACTACCTTAAGAAACAATAATTGTAAAAAATAATTACGATAAACGAAGTGTTTTATGAAAAAAATCAAAAGATTGTTTTTCGGGATGTCGGAAAAATAAATTGCAAGAAAAAGAAAAAAATGTTGAGCTCGTTCGAAAAGTATTATGAAAAAATGACACATTGATTTCGCGATTCGAGCTCATTCGTCGAAATTTCTAGTTTTTTAAATTTTTTTTCGTATTGGTTGAAAATAAAAAATGTCGAAAAACGTTTCAAAATCATGAGCATGTGGAAGTGACTGGGTCACAGAGACCCCAAGTGATAAAAACGCCCATTTTTGAAGTAATTTGATAAAGAGATTTGATAACTTTATTCAGCTAATTTACAAGCGGTTGGTTTTTAAATATAACCGTGTGTTTAGTAATCCTGGAAACAGGCTTGGTCAGGATAGCCAAAAGATCGAAGATCCGTGTGTTGCATGCTCGACTTTGTTCGCCAATTATAGTTTCGAGAGCTTACGAATTATGAAGAACTTTGTTGAACTCGTTGTAAGAAGTCTCGAGTTCGAAAAGCAATTGTCTGACTTGAGCGTCCGATAATTCGTCGGAAGCTGACATACTGCTGAGGGTTTGTAACCACTCGGCAACTCGCTTCCGGCCGTTGAAATCACTGGGCAAAATGCTCAAACGATTCATCGTGTCGACGAGGTCGCGCAGATCCGGATGAAGTTCGTCCATCGCTTTGATGTCCAATCGAAGTTTGTCCATAAGAGTAATGAAGAGCGAAACGATATCGGCGATGCATTTGGACGTGTTGCCCTTGTCATCCTTTATCGTAATCGGTCTGTCCTCCTTGATTCTTTCTAACGCAGCTGGACAATCCAGTCTGAAAGCTCTCGCGAACGCGTCTATCGTGGGAAATTGATCGCTCTGAACCTGGATTTAAAAAAATCGATCAAAACCAAAAAAAAAACCCCATAGAATCGATTACATGGGATTAACCATAGTATGGATCTCGTTGTTCGTGCGGTTTTGTAAATTTTAGCTTCTCGGGACTTTCATTGAGGGGTGATAACTACGGAAATCGTTGTTTATCAATTTATCAAAAAATTATCGTTACTGACAAGAAGTAGGAGCTAGCTTGAGATTTCGATTATTTTTACTGCATAAAATATTGTCAATTAATTCCTCAATTTATTTCCACTAAAAGAAAAAAAAAGCATTTGAAATTTTTTTAGCTCGTCAAAGCCCTTTGCGTACAAAATCGGAAATTTCCTTGAATGGGTAAAAAATTATTTTCTCAATCGTCAATCGCTCGTTTGTGCTTTTGGTGTATTTGCAATCTGGATGCGTCGCTACTGTAAATGTGGATGGGAAAACGAATTATTTGAAGAAAAGTTGATTTCGCGCGTATTATTTTTATAGAAAATGATTTGTCCTTGGTTTCTGCTTACGGTCGATTTATAATTTGTAAGAAAGTCGTGCCGCTAACCTGTTTGAAGGCGGCTCTGTACTGAACCAGCAATTTGCTGCAGGCCGCGGTATATTCTTTGGGAGTAACGCAGTCTCTGATGTAAGCTTTTTCCAAGTGTTGCAGGGTGTTGACAACGGCGTATAAATCCGCTTGATTGTCGTGCTTTTCGCGCTCTCGCGCATTTTTGAAGAGCTTCACCTCTTCGTACAGCTCCGGACGATCCTGGGCGATGGACATTATCGTCTAGAATTGCTGAATAGACGAGACAAAAGACTCAAATCAGCTAGGATCAACCGAATTTCTCGATCTTTTGTTACAGAGTTTTTTTGTATTTTCGGGTGTTCCGTTCGATCGTTTTCGTGATTTCAAGGAATTTTATCGAATTTATTTGTCGTAGTTTCTCGTTTATTGGATTTTTCGAACGAATCTACTTTTGTAAAGTTTGACGAAACAAAAATGTAACTTCGAGTTTTTAGGTTAGGTCGCGCGTGGGCTGAGTCACAGCAGTAGCAAGTCGGAATTTTCATAAATTTGGCATAAAAAATTACGTTTTCTTATTCAATATTTCATTATTAACCGAGAGCAATGAAATATTCCGAAAACGTACGTGGTTGGGAATTTTTTTTCGATTTTGCAATTATATTTGACAGATGACACATCGAGGATCAGGAGCGGGACATTGTTCGTATTTTCAAGTGTCCATAATACGACGTTTGTGTTATTTTTGACTCACCTGAAAAGTTAACGATGAGCGTCGTTTAGAAAGGATCGCAGATTTGTATGTTGAATGGAATATTTATTAAAATGTTCCTAGCGAATCAAGATTAATTATAATTTTTAAATTGTTTCTATTCTGCGAACGACGCACACACGAATGACTCGGATAATAAAAACAACAGCTGATCGCATCTCGACGTCTCGCTCGGGCAAAGAAGAGACAGAAATGGAAAAAGTGCTCGCAGCGCCGCTGATTCACCAAGCGAGAGACTGCCGAGCTCACAGGCGCCCATGGAAAAAAATAATAATTTGGAATTTCTGTGAATTTTTATAGAAAGAATGCCACGCGTTCGCATTTTTACCCCAAAACTGATAATTCGAAAATTTGTGAAATTTATTTTGTTGTATCGTGCAATGCACGCAGGGACAATTTTTCAAATAAAATAAACTGGAAAAAATCCACAACGAAGCCCGTCAGCAATTTCGAAATAAAATTCGAAGTTTGTCTCTTTTTCTTGAGTTGGAAAATTTTTATTGGTAATCTTGGAAAATTCAATAAAAATGAAAAAAAAAGTAATAAAAAAAATTCAACAATGTAACGATTTAAAAAAATATATTTAGCAATACATGAAAACTGCTCGACACGAAAAAACAATGAAATTATGAAAATTGTACAAAAATCGTAACGGTATAGTGTGAGGTAACAAAAAAATCTGTTTGTCGTGGTTGAGGTAATTTAGTTGCTCGACACCAGTCGAAAGAGTGTTAAATTTGAAGAAACAGTTGTTTGCAACGTTTGGTACAATCATTAAATAAATTAAACGTTTATTTTCGTTACAGCATGTAATATTAACTCTCATTATGCGCTAATAATTTATTAAGCAACATTTTTACCCAGGGATGGGTCTTTTTAGTACTTTGCATATTCCACAATTTTAAAAATGTTGAAAAGAATCAGAAAAATTTCTTTGGCCTTCATGAACTTTTACTGGCTCCAATTTTTGCCAGTACGTACGTACAGACGCCAAAGATAAGCAAAAAAAAAGGCAGGGACTTGAGATTTGACACTTTACTTCCCTCGAGCGTCGAGCACGCCAGTTGACACGCAAAAATCTTGAAATACTTTTTATTCTTCTGCGTTTGACAAATCGAGCTTGACATTTTTTCTTGCCAGTCGAGGAGTTGATTGCAATAAATTTTCGGAAATCGACTAATATATGCAAAATTCTACGTTGGCATATTTTCGTTCACATTTCTGGAAATCGTCGCTACATCGAAACGATGAAGCTCGAAAATCCGATTGATATCGACAGTTCGTAATTAATCTCTTGGGCAACAAAATAAAAGTAAAAATTCGTCCAAAAGTTATTTTCGTTTTTGTAATCGTAAAACACTCGACGAGCCCGCATCGATTTTTTAGCCTGGACGCGGTGAACGGAAAAGTCATTGCGTGTCGTTCTTAGTAAACGAGAATCTTTTATTTTGATTTTTATTAAATATTTGAGAAATCAATCACGATTCCGTTCAGCTTGATCGATCGGTTTATTAATTAACGAGGCAGACAATGATTTCATTCCATTGGATCACAGCTAATCGTCTGTCTATCCATAAAATAAACAATCACAACAAAAATTAACAACAATTTTTGTACAATGAATAAATAATAAATATCTATTTGTTCGTATAAAAATTTGTACTAAATTTGGTTGATATTTGATATTGATAAATTTATAATTAATTTATTTATTTTGGGTCGAAAAACATTTCCCGTATCACATTTGGCTTGTTATTTGTAAATTTGACGGTACACGAATGATCGATCGCCCGATTTTTCAAGCAAAGACAATCGAAGCTTTGCAAAATTCTTTCCCTCTCCACAGATCGTCGGGGATGAAAACTGCATTTTTCGTCTTGAGCGAGTACCTCGAAATAAATAACGTTTAACAACTTGTTACCTCGATCCATTATTTTCCAAGGTGGATAAATTTTCATAATACTGTTTTTGCTTATTTTCATCGTGCCGTTTATTTCCGGGACGATCATCAGCTTGACCGTTCTCTCGTCGCTCCCCCTGCCCTCGCCACACGCCCACAAATCGTCCAACAATTTGTGCTCGTCCTCGATCGGAGACGCGAGCAAAAAACATCGCGAATATCGCATCTCGCCTTCTTGGATTCGTAACTTTACAAATTGCGCTCGAGCATCTTGCCAGTCGGTACGAGTCTTTCGATATCGCCATATCTGACGGTCGGAAATCTGGAAATTTACCAGATACTGCAGCCTCGCCGCTAGACTGCCCCTGAAAAAAAAAAAAAAACATCAATGCGACGAAAGAAAAAACTAAAAATTTTACTGCCGAAAAAATTATACGACAGTTTTTCGTAGTAGCAAACGGTCGCTGGTTAATAAAAAAAAAAATCTGCATCCAGTTAGTCGCTCACCCTGACGATTTTTTTACACGAGGAGGATTTTGCGCTGAACCAAATAATAGAAAAATATTAATGACGACAAATTTGCAAAACTTTTAACTGGTAAATACCAATGTGACGATTTCATATTCCTAATTTTCATTTCCAAACAATTGATTACGTAAATTTTCCTTTTCAATCGTCGGATTTCATAAAATAGCGTATCGTGAATGAATTTTTTTCTTTTTTTTTTGCATATTACGCGCGCATCATGCAGAAACGATGGAGCTGGATAAAAAATCGAAATTTATCGTCATTAATATTTTGCTACGTACGTTCTTGCAATAATTCGTGAAAAAATGATTCTCCTTGGACTAGTTTAAAGAAGCCATTTCATGCGACGAACGATTCTATCGCTGAAACGCAAGAAATTTTCTTTTCTTTTGTGTTTTGGTTTATAAAGTAATTGTGTGTTTGGGCGTTTGTTCGGTTGGAGAAGTTGATCAATTTGTTGCGTTTCAACGGTGCGATTTGAAATTTTAGGAAATATTGTGTTTTCTTTACTGTTTCGCTTTTTTGGTTCGCTTGCTCGTGTTCCTCGGTGGAGGAATCGTAGGAACGCTGATCATGATTTCTTCTTGATTCAGTCTCGGCGAACTCGCTTGGCTGATAATTTCGCTTCTGTTTCTGGAGAAAGTGGAAAGATCTCTAACGATTCGCGATGCTTCCTGCGAGCGGTTGTCCTCTCGAGCTTCATTGCGACCAGGTTCGCCGTCCGAAAAGTAAGTTGCATCGGAATCGAATTCTTCGGGATCGATATTTCGAGGTAACAAGTTTGTTTTTTCTTTGTCCATTAAAATGGAAGCTTGTCGCGAGCTTGAACAAGTATTTTGCGTCAAAATGTCTTCGATATCGTTGCCGATCGTCCGATCGCTTCCTGTTTCCGATTCGACGTCGATTTTTGAATCTTCTTCCGTAACACTGACTTTCAAAGATTCGAGCTCGATTCTCTCGGTCTCCGGCATTGCTGTTGACACCGCTCGGGTTTCCAGTGGATCCGCCAAACTGGGAATCACAATTTCCTCAATTTCTGACCCGAAAATTGTCTCCAGCTTGACCGGCCGTGTTTTTCTCATTAACCGGAAGTTTCCCGATGATTTTTCACTCCCGGGGTCGAGAAATGGTTCCTCTTGGCCAGGCATTGCTGTGAGCAAGCTGGCAAGTTCCGGGTCACTTATAGACAACGAAAATTCCGGTAATTTGCAAAATTGCGTGAATTTACATCCGCTCAGTCTCTGAAGAGTTTCCGCTTGGAAATTGCATTTTTTTCGCTTAATTCGCGACTTCCCAGAGTTTCCTTCCCCGGATGAATTCTCGTCCTCGAAAATCATTATCTCGTCGGACTCGCTCGACGAACTCGGATCGATTATTCGCTCGGCTTCGTTCATCGGCGACGAGAGCGTTTGGCTGGGCGCTAATTTGTGAACGTCGCGAATCTCAGGCTGGTATTCGACGCAACGGAGAAGAGATTCGGCCTCGGAATCGGGCAGGATTTTATCAACGTTCCTCGACGAAGTGGGACTATAAATGATTTCCTTGCCATTGAAACAATCTTCACCTTGGCTTGGCCCGAACAAGATGGACGAGGAAGGCGATGATTCTCGAATCTCGTAGCCGTTCCATCTCAGAGGAGACTCCGGAGACAATTTTCTCCAATCGTTTTCTCTCAGCAGGCAAAGATTGCTTGAAAATGATTTCTTTTCGCGAGAAGAATATTTTTCTATTTTTGAGGCAACCGTCGGCTTCTCGTAGCCGGTCCATCTCAACGGTGATTCTTCTCGTAAAACACTCGGACTCGGTCGACCTGTGATAACAGAGTCAACGTTAATCTCCATAAAGAGAAAAAAAATTAAAAAATAGTTATCAAGAGACGCGGCAGCGGCTCGTTAAATATCAATGGAAAAATCAATGGAAAAACGTATTTTTCGGTGGACCTCGACGTTGCGAACTTCAGTGTCAAAAAAATCTTGGATAGTGATCAATTTTTATACACCAGTTGACCGAGCGCTTAATTGTCATGGTCGTCAGATTCCACGTTCAATTTGCATCGCGGCGTGTCTTATTAACTCAGAAAGATAACGTGCAGAATTATCAACTAAGAAATGCAAAATTCCACGAGGTCGTCACGTTGATTTTTATAGCCACATCTTTGCAACGACTGTTCGATCGGTGATTTAGATAAAAATAAAAATTACGAATGAACAAAAAAATTTATGTGGGAAATTCGAAAATGGACTAGAGCTAGAAATAACGGATTAATGTCCCAAAAATGTCGATGGAAATGTGACATCGTTGAATTCTGCCTTTATCTGCAAACGGTACGAGCCAATTTAGAAAAAAAGTTTTGCCAACGAAACGATTGGCTCTAACGCAAGAGTCGCTCGGTTCCAATTTACAAATTTCTTACCTAAATTTTCTCTCCGATTTGCACTCCATTCTGGAATATCTCTGCCAGGAAAGTTTCTTCCGTTCCATGAATACCGACCAATTTTCGAGTCGAGAACAACGGGCGACGCGGGAGCCAGAATTTCTGAATTCCTGGCTCTGCCGATCACGGGATTGGGTTTCCCTGGACTAAGTTGCTGCAGGAACATTCGTCCAGGCTCGTTCCGAGGGTAGGAGGTCGAAGCGCTCGGCTCCAGGACACACGCGTCGTTCTCCAATAACGTTTCATCCTGTTCGCAACGATTCCTTTCAAATTGGCGGTTCTCTTTGGTTTTTGATTTTGAACCACGCCTCCAATCAAAGTTTCGGCTTCTGCGACGTTTATCCACGCAGCTGGACAACGGCGAATCTGCCAAACGCTTTTGGGGCTTGTTCGGGGACACGGAAGAGAGCGGACTAGATGTCTGCGGCGAAATTTCCAAAAAGTTTGCCTCGTTAGAACGAATCCAATTTTCTATGAAATCTTTTTTTTCCACCAACGGCAGCCGAGAAAATGACAAGGCCGTCGAACCTTCCTCCGTCTTTTTTGCCAAAGTATCCGCTTCATTGGCGTTTTTGGAGATTCTCTTAGAATCTCCGCTACTTTTAGCGTTTTGGAAGAATCGTAATTTTTCATCGCTCTCGAGTATGAGCTTTTTCAAAATTTTCATCTCCCTAGAATTCCTGGTGGAATTTGAAGAATTTTCAACTTTGCGAGAAAATTCTCCGTCCGACATGTCCAATGTGGAAATAGAGAATTAAGCGATTTTTCGACATAACACGATCGGAATCTGTACAAACGAGAAAAATAAACTTTTACTAATATTAATTCGAGTCGCAACGATGGAAATTATTAATTTTTGCATGAAAAGACGATGAAATGTCGTTGAACACGAATTTTGAGGTTATGTACGATTGTTTTTACAAGAAAAAGAAGTTTTTACGGTTTTTACCAATATTGATTCGAGTCGACGATGGAAATTATTAATTTGTGCATGAAAAGACGATGAAATGTCGTTAAACACGAATTTTGAGGTTATGTATGATTTTTTTAACGAGAAAAACGATCAAATTGTCATCAAAGTTCTTTGGAATATGCGAGAACTCGAACTCTATAAGAGAAGCTTGATATTCATTCTTTCTTCATTGTTATTTTTGAGGAAAACGAGCCGTTCGGTGAATATACGACCGTCATTGCCCAGAGTTTCTCTGGGAAATAGAAAATTCGTAACTCACGCGTACGAGGATCGTCAGGCGTTTGTTGCAAGTTGCAAATATCCCGCATTTAGCCGGCCGCTGTTATTGTACAAGTTTCGTGTTACAATGTACAAAAAATAGGAAAAAAAAAATAAGAAAAACAACAGAACTATAAGTCACGATGCGTATCAAGTGGCGTTTCGATCGTGACATCCGTATTTCACGTAATTTACACTTATTCAACGAAATAGGTCGGCCCAAATAAATAGCTACAAAACACAGCGACGCGATGTGATATTTCGTCACGTCATAATCATTTCGTCAACCTCTGCTGAATTCTTCACGCTGAAAACTAGCGCGACCGCGACGAGCGACACTCTGCGACACTCGGTCAGTCCTCGACGCCATTGTGCGTTACCGTGACAACCGTGATGCTCTCCAACCAGCGATATGTAAAGAGATGGTTCAAATTTTCGAAAAATGTTCCATCACGATCGTTCTACTGAGCTGATAAGAACTAGCGTATTTTTTTTTTCCTTAAATGTTCCTCGTTTCCGCCATTCAAGTTTGATGCCACACCAGTCTGTTTGTTTTTTCCAATAAATTCGTATTATTATGACGAGCGAACGTTTGACGCGCGACTGAAATTCTACGAAATACAAAAGTTTCGAAAATGCGCAATAAGAAATGTTTATCAATCATAAAAAAATGAGAGTTTGTTCAGTATCGCATCATGATCGATTTTCGGATTGAAAATTGAACGAGCACTTCACGAAAAATATGTCGATATTGAATTTCGAATAATACTATTTTAATGCGATTAATATTTGATATTTTTTATCACGGAAATAAACAATTTTGCAGAGAATTGCGACGCTCCGAGTACGATTTAAAAAGCAAGCATAACGTCGAGAAATCTTTATATACGCGTTAATTTATCTTGATTAATCGCAAGGCTTTAACGCACACGCGTTAAAACTCGTCGTATCGTGACACCAACAATTATTCCAGAGTTTTGCCAATTTTTCTCCGCGATCGAAGATACAATTTCAGCAGCTCCTTCCGATAAAAACAAATATGAGTTCATGGCCAAATGGAGCAATTGTGGTTTCCATGGGATTTTCCAAATCACCCCATATTTCGATGGACTTTTACTATTTCAAAAAAAAACATCAGATATTTATAATCGATCGTGAAGTTTGAAAATCCGTGAAAAATCAAAAATTGACGATAAATAAATGAACCAAGCATTTCGAAGAGTTCGTGATTGCGGAAAGGATACGCAACAGTTCGAGGCCCGCGTGGTGAATTCTCAAAATAATGTAAAACAGCGCTCATTTTTCTCGAACGTCAAAAATTACGAATTTTCCATTTTTCTACGAGATTCTCAGAACAATAGCCAATCGGGGCGATTAATGATCGAAGTTCAAAACGACTCGTTGCGATTCCGGACCCAGCAGGTGAAAAATCGATCTAACGAAATTGCGTTAAATGACAAAAACGGGAAATTGAGGCTTGGCGGAGGTAACGGAGGTCGAAGAAGAGAAAAAATCGGGAATATTTTTGTGTCATCTCCTTATTTTCGAACAAAGGCACGTTCACGGGTATCGGTAAAGGTTGTAGCGCGTTCGCATGCAATTGATGTTCGCAGAGAGTGTCGAATAAGGAACCCCCTTTTATATTAATAGTCGAGCGAGTGCGACGACGATGAGAAGAGCTTCGCTCGGTCGGTGCGAGGAGAAGGCAGAGAGGAGTGAGGGGGCTCGAAGCGCGGGAGAGTGTCCACACTGTCCACGGCGGCACAGCGAAGAGGAGAAGAAAGAGGTGGAACAGGAGGAAAAGAGGGGAAGGGTGGAGGTTAGTGCGACGTCGTGCGTGGGGACCCCGGAGATCGGAGGGCCTCAAAATGATAGAATAGGAGAGTTGCCATAGAGAAGACCGCCGCGCAGTCCCTTGTACGTTTGTTTCGGTTTCAGTTCGCGATAGAGACTATTTACTGCTCCGGGGATATTTCGACGGCTCGATCAATATTTATTTATTATTCCTCGATCGAAAAGCGATTACGATAACAAAAAAAAACTTGAATCGATAAAACTATGAAATTATTTTTAAACGCCGGTTCTCGTAAGGCATCGAAGTATCAAGAATCTCGTAAATAAATAAGAAATGGCGGGAAAATTTGAAAGACCGAGAAATCTAAGAAATACTGATTGAAAGAAAAATGCACAAAGTTTTCTTTCCGCTCGTTGAATCAACACAAAAATAACGAACGAGAAAAATCGTCATCGACGAGCTCAAGTTTGCGAATCGCGGTCTGCCAGAGTCCACGAGATTCAATATTCCCGGAAGAAACGAGACGGAAGGCTAAAACGGAAGTATAGCGCAAGCACGACGGATGTGTCAGGGAAGAGTCTCATTCTCTCGAGTGTGGTGTTTGTGGGTGTGTAATGCGCGCGTTTAGTGAAAGGGGACCGTTGAAGAGTCGTTTTCGTCGACAGAGGGAGACGAATCATCTCCTACGTTGTCACGCACTCACATATACCTCAACAAATTAACACACTCGTACAGATTTCGCCTTCGTTTATAAAAGCATAACGATCATATCGAACAGACGAAATTCCTTCGATCCTCGAGTCTCGAGAGCTCTGCATGCGAGCACCAAAACAAAAAAAAACAAAAAAATGCTCCCTGCTCGTGCAGACGATTGTTCGATGAATCCTTTGGCTTCGGCAACCGGAAGTTGTTCCTCGATATCCGAACGAGTGCATCATTCTCTATCAACACAGTGACAAACTGCAAAGACAACTTCGCAGCGAGATAAACGCGTCACGTAAATATTCTCTCGTAATTTAATTATTCGAGTGGAAACAAATGTCACGTACTCGTTGCTACGATTTGTCAAATGTGAGACGTGAGTTCCGAAGCGAGAAACCCATTAAATGTGTTTACCAAGCGGTGCGATCGGTCTACGACGATTGCGTCGATCGACTCTCCAATTTGAACAAGTCGTTTAGCCCTTCGACGGTAAGTCGATTAATTGCGACGATTTAAATATCATTAGCAATTAGCGACTAGCAATTAGCAAGGAAACGAGTAGTTTATCGATTTTTTTTTGCTTTGGCGTTTTTTTTTTTCTCAATAAACAGGGTAATGGTCCGTGAAAAAGTTGGAGAGCCAAATCGTCAAATGTCGATCGCGGTTTCGCTCCGAATTCGATGAATAATATTAACATCGTAATTTGGAACGGTACACATTTTCTGAAATTGAGAATCGAGAGGCTTGAAAAATTCTCAGGGGACGTTCACCTCATGGCAACGTCGTAAATTTCATGTTTTTCAGTTTTTTTTATTTACTTTCCTGGGAATCGTGATGGTAGCTAACTGATAAGAAACTGTGTATCAGTTTTATTTCCAATTCATTCGTTTTCTTTCAATAGCCGCGCGGGGTTACGGCAAAGTTAAATTACCGAACGATGAATAAATATTGCCGCGCAAATAAATGGCGTCTCTGAATACTGCAGCAGACGTGTGCTCGATAAGCGCGAAGATATGAAAAGTGTCATGTGACCGTTTGGCGCGCACTTGAATACGAAATAAATGCGAGGATTAAGGACGTTGTATGCTAAATTTTCTTTCGATAGAATTCCTTTTAATTTGCACCACACAAAGAGTGTAGAGACATCTAATAGCTCGCACAATTTTAAGAGGTTTCACCATGTAAAAGTCGAGATATTTATTTATAAAAATCACAATTTCCAGTAGTTTCTCATAAGAGCGTGTGTTAAAAGTTGCAATTTTCAATTTTAAATATTTCGATTTCCAAATGGTGAAGCCTCTTAAAATTTTGCGTACACTTTTATGTAACATCGAAGAAGCTTTATTTACTTTTTCAAAAAAAAATCGGTCGTAAATTTTTTTCGAAATTTTGTTTATTATATAAAAAATACAGATTACCTCGGAAAATCTTGGATTTAGAGTTTGTTGTTCTTTAGTCAAATTGTAACAACTTTTTTTAAATGAAATTGGGCTCGCAAACAATTTTGTATGTAAGAAAATGTGAAAGTAAAAATTTAGATTTGATCGTCGCCATACAACGTCCTTAAGTAAACAGCCATAAGATGGTAATGGGGCAACGCGCAAGGGCACGGGGCAAGTGGAAACAAGTAGGGGGAAAAAAGCTCGAATGCAATTCCGAGAGGTACTATGTACTCGTTAATTTTCCAAAGGGTGGGGGTCAGTGGCACGATAATGAAGAAGAGCTTTGCTCGAGAAACTAAGAAGAGACGGACGGACTCGATTTTAGAGAGCGCGCCCCCCTCAGCGCAGCCACCGAGCCCTCGTGTTGGATTCGCCGACGGATTTCAAACGTACGTTGTTTGCATTAACGTGCCCGCGAGTATATGACGTCATACGCGACAATTGTCACCGACAATAACGAGATCCACGTTGGGACACATGGCCACGGATTTATTACGAGCGTCGGTATACGAAAAGTGGCCAATAAAATGGGCGAGGGAGGGGGCGGATTGTCACGAAGAGAATTTACAGGCCGAGAGCAATGAAATGTTGCGGGCATTTGTATATTTTAGTTTAGCGAAATTTATCAGATGATCCGTGCATTTCAAATCGTCGTATTTCGATATTACGACGTGAAGAGAAATTACGAAATTATAAACAAGCTTCTGCGTCTGCGTGAACATTCAATACGCGCGAAACGAACCGAGACACACTCGCACGTTTGCTGAGAATTGCACAACTTATGCACATCTGCGTAGAGATCGGTCTCTGACCTTTCATTCGCCGGAGTACACGCTCATTATGGATGTTAATCCTTTAATGGCTATTCCGCCAAAATAGAATAGGGACAATGTCGACATTCGCTGTATAAGAATAATCGTGGAAACAATTTAAAAAATCATGTGCGCTATATTCGTTTATATAAAAATATTTCGACGACCCAAAAGAATTTTTATCGTAAATATATAAAAAAAAAAAAAAAAACGAAAACTGCAACTTTGACGCGTTAATTTGATAATTTTGGCGTAACGATTGACGAAGTGTCAGATTTATCATCGCACTCGAGAATAGTCTCGTTACCGTTCTCGTCCTACTTATCTCCGAATATCCGAGAACCTCGGTCTTCGGGGCTTCAATATCACGATTTCGTATCATCGCTTTACTTTTTTTAAATTTAATCATTTTTATCATTATTATTATTATAACTGAATTAATTATTTTCTGTCTCCTTGGCTTTTGAGACGATTGGCACGAGTAACTTGGACTTGAATGTTTTATTCCGTCGCCTGAAACGGAGGGACTATGTACAAATTAATGAAAATTAAAAAGCTTACTTTTCTGTATTGGAAAATTCTTTTTCTATCGATCGTTTGTTCAATTTTGAAAACCATGACAATTTTCTAACCGATTTTGTGGTTGGATACTAAAAAAATATCGTTTTTCTGTCGTGATTGAGAATCTCAATAAAAAACGGAATTTCGTTGCATTTCAACGATGGAAACTTCAACATCGTCGGTTGGAGACTCGTGTCAATGTTGATTCTCGGTTTATCGTTAATTTCAGAGAAAAATCTATTTTCCTTTTTAAATTACATGCCGATAAGATAATTATCTTAAAAAATGGAAAAATCCAAAACAAGTTTGTTTGTTATCGTCTAGCCTACTTTTTAATAATCCTCGGAGAATAACAAATCATTAACGTCAGATTTCCCGACGATCAACAAGACCCAATGATAGGACGTTTGACGCATTTCAAGAGAGAACACACTGATTTCATTTTCATTCAGTTTCGGTCAATTATCTCTTGTCGAAAGTCTCTGAAAAAAAAAAATCTTTTTTTTTTTTTTAATTCGATAAAGCAATTGGATTTTTTTTTTTTTTTTAACGTGTTGACAGGAATTTGGCTCGACAAGAAGCAGTCGACGAACAAGTGCATCAAAAGTCTCATCGCGGCCCTCGATCGCGGAGAGAACGGTTTAACGTGATATTTCGCGAATAACAAAAGTTTTCAGTTCAATGTTTTTGGTGGAATTTTCCTTACGCGCCTCGACGATCATAAGAACCCCGAAAAATTGGGTTCACGGAGGTGATTTGTAAAATCAATTTGTATAAAAAATACACGGGAGCTATAGCGATACGCGGAGGTGGAGAAACAAAGGTTCGAAGATGCTAGAAGCGACCGTGAGAGTGGAAATCACCGTTGGTAATGGCTGACGATTTAGCGACGTGAAGGTGACTAATTAAGTGGAAGAACATGTGATCGCGTCAACTGGGGCACCGGCGACATCGAACTCGTTTAAAAAGCCACGAAAACGGCTGCTGTATCGCGGTAAACAAAAAAATTAACAAATTGAAGAAATAATTACGAAATATAAAATCGAAAGATTGAATGGGCGGGGAAACGACGATCCAACGAACGGTCAAAGTTTGCTGCGCTTTACGATAATAATAAAAATAATAACAACACTAGGGAGTGGAAGAAAGTATCATCGTGATTGGAAATAATCGCAGTCCACGATTAAAAACGATAGTGAGACGAGGAGGGAGGAGATACGAAAGAAAATGTTTTTAGGTTAAAAAGATCAGTGAATAATCGGTCGGGCGTTATGTGCGTGCGGGGCTGATTTCGCAAGAAGACGAGAATCGAAGAAAAAAATTGCATCCCGAGTTTACAGAGAGATTTATTTTGTGTGTTTTTCAAGTGGAATAAAAATACACGAACGCCGATGTGTTCAAATTATTTATACATCGGATTATAGCGTTGGAAGAGATAAACGGAAGAAGATAGAGAAGGAGACGGAGAGAGAGAGAGAGATCGGAGAGCGTAGAGTCGTTGACGAAAGAGCGCGAGTGTGCATTTATCAATTGAACCGTAAATCACACAGTACGTACGCAGAAGCGTGTACGACGCGTGCCTTAATCCGGAGAGAAAAAAAAAGCTACTCGAAAGACGGAAGTTGCGTTTGATTTGTTGGCCTGCGAAACCGGAAACAGTACTGAATAAATCATAAATTTCTATACTTCGTATTTATTCGAATAAATAAAATATACTTTAGAAATATAAATAATTAATAAACGCTGGCGGCTTGTTACCGTCGCGAAAAAAGGAAGAACAAATGATAAAGTCTTTGGAAATATCATTGTCGCCATTCCTCTCGTTCTCGCCATTCTACTCTTTACATCGTGAAACAATATTGCGGGAAGTGAACAGGACGAGACGAACGATAAAATCGCAATTTTACGTTCTTAATTCCAAAGTGTCAAATAATTAATAACAATCGAAACGTAATATATCGTGTAAAGAAGAAAACGTAATAACATTTAATTGAAATCGCCCTACTCGTACTTTCGTGGTGTGGACTTGGCACCGAAAGATACATTAGTTTTTTTTAAATCGAGCAAAATATTGATCGAAGACATCGACGATCGACGATGAACGACGGCAATGCCCTGCTGTGATTTTGTCGAGGATCATACAACGGACGCGTCCAACCAACCAACCCCGAACCGTTCAGGGCCAACGGTTTACAGACCTCTCGTACTCGAGCAACAATGAGCTCCATAGACTTTGACGAGGTGCTGGTACACGTGGGAGAAAAGGGCCGATATCAAAACATCATGTACTATCTGCTTTGCATTCCTGCAACCTTGCCAGCTGCCTTTCTCGCCTTCTCACAAGTAAGCAACTTTGTCCTTTTTCTCCTTCGTTTTACCTCTTCGAGTGTGATCCTGCCAGTGGCTGACGAGTCACACGATTACCATCAGAAATTCCCAAATTTTTTCGAAAATTTCATCCTCAATTCCGAATTTTTTTCATTGCTTTTTAAAAGTTTCGAAAGTAAAGTTTAAAGGTAATCCTATCCCCAGGCCTCAAGCCAAGGGATTTCAATTTTTTTTTTCTAGCTTTACTTAATATTTTAATAATTATTTCTGTAAAACTTCAGGGTCGGTTATCGACCTAATTACACAGAAACAAAAAAAAATGCAAATTGAGTATTTTTGCAAAGGAATTCTGAGACGACATACAAAAACCGAACTTCCGGTCGCTATAAAAGTATTTATAGTAGTAGGAATCCGTCAGATTCTTAAAAAAAATCTGATTTACATACTTGAGACTTGTAGTAATCCAATGCGTTTAGAAAAAATTATGCTTATCGACTTATTTTTTATGTAATATCAAGTTAAACTTCCGTTTCGGTATTGGATGAATCTCGCCACGATGAAGAGACGTTATTTGAATTTCTACACATATATTTCATTGTTTTCACAGATCTACGTTGAAAAGCATTGAGGCTTAACTCGTCTGGCTATTGAGTAGTAGAAAGAGATGGAGAAATAACCAACGTTGCTTAATGGCAAATCTAGAAATACTACGTGAATCGTTGGAATGAGAATTTTTCATTTTTCTAATTAAATGTGAAAGTTCATTACATTATTTACACGTGGAAAATTTCAGTTAGTGACTATTTTTTTTTTTAGCATGTGTTGAAAATGTCAATTATGCAAGTCTCAAGTATGATCAGTGGTATGACTAGTGTGAAGTGACAGGACTACTTGAAATGTCATCCAGGACATCCTAATGAGCAATTTCTTGCTTTTTTAATGAATGCGAACAGGTATTCGTGAGCGCGACACCGGAACACTGGTGCCGAATCCCCGAACTGGAAAATATCACGGGTCTCATGAGCCTGGATGAGAGAAAAGCTCTATCTCTGCCGTACACGACGAAGACTGATGGGAGGCGGCGTTATTCAAAATGTTATATGTACGACGTCAATTATACGGCGATACTGGAGAGTTGGCTATCGAAGTCGTCTCTGGTGCTGAACGACGGTGACAGTTTGAGCGTCACATCGATATCCGATGGACGAATACCTGGGATACAGTATATGACTTCGGCGTCTACCGAAGCATTCGTCACTGGTTCTACCTTCGGTAGTGATCCGTATTCGACTTTCGCTGGACGACTTCCGGCACCTCCTGTTAGCAACCACGAGTGGCCGACCACCAAATGCCGCTACGGGTGGGAATACGACAGGAGAGATTACGACAGCACACTCGTGACCGAGGTAAAATTTATCTCTTTCTTTGATTTTTCCTTCCTCATAGAGGAAGCTATGTGAGGGTGAAAATTGTTTTTTTTTTTTACAGTTTTCAATGTCAATGTGCTTAAAATGTTCCAAAACATCGAAAAATCTGTATCTAGAAAAAATATTCGGATGTGTGTGTGTGTGTACGTTTTGGCGCTGTAAAATTCAAACGTTTATATCTCGAGAACGGTTTGAGCTACAGGGCTCCCGTTTTGCACATATGTTAATCTATGCAAGCTCTTCATTCTCTGAAAATTTTGTCGGAATTGCTAGAAAAATACGAATTCTAGGGCATTTTGAAATTTTTAAAAAAAGGTGTCACCGCTCTAACTTCCGCAAATTTGAAGATTTATTACTATTTTTTTATTTTTATAAATAGAGTATTATAATAGGAAGGTTGGTATTGAATTTGGAAAATATCGGTTGAACGGTTTAAATTTTATGATTTTTCGAATTTTACGAAAAACTGAGTTTTTCGAAAAATCGTCTAACCGCTTTAATTTTTGAAATTTTGACATGATATTCTGTATAAGAAATTATATAATTTAAATGCAAATACAAAAAACGTTGCAAATTCAAGAATTAAAAATATAGTTTCTCATAGAGAAAGATTTGAGCATCGTGCATCTTGAGCATCTTGAGGAAGCAATTTGCAAATTTCAATTTGCAGCGTTTTTTTTTACTTTTTTGATTTCCATCAATGAAACTGTAAACTCGCACGTTACGACAGCGTGCCGCCGATTTTGCACCGTGTCGTGCGGCGATTTAGACAAAAAGTACGAATTTGGCTATACTCTGGAATTTCAGTTATCGACCGATTGGCCGTACACAGACGCGAAGTGATTGAGAGATTTGTTGCATCAGGCACAGAGAAATTGGGAAAAATAGGAAGGAATTGGGATGAGTGGGCGGTAGTTCGTCGACGTGTGGGCTGTTCGGGTGTCGTCCTCTCGGACGTCTCTTTTCACTGCTGGCACTTGCAGTCCTCAGTCCCTTCCAAAACGTAATACCGTTGAACGCGAAGATTTGCATAATTCCATGAGAACCGTGACCGATTTAATTTCCTCTGAACTCGAGTTGACACATTTTATTCCAACTTTATCGTGATATTTTCATTTACGAGAACGAGGCATACGTGTCAAATTCCCGTCTTAACGTCGACGACTAACACGCGGAGCAGACAGCCTGCCTTGGCCTTTCCCCGCTCGTATTCCCCAGAGTTCGCGGCGACGGCGGTACCCACTCCCGCGACCCTATCCAACCTCCAATCCAATTCGTTTACAACAATCTTCATTCACACGCGAGCCTCGTTGTTTGCGTTTCGTGGAAAAGCAGCTTCGCGTTAAGCTCCCTGCTGCCATCGCGAATGATTCTTTCAAGAACTAATAACCTACTGCTGCCGGATGTAATGACAGAGTTTTATAAATTGCTTCTGCGGCTGTATGATTCTGCGGTAGCTTCCAGCTATTCCAGATTTTCACGCTACGCAGCTTTAAGGATATTGAGTCCCAAATCGCAAATGATGACAAAATTATGAAAATTTTGTATGTTTTTGTATGAAGTATTTAAGCGGTCGAGAAAAAATTTTACGACTATTAGGAAACAATATACTAAAAGCAACGGAAAAAAACGAATTTCATTGATTTTTTGTATTTGTTTAAAAAATAGTTCTTAACAATATGTTAATTTTTTAATAACGAGCTTCCTAATCATCGTGAAATTTTTGCGCGATCTCTTAAATACTTCACATAAAAATATACTAAATTTTACGAATTTTCTTATCATTTATTGTTTCAACCCTTAAGGACGTTGTAATCAAAATTTTCTATCGATAGAATTCCTTCAAATTTGCACCACACAAGGAGAATAGTGATATCCAATAGCTCGCACAATTTTAAGAGGTTTCACCATGTAGAAGTCAAGTTTTTTTTTTTTTTTATAAAAATCACAATTTCCAGTAGTTTCTCATAAGAGCGTGTGTTAAAAGTTGCAATTTTCAACATTAAATATTTCGATTTCTAAATGGTGAAGCCTCTTGAAACTTTGCATACACTTTTATGTAACATCGAAGAAGCTTTATTTAGTTTTTCCAAAAAATCGGTCGTAAATTTTTTTCAAAATTTTGTTTATTATATAACAAATACAGATTACCTCAATCTTGGATTTAGAGTATGTCGTACTTTAGTCAATTTGTAACAACTTTTTTAAATGAACTTGGGCTCGCAAACAATTTTGTATGTAAGAAAAACTGAAAACAAAAATTTAGATTTGAGCGTCGCCACACAACGTCCTTAAGGTGGTTAAAGTAACGATGATGGGATTCTTAAAATTTGGTATATGTTTCAATCAGCATTAACAAGTTTCATAGGTACTCAACATCCTTAATCTATAGTCGGTTCGGCCCAACCGAGGACCATCGTTGATTTCAGTTCCCATTGATAAGCAAATCTCGAATGACTCCGATATGGATCGAAGGTGATTCATCAGCGTGTTATTGGTACCGGACTCTGGAATTGTTCAGAAAGTGATAAAAAGTGTCTTGCTTCGTTATGAAGATGCGCAAGTGTATCGGGCCAGGTGGTAAAAGCCGGTAAGACAATGAGGTTGTTCGCAAATGAGATGCGAGGTCGGGTTCGCGCGTTGCAATGCCGGCTGGTCGAGTGACTGGCCGATCGGTTCGAGTTCTCTCTCGCACTCTCTCCCTCTCTCTCTCGGTGGCGTCAGCAATTGCCGACCAATTTACCTACCCCCGCATCCGGTCATGTGATATGTCACATCAAACACTCGGGCAAGAGACCAGCAACAGCCAACTCCACACCTATACCACATATAGACGCGGTTAGTTCAGTCCGTTCTATAGATATGCATAAATATATGTATATATTAAATATATAGACATATAAACGGTAGGAGCGTATCCCGCGTATTTACGCGGCTCCTATTATCGGTGTGACGTAGATGCGCGCACTGCTGTCGACAAACTTCGTTCTTCCGCTTTCGTACGTCCGGCGACGAGCGCGCGCTCCGGAGCTAAAGTCCTTTTTCAGGTGGTACTTTCGCCCTCCGCACCGGACCGCTCCTCCGTTGTCTCTTTCCTCGCATTTCGATCGTCGGAGGATATGACCGAATGGAGAACAATTTTATAATTGTTGCGTCAGGTCGGAAGGGTCATGAGAGGTCATGGGGCTTGGATGACTCCACATAGGACTTCCAACTGCACTATCCATTTTTAAACCGTACTGACCCAAGGGCTCCGGCCTCACTTCAGGCCTCTACGTTCTATTTTTATT
Source organism: Hyposoter dolosus (assembly GCA_963921915.1). Classification (NCBI taxonomy): domain Eukaryota; kingdom Metazoa; phylum Arthropoda; class Insecta; order Hymenoptera; family Ichneumonidae; genus Hyposoter; species Hyposoter dolosus. The sequence goes on from OY998134.1 coordinate 10,671,470, forward strand.
GCTACCGATTTCTCGCTCGTGCATTACGACAAAATGAGGAAACAAAGAAAACGTGAATGGAGATTGTTAGCTTTTGCTGTGGTAATCAAGACAATGGCTTCGAGCTTTGAAGATGCTAGATTAAGGCGTTACGTATGCCACGTAAATGAATGATTTATCGCATGCGGGCAACTGTGACAAAAGCTGAGTGTTGACACGAATGGCTCATCTGCGAGCAGTGTCGTTTACTGTCATCTTTTGGGTGCTGGACCATAATCCCATCAGTCTCGTCAAAGAGCACTACTCATCCTAAACAAGATGGATGGCTTACTATCCCAGCGCAGATGTGTTTTTAAGTACACGAGTTTCCGGATCGAAAACTAAAAGAAACGGAACCCACGTACTGGCCAATAAAAGCTCCCATTTTGACACTGTCGAGCACCAGTCCCAAGAATAAGGATCAAAGCTTCAATAGATAACGATATGACGCTTGGGTCATTCGCCCAAAGGGTGAATATGTTGTTGGCTAAAGCGAAGCTCAAATCAAAATCGATAGGTTTCTGACATCGACTCCATTGCGAAGCTGTATACTTGCTTAAGGAGCTCAGCCACTGTTTTTATTGAGTCAGGAACCTTCAGGGCTTCTTCCACATTCTCATTAACCTCGGAGACGCCTTTGTTGAAATAGTAGTAAAAGTAATGGTGTTTTCCCTTCTCGGGTTTTTACATGTTTATCCCTTCTGGTTTTTTAAAATTATTTCCACTATTTGTTTCTTACGTGGATTCCGAACCACAGAGAGTACAGTTTAAAACACTTGGAATAATCCATTGATCTCAGTAGGAATCGAACCCGGACTCACTGGTTGGCTTTTAGTTGAAATATTTATAGTCAAGAAGATGAGCAATTGTCCGCCTTAGGTAGAGGAATACTCCAAACAACCCGAATAAAGGATAGCAACGCCGAGAAGGGTCCAGATCTCTAGCCTAGGGAGAGAAATCCGTCATAGCGTTGAGTACGATTGAGGAGGGCCGCCCGCGTTTTTGCTATATCGTGACCGATTGGTTCACCGCAGGGTGGGGACAGAACACACGCTCCTCCTGTCAACCGAGGGTGATGGACACCTCTCGCTGTGGGAGCCACTAACACCCAGCCTCCTATATATCTCTAAGCGTTTCGAGTGTCGACCAGCGAGATGAGAGGCTTTGCATGCTTTACAACCACACACTGTCCCCTGTTAGAAAATCCGTGTACGTCCACAGTTGGCCCCATTACCGCACAGCATATTAGTCCACCACGAGAATATGTAATAAAGCTCGTCATACGTTATGCGATATAAGAATACAGCATTAAGGAGGTTGGCTACACAGAACAATGTTGCCATGTTAAAAGCATAGGAAAATTCGAAATGATTACAATTTAATGAAATTTGGTGAGTATATTCTTTAGTATTAAATAAAAATATACAAATTTTTTAAAAATTTTCTTCTACACAGTTTTCGAATAATTGAACACTAGAGTTTACATGCATGAGCATAGAATTCAGATATACACAGGTATATCTTTTGCATATTGCAAACTCTAATTATTCGACAACTATGTAGACAAAAATTTTGAAAAAAATTGTGTCATCGTATTTGATGCTAAAGAATGTTATCACAAAATTTTATTAAATTCTTATCATATTGTCGTACGTAGCCAACCTCCTGAAAGCCCAACCTGGCAATCTCGCAGTCTCGGTACGTTGAATCGGATTTACTCGTTTGACAAAAATCGTTAATTACAATCAAGCGTTGGTTTTATACTCGAACATCAATAACTCGGAATACTGTAACTCGTTACTCGTCGCCTGGTGACGAAAAGATATGCGAAAGGGATGAAAACGTTAGAACCATCACGCGCAGCCAACGTAAGAGCCCGAACATCTCAACCGTTCACCATTTTCGAATTAAAGATTAATGGACAATTTTGGTCGTGTCCGTTTATTGTTTAACTTCCAACCGGGACTAAGCCACCCAGTAGTAAACGGAAGGAAATATTGAGCGAACATTAGTGCCGATTTAAATATGGTATTTCATTTACTATTTCTGCACCGACGACGCGTTTATTCCACCGTAACTCCATTATGGCTCTGTATAATACAGACGCGAGGAAAGTACCATGTATTGAGCATATCACGAGCTCGTTTCGCTCGAACCTGCGGATTATGCTACATAACTACAGGGGAGAGGGGATTCGAAACTGAATAGGTGATTTTTTATGAAGCCTCTATTTTCTTAAGGACGTTGTATGCAAAATTTTCTATCGATAGAATTCCTTCAAATTTGCACTACACAAAGAGTATTGTGATATTTAATAGCTCGCACAATTTTAAGAGGTTTCATCATGTAGAAGTCGAGATATTTATTTATAAAAATCACAATTTTCAGTAGTTCCTCATGAGAGCGTGTGTTAAAAGTTGCAATTTTCAACATTAAATATTTCGATTTCTAAATGGTGAAGCCTCTTAAAACTTTGCACACACTTTTATGTAACATCGAAGAAGCTTTATTTAGTTTTTCAAAAAAATCGGTAGTAAAATTTTTTCGAAATTTTGTTAATTATATAACAAATACAGAATGCCTCGGACAATCTTGGATTTAGAGTACGTTGTTCTTTCGTCAATTTGTAACAACTTTTTAAAATGAATTTGGACTCGCAAACCATTTTGTATGTAAGAAAAAATGAAAACAAAAATTTAGATTTGACCGTCGCCATACAACGTCTTTAAACTAGGACACAGACGAACCCTATGGAGCGAGGTTTTCGATAACCTTCGGAGAAATTGAATTAAAACGTTTCTACTATTTTTTATTAAATTAAAAGCGCGGATAAATAAAGAGTATCGATACACACGATGATCGCGCGAGGGGCTTCGATCTTAATGGCATTTTGCATCCTCGTAGCTAGACCTCGTATGCGACAACAGCTGGTTGCCATCTACTTCGACAACTTTCTTCTACGTGGGAAGCCTCTTCGGTAACGTTGTCTTTGGATGGATAGCCGATAAGTGGGGCAGAAGAACAGCCTTCTTCGCCATCTTATTCCTCGAGGTCATATTCTCCATTGCTACGAGCTTCAGTTCCGATTATGTCGTATACACAGCACTCAGGACTGTTAATGGCCTTTTCTTTCCCGCCATTTATCAGATTCCCTTTATTCTAGGTACGTTGAAATTTTACCTTTCAATATCACGTAGTGCACGATACGTTGATCGTTAAATTCGTTTCAAAACGATGCTTGACCTAGTGCGTGAGTCACTGACTGAAATGGTCGACGATTCGTCATCGTATCAGGGAATGCGGGACAAATTATTTCGAATTATTGATAAAGAAAATATTTCACAACGTTCAGTCAGATCCATCGTGCGTTTATTCTCATTTATTTATTTATTATGTTAACAATAACTCTTAGCCTTGGAACTAATGGGCCCGAGGTACCGAACGTTCGCCGGAATGGTAATCTGTATGTTCTTCGCCACAGCCATGTGTCTTCTTGCCTTACTGGTAAGTCGAACCTTGTTTTTTTTTTTTTTTTTTTTAAATAAAAAAATTAGTCATCTCGTTAGAATGAACAGTCGGTTCCGATACTTGACGATCGAACAAGAAAAATCCATTTGCATTATTGAAATCTCAACGAATCTCTACGACTCTGTTTGCCGACGCTGTACCACTTTTACTCGTAAACAAAAACGATGATTCCATCACAGGATTCTCTTCATTTTGCCTGAAGAGAAGCTCGATTTTTGTAGAGGCTAAAAATAAATTTTCGCTGTTTTTTTTTCAGGGGTATTTGTTAAGGAATTGGTACTCGTTGTCTCTTGCCACATCCGTTCCATTCGTACTTTTGTTCAGTTACTGGTGGATAATCCCCGAATCGCCAAGATGGTTGCTGAGCAAAAATCGAATCGACGAGGCTGAGGTGATCGTTCAGCACATGGCCCGGGTCAACGGTCGTACAGTTCCGACAAATTTTTTAAGAAAAATGGAAGTGAGTCTGTGATCAACTGCAAGAGCTTTATCGATAAATGTCGTCGAAACATTTTTGCCTGAAATTTTTCTCAAAAATAATTAAAAAATCTGATTTCTATCAAACCTGACCTCTGTTTTCGAATTATTATCAGAACAATTATTCAATAATAAAAAAATTCTCTCGTTACATCAAAATGCTTTTCGGGGACATTTTCGATAAAAAAAAATTCTCTGCTAAATGGAAAAAAACGTTTTTTTCTTTCTTCCCACAAGTTTCTCGTGTCTCTCCGTATTTGTTTAAACAGATGGAGATACTGAAGAAACAAGGGATCTCCTGCAATTGCAGAAATTCGAGCGACCTCTCGGTCGACCTGGAGAACGAGGATAGACCGCCTCCGCCATCGGCGACTCCAATGGACCTCATAAGAAATCCAAACATAAGAAAAAAATTCTTCATACTCGCTTTCGACTGGGTCGCAAATGCAGTTGTTTACAACGGCCTCTCTTACAACACTACCAACTTAGGAGTTTCCGATTATCTCGCATTCTTCATTGGTAAGCAATCATCGTTCGTCGTAAAACTCATTACATCTTTTTTATTTCATTTTTCAAACAGTAAATCATTATTATTATTATTATTTCGTAATTCAAACGTTTTTTTATGCATTGAAAATGTCACGCTGGTTACGCGTTCAAATGAACGAATCCTAGCCTCGTGCAACGAATGAAATGATTTATATTCCATGAACGTCTGCCACAAAGCCGGAGGTCTAACTTTGCATATTGTCATTTCACACGGAATCACCGAGTCCTTGAGAAAAAATAGTAAAAAAAAAAAATAAAAATAAAATAAAAATAAATTAAAAAAACATGTACGTTAATTTTTTCCTCTCAGTGTGTTTGTATTTTTCTTGATATTCATTCAAATTCAAAAGGTGGAATAGTCGAGATACCGTCTTATGTTATTACGTGGTACGCAATGGACAGACTGGGAAGGCGATGGGTTCTCTGCTCGACGATGTTGCTCGGTGGAGTTGCATGCGTTTCTTGCATGTTCGTCCCGGAAGGTAAGATTCGTCTCAATGAGTTGTTGATAGAATAGGCGGTCGGAATAAAATTGAATAATTTTATAATTTATCGTAGACGCTGTTTGGGTGACGGTGCTGTTGGCGATGATTGGAAAATTTGGAATCGCTGCATCGTTTGCTGTTTTCTACGTTTTCGTGGGGGAATTATTGCCCACGGTGCTCAGATCCCAAGCAATGGGCATTGCCTCGTTCATCGCGGGTATAGGTCTTCTCACCTTTCCTTACATCGTCCATTTGGCCGTGTACTCCAGGGTATTGCCTCTCATTGTTATGGGATCTTTGAGCGTCGCTGGTGCTCTCACTTCCGTTTTCTTACCGGAAACACTCAACATACATTTGCCACAGACGATCGAAGAGGGCGAACAGTTTGGTGCTGATTTCAAACTCTGGTCGTGTCCGATGAGACCCACGTTAGTTTTTCCGTTTTTTTATTTATTTATTATTTCATCATTATTCTTCAATATTTTAACTTTATGTTCATTTAATTTTATTATTATTACACACTATAGTGTTTTCATGAGCCCGCACCTTTTTTTTAACGCTTCGGACAATAGAGTTGTTCTCACTCATCGTGATTAACAGGAAATTTTTTTTTGTTTTGACAGATTTCAATGTCAATGTGCCTAAAATGTCCCAAAACATCGAAAAATCATATCTAGAAAAAATGTCCGGATGTGTGTGTGTGTGTATGTTCTGGCACTGTAAAATTCAAACGTTTATAACTCGAGAACGCTTTGAGCTACAGAGCTCCCGTTTTGCACAGATGTTAATCTATACAAGCTCTTCCTTCTCTGAAAATTTTGTCGGATTTGCTGGAAAAATACGAATTTTACGGTATTTTGAAATTTTCAAAAACGTCTGTCACCGCTCTAACTTCCGCAAATTTTAAGATTTATTACTAATTTTTTTTTTTTTTAATAGAGTATCATAATAGGAAGGTCGGTATTGATTTTGGGGAATATTGGTTGAACGATTGAAATTTTATGATTTTTCGAATTTTACGAAAATCTGAGTTTTTGAAAAAATCGTCTAACCGCTTCAATTTTTTGCAAATTTTCCAAGATATTGTGTACAAGTCCGTACTTCCTCTTTACTTTCTAGAAAAGTTGTCGACATTATATTTAAAAATACGAATTTTGCGACATTTTTTTCAAATTACTGACCAACTAACGAGCTTCGGAAATGTTCTCACACATTCTTCGGAGGAAAATGATAAAGATTACGAATTCATATTTTCGTCCAATTCGCGTAATTCGATTAACCGATGATGACAGTTCCTTTTTTTTTTTACATTCACAAATATTTCAAGAATCAGGTCGTTTTGGTCTAAACATTCATAAACAACATCTACAAATTAATGGCCAGAACAATGTATTTGTCATTTTGGTTCGTGATTGGTAAATCCTCGCCTTTTTACATTGATAGAAACACGAGAAAACGTCGAAAACGGGATTCCCTTCCACTGAGATTCCTGCTTAACGGACGGCCGGGTAGCCGTGCTACAGTCGGTGAAGCAGGAGGCACAGTTGAGTCAACGTCGCAGCAGCAGCAGCAGCAGCAGCAGCAGCAGCAGCAGCAGCAGCGACAACGAGATGCCGAGGAGGCTCGTCATCCCGAATCTTCGAACGACGACGAGGAAACGGATAACTTAAACAGCACGCGAAACGACTCTGACGACGGCCTCCAAATCGACAGCATAGCAGAATCAAAAATTTCCAAACTCCTCAAATGAACATTTTGAAAAATGCAACAAAGAAAAATGATTTTAATGATTAGCCGACAACGAAAACTTTGTATTATAATATCAGTATAGGCACGCATTGTATTTATTTTTTTCCATTCATTATACTTTACTTCCTTTATAAAAATGTGTCATTTTATTTTTCCAAAACTCAAAACTTCCCCTGAATTTTCATTTTTCGATAATTATCCCATCGAAAAATGATTTTTAAATTCCAAGTTCGAGGAATCATCGCTACGTCGTGCCACGTCAGTCTCGAACCACTAATTCACTCGCATGTGTTCAATCATCATTGCATTCGGACTATCGTCCTTCTCTCGTCAACTGAGATTAATAAAATAGGACCTTGAGAAAATATTGATCATCACGTATTATCTCATCTGGTACGAGGACAACACTCTATTGCGCGTGTACACTTATTAATCAAGTACGTATTCCATCCGTGAATATTAACTATATATGTACACATTATTTATATTATGTGTTGGTTAAAAAAAAAAAAATGTGCATGTGACGAAAAATGATTGCAGGCTCGATTTTCGTTATTGGAAAAAATTATTAAAAGTGTTGCTCTGCTAAGAATAAACTTTAGTCTCTTTGACAGTGGTCCTTAGTGAGGTTTGTCCTTCTGACGTAGACTGAATTGCGGCCACATCCGGTTTGCATTTGAGAAACGAATCGCAAGTGATTCGCATCAATGTGCTCGCGAGTATATCGCGTGAGAGTTTTAATATTTGAAAAAAGTGACGTCAGTATTTACCGAAAAGTCGAATTATTTTGAAAAGTATCGAAAATCGAGAGAATTTGACAAACTTCGTGTTTTTCGTCGACAACGTCATTCTCGAAATTTTCTCTCGACATCAAAATCATCGGAAAACTGATTTTTCGGCCGATTAAAAATTAAGAATAAATTTAAAAGTCGAAATTATGCGGGAAATTGTTCATATTCAAATTGGACAATGTGGAAATGGAATCAGCAGCAGGGTATTTTTTTTTTAACCCATTTATCGATGTGGTTTTCGAAATTTTGAGGTTCTGGTTTTTTTTTTTTACAGTTCTGGGAAGTTATTTGCGATGAGCATGGAATTGATCAGAGTGGCAAATACATCGGAGATTCCGATTTGCAACTCCAACGTATTAATGTTTATTTCACCGAAGCTCAAGGTTTGTAAATTTTTTTAGTTTTTATTTTTTTCCTTTGAACGTAAATCCGTGGCGAATATGATAATTTTCTCGAGTAAATATAAATGGAAATATTTATACTAATAAAAAGTAAAAGAAAAAAAAATTATTGGCGAATTCCGAAAAACCAAATCAATTTGTTTGTCATTTTTTGATGAAACGTTGTTATTACAATATTTATTTGGAGACGGTTTAAAAAGGAGGTCGGTACGTGCCCAGAGCCATACTCGTTGATCTCGATCCGGCGAGCCTCACTACCGCGATTTCGGGCCCTATCGGCAATATTTTCAAGCCGGACAATGTCGTCGCCGGTAAAGCAGGAGCTGCCAATAATTGGGCAAAGGGACACTACACCGAAGGTGCCGAGCTTACCGATCAGACGTTAGAGATCATTCGTCTTGAAGCTGAATCTTGCGATCTTGTCCAGGGTAATGCTATTCACTGCATTTGTAAAAACGAACATTGAAAAAGTTCCATTCGATAACTCTTACCGCAGAGTCGATTTAAAACGAGAACTTCAGTTCGGCTTCAGCTAAAAAATCATGATTTTTGTGCTAAATCGTTCGGTCCTTTTTGGTGAACGCGTACATGAAATTATTTAGAGAAAAAAAAACAGCTCCATGGACTGGCAAGACTCTTTGTCTCTATAAAAACGATGTTATGGCTAAAAACACCATGGGGTCATGCGTTATGGTGAAAAAATGGGACATGAATTTTGGGAGTTAACGGGATGCAGAGTAAAAATTGAAATATTGTAAAATATTTTAAAAAATAATGATAATTGGAAATAATTTTTAAATTGTCGTGGTTTTTAGGTTTCCAAATAGTGCATTCATTAGGAGGGGGTACGGGAGCAGGTATGGGATTATTGTTGACAAAGCATATTCGCGAGGAATATCCTGACCGTATAGTGGCGACGTATTCGGTGATACCATCGCCAAAGGTTTCGGAAAGTGTGGTCGAGCCATATAACGCGACACTGTCGATTCACGGCTTGATCGAGTCTACGGACGAGACTTTCTGCATCGATAACGAGGCGTTGCACGCCATATGTACGCGTACCCTCAAGATCACGAAACCATCTTATGGAGAGATGAATCATTTGGTAGCAGCATGTATTGCGGGAATAACAACATGTTTACGTTTTCCGGGTCAATTGAATGCGGACATGCGTAAGCTGCAGGTCAACATGGTCCCATTCCCCAGATTGCATTTCTTTGTTCCGGGGTACGTCCCTTTGACGTCGAGGAGTGCAGCGCCCTACCGAGCTGTCACCGTTCACGAGCTGACGCAACAAATGTTCGACTCCAAATCCATGTTTGCATTCTGCGATCCAAAAAAGGGTCGTTTCCTCGCTGTCGCCGCAATATTCCGCGGTCGAATATCAACCAAGGTTAGACAACTTGTCGTTTTTCGAATTTTGCTCTAGGGGTAGTCATTTTTTTTAAAATAGAACCTGGAAATGGAGTGAATTTTCATTGAGCCAACCGCATAGAGTATGCAGTTTCCAAAAAGAAGCTCTTCACTAGATTTTTCTTTTTCTAATAGTTTTTTTTTTAAAAGCAAAGATAAAGAGAACTTTTAAAACATCCCCCGAATGGCAGATAATCGTTCCATCAGCTCCCGGGACTCAACTATACTCAACATAGAAAAATGGCATCTGGAACTTTTTGCTTGATCTCCAACCGTTTAGCTACACAAAAAAAATAAATAACTCAGCAGAAGGAAAAAGTCGATGGAAAAATCATTACAAGATTTTTCCACTTACAGTAGATTGTTCCGAACTGGAATAGATCTGGACTGGGAGATAATATTGAATTTGTTGATAACTTGCAGCAAGTGGACGAGCAAATGTGGAATATTCAAAACAAGAACAGCAATTACTTCGTCGAGTGGATACCGAACTCCATAAAATCAGCAATCTGCGATATTCCTCCTCGGGGTGTTAAAATGGCAGCGACATCGTTATCCAACACGACAGCCATACAGGAGCCATTAAAGCGTATTGCCGAGGCTTTTGGAGCGATGTTCAAGAGAAAAGCTCATGTGCATTGGTACATAGGGGAGGGAATGGACGAGAGCGAATTCAGCGAGGCTGAGAGTAATTTGAATGATTTGGTCTCGGAATATCAACAATATCAGGAAGCGCAGCCCGACGAGGATTTAATTGGTGACGAGGACGTCACCGAGGAGGAGGAGGAGGAGGAGGAATGAAACTTGCAAACCATCAATATATCACATGTATCTCTTTTCCGTGTACACAATGATGAAAAAAAGTTACAAAAATCGTACAGCACATCAGAAACGACATAATTTCGGTGACGCTATTTTCGTTTTTTCGCCATATTGATTTTTCACTAAAAAGTATACAAAACGAAGAAAGAAATGAACAAATCGCACTCGGAGAGCAAAAAGCATCAATAAAATGCCAAATAAAAATATCCCTTGACGCGGTAAACTTGATAGTAATTAATCGTAATTGATTCATATATTGAGCTTTAGAAATTAAGTTCCGTTAGAATCCAAAATTTCTTGGAAAACGGCGCAATGAAAAAGGTTACTTCGAATGTTCTTCGACAAACGTTCAGACTTTGAGGTTTTCAGATCGAAAAGGACCTGCGGGTGTTAATTTGTTTAAAACTTCAGTCTCATATTTTTCATGTAACGTGACTTTGCGATCGACAGATCGTTGATGATTTTCCGCGGAGATTTCCCAAGGTGGTTGACAGTTTTGCTGCGGTAATCGGATTGATAATTGTACCAGTTACTCCTGTTCGCACGTTTCAAAGTCGTCGGCTCCTTCCTCAGCCTCAAAGTCTTCTTCAGCGGTGGCTTCTTGATACTGTTGATATTCGGATACAAGGTCGTTCATGTTGGATTCGGCTTCGGTGAATTCCATCTCGTCCATTCCTTCGCCGGTGTACCAATGGAGAAAAGCTTTTCGCCTGAACATGGCGGTGAACTGTTCGGAAATGCGTTTGAAAAGCTCCTGAATGGCGGTTGTGTTGCCGATGAAAGTCGATGACATTTTCAAGCCTTTCGGGGGAATATCGCATACGGCGGTCTTAACGTTGTTGGGAATCCATTCGACGAAGTAGGAGCTGTTTTTGTTCTGTACACTGAGCATCTGTTCGTCGACTTCTTTCATGGACATGCGACCCCGAAAAACAGCAGCGACGGTCAAGTATCGACCGTGGCGAGGATCACAGGCAGCCATCATGTTTTTCGCGTCGAACATTTGTTGAGTCAGTTCAGGGACCGAAAGAGCCGAGTATTGCTGCATCGAGCGTGAGGTCAAAGGCGCGAAACCGGGCATGAAGAAATGTAGACGTGGAAATGGCACCATGTTTACGGCGAGCTTGCGCAGATCGGCGTTCAATTGTCCAGGGAATCGGAGACAAGTCGTCACTCCGGACATTGTCAAAGATACTAAATGGTTGAGGTCACCGTACGAGGGGTTCGAGACCTTCAGGGTACGGAAACAAATGTCATAGAGCGCTTCGTTATCGATGCAGTAAGTTTCGTCCGTATTCTCGACCAATTGATGAACCGACAGCGTTGCATTGTACGGCTCGACCACCGTATCCGAAACTTTTGGCGACGGCATCACCGAGTAAGTGTTCATTATCCTGTCGGGATATTCCTCTCGTATTTTCGATATAAGCAAAGTCCCCATGCCCGAACCTGTTCCTCCGCCTAACGAATGAGTCAGCTGGAAGCCCTGAAGACAATCACAATTTTCACACTCTTTCCTCACGACGTCCAGCACCGAATCCACCAGTTCAGCGCCTTCGGTGTAGTGCCCTTTCGCCCAATTGTTTCCAGCTCCTGATTGACCAAAAACAAAATTGTCTGGACGGAACAGCTTCCCGTAGACGCCGGAACGGACGGCATCCATGGTCCCAGGCTCAAGGTCAAGGAGAATCGCTCGAGGCACATATTTACCACCGTTCGTCGATGTCGCGACTGGTAGACAAAAAAGATAAGGGTTCCATTATTTTTTTTTCGCATTTCCAAAAAGATCGAATAGACTGGAGTCATTTCCCCAGAAAAATCAAAAATATTCGATCCAATTTTGGTCTCCACGCGTGCTGCGCGATATACCCCAAACTTTATCTTTCTCATCGCGTTCTAAAATGTACTCCTTAGTCTGTTTGCTTGTCCATAAAAGAATCTAATCGAACTTAATTACGATGTAGACGATCGTACTGTCGAAAATTGATCTTGAATGACCTCTGAGAACGAGCGACAAAGTAACGGCAGTGCAAATACGGTAGAGAATGCTGCATGATAGGATTTCTTAATCAGCTATCGGCCACTGGCTTGCTCGAACGATGACGCGGCCAACGTGCACGAGTGGCATTCGAATCGACGTTGCTTTTTTTTTTCTCAAGAATTAATTCAACAATAGGCCATCTCCGTTGTTTTTTTTTTTTTTTTATAATCAATATTGTTGACATTCAAAGAATTGACAGGGAAAAACTTGAACTTTAATTAAATTGTTACGCAATCTAAACAAATTTTTATTGAATTAACAGAATGTTGATCGCTTCTGTCCGTAGAATTTGTTCGTCCAACAAAAATTCAATTGAGCCAACAATATTCTTTCCTCAGTGAAGAAAATTTGGAGTGGAATTGAAAATTCCGAGACTAAGGTGCCAAGGAAGGGTTTATTTTCGTCGTGAATTACAGGGAGAAGCGATTCCACTCTCTCAAGCTAAGGCACCGCTTCACATGGTGGGCCAGAACTTGTCCTTTTGGTGGAGACTTTCGAGCGCGTGCTTTCCGCTCTTACTAAGTATCTATTTCCGAATTTGGGGGTCGGCTCCGGGATCCGGAGTCTCTTTGGCTCCGAGCGAGAATTCTTGACGTGCCATTTTTTTTTTTTTTTTTTTTTTTGATGCACTGAAAATTTGAGTGGAAAAAAAAATTGTGCGGGGATTAACTCACCGGAAGCCTCGTTGTAGTAGACGGAAATTCGTTCGAGCTGCAGGTCACTGTCCCCGTGATAAATACCCGTCGGGTCGATGCCATGCTCCTCGGAAATAACTTCCCAAAACTGCAAATAAAAATTTTCGAATATGAACATCAACCGTTCAAAAGTGGATCATAGTTTTGCAACAAAGAAAGTCACTCAGTGTCTCTACGAAAACATGAACGTAACGCTATATGATAAAAAAAAAAGTTACAATTTTTTTGAACAATCTTTTGATCTGACGAAAAAAATAAATAAAAAAACTCATTCAATAAATCTCCTCAAATTGGCAAATTGATAATTGGACGAGGGTGCGATTGAGCACGTGGTTAGTTAGTATAGTTCGGAATGTGTGACAAGCGACGAAAAGTTTTTCCCTCGAGTGAAATTTTCATGGTCTGGGGGAACGCACCAAGAAGCATAATACTTTCCCCGATCCAGGAATAGATGACGACGGAATTAACGGTCCAAGAGATGCTCTCCTGCCGACAGAACGATGTCTGTCTCGTTTTCAACCGCCCTTTCCTTCTCTCTCTCTCTCTCTCTCTCTCTCTTTCTCTCTTTCGTTCTCACCATTCCTCTTCTGGATTTGTCACGTCTTTTCTCTTGTTCATTTTTTTTAACGTCGTTGATGCATCGCTCTCTATTAATAGGATAAACGATCCCGTCTTTATCTAGACAGTCATTTACACTCGTCTTATGACTTTATAACGGCTGACAAAAGCCACGAATTTTGCAGTCATTGAAAATACTCGTTACTTTATTGCCGTTAATATAATAAATTAAAAAATTAATAACCGGCATCGAAATAATGCTCCAAATTAACTTTTAAAAATAATCCGGCATGAAATTTTATTTCTACCATTACGGATGTGAATTTTTTTGTTTCATGTTGTGTTTCAACCGCAAAATCTCAAACTTAATAATGCAAATCCATCATGGATTATGGAGCTACAAAATATTTGAAAAATTACTTCGTCGCCGATGAGCAAGAAAAGAAAATGCTCTGAGAACGAATGGAAAATCGTTCAACTCTCTTTTTTGCGGTATGAACATCGTATACCTACACATGTTCATGCCTCAATGAATGCGAGCACAGCCTCTTCCGGCACGAGTGTTCATAACCGAGACGAGACGAGATACGAGCATAAGCCGGTCGACGTTAAGCTTACCGCAAATTATCGCGAGCATTGTGACAGAAAATAATAAATAAACAATCAAGAAATCCTATACGATTGCCCAAGCCGTGGAGATTTACGAAAAAACAGCAAATTACAAACTTGGAATTATTTGTGTCATTCGATGCGAAATCTGACATTTCGCATCGAATTCGAATAAAAATTTGTCACTGCGAAGCTTTGTGTGGCAGATTTTTAAAGTTTTACAAAAAAGAATAAACTTTGTCGAGCCGAAAAAAAGGGTCTCCATTTTTTCTCCACTAGTCTCGTCCAGCTGAGAAGGCATGATTCATAGAAATTCACTGTCAAGTGGTGAGACGGTTCGTTAAGATTTTTTACTTTCGGGGACCTAATGAGTCAGGCTTATCGCGAGTGTACTTCCGAGATTTCTGACTAGTCGAAGAGACTCTTAAGAGGGAAGCTGCTGGCTACTTGCGATAATAATTGACAGCACGAGCTCCTCAATCCGTCACACGATTATCTTTTTTCTCTCTTTTCAACTACTGACTTGTATGGAGTGTATTTATGTGCCGGAGTCGGTGCACGAATGCGTGACTCCACCCTGATTCACAGTACAGCCAGGAATTTTTTCATTCCCTTCGTTAAACGTTCTCCATTATTCTCGTTTCACATCTTTGTGCTCGTGGCTTTATCGGTCCCTTGAATCCGTGAGGTATGGAATTTTTACGGTTTTTAACTCATCAAAGAAGTTGCAACGATTTTTTTATCTGCAAGAATTCTTACAATTACTTTTCCAACTGCGACGCTTTTGATAATTGTCCTTTTCCGCGTTATAAAATATTTAATCTCCAGCTTTTTATTTTGCGAGGTTTCGCATATTTATTTTCGAAGAAATAAAGTTTCGGGAAACCTGACAAAAGTTATTTCCGGTTTGTTTGAAAATTACGAGGAAATGGAGGAGCCAGATAGTCGATGGACGACACGTACTCGCATCGATCAAGATATCGTTTTTCGTTAAACTTGAGCGAGCACCTGAGAAGTTCTACAAGAAATGCACGAGCCCTGATATCACGTTACACACCGTAATGTCATAATTGCACCTACGGGTCCTCCTCCAGGGAAAAAGGGCTAATGTTACGTTTATTTCCACCTGAGAAACTTGTATCATTGTTGAAATTAAGAAATTATCTAAATTTTTACTTCCGTTTGGAATCGTTACAAGAATTTCTATTTATCCTGTTAAATTTTTTCAAAATGATATTTTTCCTTCAAATTTCTTGATTCTATCCTGCAATGTTTTGTGTGCGATCGATTGTCATTCCATTGGAAGTTTTTTCTTCATGTTGGGCCATTATTCTTCAGGGAAATAAACGGCAACACGGTGGTAATTCACTCGCCCGTAAATTCCTGACGCTCAATCGCCACAGGCTAGCGTAAATATTTTTTTTTCTAACATCGAAATATAAAACTTAACTGTAATTTTTACAGATATACATTGCACGAGAATATAGGATAAACGCGAAATAAAGAAAAATAGTGGCCCCGTTATTTTTCAAAGAAAAAACAAATGAAAAAAAAAGTTCCTTACAAAATGGAAGATTTTCAATTTAGTCTTCATTGAAAACCGAATCGATGGCTTGACCATCTTGGCCATTCTCAGGGTCCAATTTGTTCAGTTTCCTTCTTCTTAGACAATTTTTTAACAACGAATACAAAGTTTTTTTTGTCTTACGAGGTCCTGAGGACTTTCCGAAAAGTAAACCAAGGCTCAAGAGCCTTCGTAGAAGAAACATTCTTTCGCCACTCCCGAGGATTTTCGAAAAAAAAATTTTTTACGAATTTTGATAAAGCTCGAAGATTTGCACAGAATCTTCTCGAAAGTTTTGTTAAACGACAATTAATAAATGCTCCCGAATAACCAAATTCCCTACTAGCAAGCCCAACCCCCCGAGAATAAAATTTTTCCAGAGCAGTGCACGCAAAGAAAAATATTTGGTTCAAACAGTTTCGGGCATTGCCTCTTGAACCGAGTTGAAAATGAAGGATCGAAGGATTGAACGAAAATTCATTCAACGAACAGTTGAAAGAATAAATTTATCGAGTCAGGCTTTAGAATTCGAATTAAAAAATGAATCTTGAACGTACCTTGGCTCCAATTTGGTTTCCGCACTGGCCGGCTTGGAGATGAACGATTTCTCTCATTTTTCAAGCGATTTGATAAATTTACTTGACTAACGAGATAAATGCGCTACTCGAAGAAATTTTGTTGTTGACTGGCGAGTAGTTGCTCGAATAGATTCGTTAATGAGTTTTAGTCTCGAGCGTGGATTATTGTATAAAGAGAGAGCTGCGGGTCTTGTGCTGAGCGATCAACGTCCGCCTATAGTCTGAGACGTGCTTTTCTGTGGGTCTTCCGATGTTGAGTGCCCCCCTCCCTCCCCCTGAGTCGTCGAACTCTCTTGGCGACCCTCGTCGTCACGCTGGAGCAAGAAAAGCCCTGGTGCGCAAGTCCGTACCTCACGTACTTTCAAATAAAAAACCCGCACACTGTCGCGACTTTTAATAAAAACTAAAATAATTAAAAAAACGAAAATCGTTTTTTTTTTCTGGTCTCGTCATGCATTCCTGAAAAAAGATAAATGGTAGAGAAGATGATTGTGAAAAGCATATTGCCGTGGAGATCACCGGAATAGACAGAGAGTCTTTTTCTCGTCGTTGCAGTTTGTCGAGCGTTTATCTAAAAATATAATTTGGGTGCATGGAACTTTTGGGCCATTTGCGTCGAGACGGGGGTGGAAGAAAGTTGAAAAACTATAACCAAAATTTCTTTCTTTTAATGCTTCGTTATAATATTATTTGCAATTTTTTCCATTATTAATGAACAAATTCTTGTTTAATTGTTCTCGCAATTTTTATGGTGCACCATAATTTATAAAAAAAAACATGTATGAAAACTCAAATTGCTCTAATTATTGAAAACTGATGAAACAAATCAACAAAGTTAAAGTAAAAATATGTGCTGGACTGAAATGTGAAAAAAAAGTCAATTTTTTTATTTGGCAAGTCGAGATGCCTGATTGCACACTCTTGGTAAGCTCGACCAGTCAAGGCACCGATCTCGGGTCTTCTCTGCACTGTACCAGTGTTTGGAAGTTCTTATTTCTTTCAACAGTCGGTAAGGTAACTGTGCGTCGATACAAAACTATCGTACGAATTTAATTTTCGATCTACTGTATCCTGGTGGAAAAAAAAAAAAATCGAACAGCTAATACCGAGGTTGACTAAAAGATGCCAGTCGGACTGCGTCTTTCCAAAAACACTCGCTGCGCTAAATTTCTGGTGAGCCATCGTGGAAGTGAAAGGGAAAGTTTATAAATTCAAATTGTTTTTCAACTTTTAACAAATTAGCCCCGAGTTTGGAAACAGCTGGCAAAAAACTAAACTTTTTTTTTTTTTAATGTAAGTGAGTTTCATTTGAGCGTAATTTTTGCGATTGTACTTGCAAGCAGAAGGGTCATAAATATGAACGTAGCGAAAGGAGTGCAAGTAAAATCTTTGAAACAAAAAGCACCGAAGCTGGTTGTAAAAAATGGTTTGCTCATTCCCAATAACGTTTAGAGGGTACGGTGAGGTGGCGTCAAACATAGCTGCAGAGTGTAAAAGTACACGGAATGGCAAAGTTTCGAGAATGGGAAATAAGGTTGGTTGGGAAAATTAGTCTGGATAACGCGAGCATTAGCGCCTCCGCTTGTTCTCTCCCTTTACACCGTATATAAACACAGCAGGAGCGGTGAAGCGAAGAAGCCAAGTTGCAGAAAAAAAAAACAACACGAAAATAAAAAGAAAAAAGGAAGAAAAATTGAACAAAGAAAAAACAAAGCGAGATCGGTTGTGGAAGTAAAAAAGGAACGTCGCGTGATACTTCATGCCGCTCTCGCGTGTCGAACTCTGATTTGCTTTTGTTGAATCAAGTGTATACGTAGACCTATCGCCCTTCGCAACGATCAAGGGACGGTGCACTTTTCTCTTCCTCTTTCCTTTCCTTCACGACTCGTTCGTTATTATCGCTAGCGATTACGGTGCCGCTTATGAGGCTTGTATTAACCATTCGGATCGCCCAAATGAGCATGTAACTGATCCAGTGTCAGCAGCGACATATTTTTCAACCTTCAGTCAGTCACAAACAACTTTGACCGTTTGTTCAGTGCACCGAGCACTCTGGCGTATAAACTTGTCGAAAAATCGTGTCCTTCGCTTCGCAATCCACGGCTTAGCCACCGTTTTCAATTCAGTTATTCGTCATTTGAAATTTTGCGTTATAATTAATGAGGCTAATTAGTATCTCGTTAGTAAAAAAGGAAACCAGTTACTTCGAGTCACATTAAAAGTTTCGTAAAGACTCTGTAATATGGAAATATCATGTGCACTTTTTTAAAAATTAAAAGAGAGTCAACTCGGATGGTGTATCCAGAGAATCGTATTAGAAACTGTGCACTCTGTATATATCTTTATTTTTCAATGTCTGGCTCTTGCTCAGAGTATACGATTGCAAATTCAACCACCAATTCCCGCGTACCAGGGACATTTGTAACAGATTCGCGTAGCGATAGTAGTTAAATTAGTTTCGTCAACTTCTATCCCTCGCGTTCTCTGCTTACGGGTAATAGCGTAGCTCGTGATTTCGATTCGACCAAAATGACTTGCGGGCTTATATACACAAATACAGGTTTTCCCAAAAGTCGTGCCAAAATCTACAGGCCGAGTAGATAACCGGGAATGCTGAAGAAAAAAGTCTCGAGCAGTTTTTTTTCTCCGATTTACTGTTTTTATTGTGAAAAATTCGGACGTGCAAACGTTTTGGCCACAACGATGCACAACACGTTCGGAAACACGAGTGGGGAGTAGAGAGATCGCGTCATGTCTTTAGATTTCTCGAATGATGCAAATCGCAGAAAAATATGTTCAGCGAGGATTTCTCGATGCGCGGAATTCTGTAACTGAGACTTTGAAACCCTCGGTATTACATCGCGCGAGGACTCGACACAAGACGAGAAGATACCTACGAGCGTCTACACTTTTTCCGCATCCAAAACTCGGCTATAAAATACTGAGATTCCGTACATTAAAGCGGCTATCTTGATTTCGTTATTCACGAAGGGAAGCTACGAAAAAGGAATGAGAATTGACGCGTTTTACAACGCGCAGTGGTTGGGTCTAGCCGTCGCCTTTGCGGCGTTGTTCACTGCTGTGACTCAACCGCTGCTTATGCATGAGCCATTTAAGCCCAGCCTGGCGAATCTGTAAAACTCAACTATCTAATGAAAGTGAAGCTGTCCGGAGAAAAAAAAAGGCTGAAAAAAAAATTTGCGATTGGATCTTGTTTCCTCAGGGAGTATTTTTCTCTTCGAGAAACGTGAAAAAAATGTTGAAATAAAATAAAGACGCGAAAACTCATTTTATGGAATTTTGCGAAATGTCAACACGTTTCTTCGTGTTAATTTTTTTTTTTTTTAATCCATATACGGCACATGTACGACAGTGTGTACACATGTGAGGCTCATGAGGGTTGCTGAGATAATCCGACACCTGTTGCTTTCGAGATAAAATTATATGTGTCTACGTATATACACGATTTGCAAGCTTGCCGCAGCTGCGAATAATACGCGAAAGAGGGCGCCCTTCAACCCCGACTAATCATAAGACGAGATCAATCATTTTTTCAACTTTTTTTCATGCTTCGACAACAATTCCCAATGGGAAACTGAATAAGCCTGAACGTCACGGATATATCCTTGAATTATTTCGACTGGTATTAATTATTGATTAGAATATAATGAGCAAATAGTAATTACGAAATAATAATCACCGACAGCATTAAATACACGATCGTTGGGTTCAGCTGCCTCGGGCGAGGTCAATACTAGGTTAGGTGACCGTTCAGAGATTCCGAAATTCGGATCTTATTGGCAACAGACCGGGAGCTAGGTTAACAGCGAGAGTTTGATCGCACACAGATACAAATGTTTGTAAAATTAATGATAATCAAGATATTTCGATATATTGAAACCAAGTGCAGCCTTGACAGCGATTCCTACATCCGCGAATAGTCCACGGTTGTTTTATTTCACTTTCATTATCACTATTGTCTCAATCTTCCATTCCATTCATTTATTTCCCTCGTTCCTTTAATTAAATTTGTGTGGCTTCCTGTTCTTGTTATTAGTCTCGATCCAACCTCGAAATTATTGATTGTTATGTAACACAACCGATTATCGTTATCAAAATGAATGCAATAGAAAGCAAAAGCAAAAAATACGTTTGGAATGAAACGAAATGGAACATTCGAGGTAATATTTGGAGACAAAGTTGCGGAAAACATCGGGAGCATTTTCCAAAAGTTTTAGGCACTCATTACCATTCTATAAGCGGGTAGACTTTGAAACCACAGTCTAGCGAAAGAGGGTCGTGAAAATCAGTATAAATACACATAGATCTACAATGCGTCGCTCCAAACTGAGAGTTTTTGGTCGAGTTAATTTTTCAGAGGTTTGAATATTACTGAAACAAAAAATAGATAAAAAATTATCTACGAATTTCGTCTTTGCAAATTATTCATCATGTCGAAATGAAAATTATTTAGTTCCGAGTCAATAATGCACTGTTTGTAAATTGATGGAGAAAACGTAATCTTTTTACGAAACAAGAAGCGTGCAGTTGATTTTTATTTTATTTTTGCGAATAAATCTTTTTGCGTGAATAAAAAATGTTACAATTTGCGGATCCGTATGGTTAAAGAGGAATGAGTATATGCAAGCAATCCGCGATGTACGGAATTAACGAAAGTAGAAAAAGCTTTGGGGTTGAAAAAAGGGTATAGCAATGGGGATTTGGTTCGTAAGGCAGAGGCGACTGCTCCGCGTAGTCCTATGAAACACACAGGGCGTCCCCACGTGGGAGTTACAAAGCGAAGACCATGGGGCCAGTTGCTTCCACTCACTACTTTTATCCCCTTAACCCCCTTCCCCATACGCCCTTGCTTTCATCCCTTGTTCGTAAGCTTATTTTGCCTTCCTACTCATACACTTTTATTTCATTTAACGTCGCTTTTTTTTATCTTTACAATTTTTTTTCAAAGCCAGCCTTTAATACGAGGGTTGTTCTGTGTTGCAATAATAAAATATAACAGCCACAGACCTCATTCTGTACTCCTCTGCTCCCTTATTCTCTGTTACTCAATGCAAAAACCGCTTGATCTGTTACAAATTACCCAACTTTTTTTTTTTTCTTTCATTTACAAGGTATTTTGTTCTTCTTCGCAGAATATAAAACTCACAGATAAAAATACCGAAAAATCACAGCAGGCTCACTGACCGCGAAAAATAAAGAAAAAATTTTAAAAAATTATTCAATCCGCATCCAAGGGAATAACCCGCGATGAGAATCACGAGGTGTCCATTAAAAAAAAAAAAAAAAAAAACAGTGGACGAATAAGAAAAAAAAAAATTGTTTAAAAAAAATATAAAGTTTAAAAAAAAAAAACGAATGATTTACGTTCGTCGCTAAAATTGCTCATATCAGTGAAATGACAAGCATTTCATTTATTCATTTATTTTATTGAATTTTTTTTTTGTGTCGTTCCAAAATAAACATATAAAAATTTCAATTTTTTTCCACTGTTAAAAAAAGTAATTGAAACGTCCGATCAAAAGGAAATTTGTGAAAAAAAAATTCGCATCGCGTGACAAGGCTCGGAAAATTTGTCGAGAAAATGCAAATTTTGCATTTCATTCATTACTGAACAATTTTATAATCATGTTTCCAGTGAGAATAATCGAAAAAAAAAAGAATTCGGATATCGCTCGAGCGGTGTCAATTTTGAGCCGTTTTAAGATGGAGCCACGATTCGACATATTTACTCAAACAATCAATTGATAAAATAGTATCGGTTACTGGAAAACGCGATTCGTTAAAAAAAAAATCCCTGAAATATTTATTTATTTATTTGGAAAGATACTGAAGAGTAAGTCAATCAAAATTTCAGAAAATCCCATCAAAGTTCGATCTCATCATAATGTAAAAATAGTGACAGTATCAAAAAATAATAGAGCTGGGTAGGAAATTTTTCTGGGTCAGTTTCATTTAAAAATTGGTATAGTCATTTTCTAATTTAGTCTAGATTTTCATGCGTTGGTTGAATCGCATTAGCACTCGAGGATAAAAAAAAGTGCCACGTGCTTTCTTTGTAAGCACGCGTGTTTATGTCTCCGTAAGATATTGACGCATGAGGGTGATTGAGTGAATGGAAATCCCCTCGTTCCCTTTCGCCCGACTCCCACCCTATCCTCATTCACTGCACGAGGCCTCCTCCGCATATTAAGCTCCTTCAGCTCACACACGAGTTCTTTCACCCAGCATCAAAGTTGTCATGTGCACGCGAGTGCATCCCATCAACAAGGTCATATAATTACTCGATGATGTTTCTTAATCGGGCTCAAGATTGTCGAAAGTTTTATTTTATCATTGTATATCAAATTAAGTGTATCAATTTTTTATACCAAAAAGCTTCTCTCTCGTTTTCATACGAAAAAAAAATCTGGGAGATTACGCGATAAAAAAAAATAATAATAAAAAAATAAAATGGTGTGAGAGAAAAACTTAATTTTCCAGATTATTTTTTTAACAATACATCGCTCGTTCGTGCGAAACCCTATCCATTCGAAATCTGGCAAAAGTATTTCATTTCCATTTCACCTGGTCGACGACCAGTGTAATTTCAAATTTTTTCCTCCAATCTCAAAGCACGATTGATGATCGACCCAATTCCGAAAATAAAACAACAAGTATGCACGTAGTATGCCTGTCGAATTTCCGATATTTCGTCCTATATGGATAACTGCAAACCATCGAGTCATAGAATTTACAGCGAAGTGATGGATATGAGCAAAAGATAAATAAGTCAAAAAATAACAAAAATTATATTCCGAAAAGTCTAAAAATAGCACCATTTCGTATTTGTGGCATTTCACTTGCCGAGGAGATTTAACATCATGACACGGCCGATATTTGCATATCCCTTCGAGCGAAATTCAAACTTTTTGCCAGTGAAAAGTTGAATTCGCTCCAGAAATTCATGTTCATATGTCTAAAAAGTTTTATTCGTCAAGCCCTATGAAATTATATTTATAATAGTCTCAAGAAAATGTCAAGAACAACACATATTGTGGGAGGGAGTGTGGAAGAGAGAAAGAGAGAGAGAGAGAGAGAGCGTGGAAAAGGTCAAGTGGAAAGAGCTCGTCTCGTGCGGATGATTTTTCTTCTTTGACCTCGTCGTGGGCGAAAAATTCTCCATATAGGAAGTTCTCAGTACGTATTGAGAGTGCATACTAACGTACATTAGATATCATGAATATTGTGACCTACTGATAATGCACAATAGCAGGAATTTCAGTTGCCAGCTTCAAAGTACAAGGAAAAGGAAAGCAAAAGTATGTTTTTCTCTTCAATTTCCGCTTCAATGATAACTACAGAACGACAAAAACGATGACAAGAAAAATTCAACTCTCTCATCCATCGTTTTTAAACTGTGTATCGAAGTCATTTAATTTTTATGAATTTCTATCGTAAATATTTGTCCGGTATTTCCAGTTTCCGGTTCATCAAAGTTTTCGAGATGTGCGAGATCCAAGCTCTGACCCAGAGGCCAGGGAGAAGCAAAACAGAACCAACAATGACACGACAAACAATAGATTGGTTGAATTAAAATGTAAATGAGTTCATGAGTCAGGAGTGTAAGGACCACCGAAGAAACACATGCACGTACTCAATTGTTGACTCTATTATATACCTTCGTGACGTTGTACGAAAAAATATTTCATGTATTTATTTTCTTTCGTGTTAACGACTCCGATAAAAAAATAAATAAACAGTTGGCCATCGTCAGATAGGGAATTAAGTCACTAATTAAGAATAATCATCTAATTATCCAAAATATTTTTTTTTTAGACAATAAAGAATTATGATTCCAATTTTTTGTAACATTTATTATGGATAAATTAATGTACTCATTAATCATGAAATCCAATCAAAAAGTAATGAAATAAAATTTGCAAACTATTTTTTTTCCGACAATTATAATGATTGGACAAATAATAGTTTTTTTTTCGTAGTAAATTGAGTATCGTGAGTGAGGTCGATAGGCGCCTTTGATCGCGATGTTGTTGCATGAATCGAGGACACTGTATCAGTTAGACTCATTTCGTAATTCCGATAATACGTTTCTCATGAGAGATCATAGGTCGCGAAGATCTCGTATAAGACTGTGATACGTAACGATGGATCATCGGTGGATCTAGTCTCAACGGATCCCTCCCAACAAAACGACAAAAAATTAAATTGTTTTGAAAATCGACGAGATATTCACCGATCGCGTAAATACTTTAAATGATTTTCTCTCGCATGGAATCTTTTCTGTCGTTTAATTTATAAAATTTCGTTAAAAAAAACTGCTCGTTTTAAAAAATAATGGATTTTTTTTTTCTTTATTTTATTATTCTATTTTATACTTTTATTTTTTTTTTAATTTTAATAATTTTTTAAAAATTATTTCAACGGCCCTAAAGATTTGTGGTGACGGGAATTTCGTACGGCACTGATCGTGGCAAATCTCCGGTACATGTTGTGCTTCAGGGTACAGTCTCGTGTTTAGTTCGTCTCGTAAACCACGAAACTTTGGGGCGGAAGAGCTGATGAGACCGGAATAGTTTGTTTGAAATCAAGCGTCCTGCAGTCGTTCGGCCCGATATACATATATGTGGGTTGTATATATATATATGTTCACATATTGATTAAAAGTATTCGTATGCTTGTGCATATATAAATATTTGTATGTATGTTCAAACGTGTGTCTGTATATGATCAACGAGCAATCAGTGCCTAAAGTTTATCAGCACAATTATCATCCCGATTTTCGTGTGAGCGAAGCAACAAAACGACTAAACAAACAATGTCGACTTCAACAAACGTACTGTTGTTATGGCGTGAGTACAGAGCATGCATTAAACAAATTCAAATATCAACTGCATCGCGTTTAATTTCCTTGGAGATGATTTAAGAAAAATCAATAAATTAATCAAAATAAATGTCGTACTTCTTCTAATCTCATGAATTTTATTTTGTTGTTTAATGTTCGTGACGTTTGAACACTTTTGAGGAAAATCTCGAGTGAATTTTTCAAAATATACTTTTTTTTTATTTTATGGAAAAATGTTTTTGTTATAAATGATTGATTTTTCTGACTTGAAGCGATATTTGATAATTTCGATTTTTTGATTTTTATTAGTTTTTATTGCACTGAGCAGTTCAGCGGTGATCGACGATGGTGCAACGAGCAATGATTCCTCTTGCAATTGTGATAATTGCGACGGCAGCAAAGTTGTGGGAATCGAAGACAATGATTCGGAAATTGACGACGGGACAATTATTGAGAAAAATATGTACACGGAGGATTTCGATGGGGATGGAAATCGTACGATTTGTGCTCGAGATCGCGATTCCGACGATCGCACATTCTCCAGCATTTGTCACATGCTCTGCTACAACAAATGCACGCGATATCGTATTTGGATTTATAAAGTGAAAAAAGAAAAAAAGTATATCGCTTCGGCCTTTCGAACCGGTGAGTCAAAGATGTAATGAAAAAAAAAAAAAAAAAAAAAACAAATAATTTTGTCGTTTTTAATTCATTTGACATGAAGAAATTATTGCCAGAAAGTCCCGTAACCGTAAATAATTTTATGGTCATCATGGAAAATTGACTGATTAATCGTTTTTGTTTGCAGATTTTTACAAATTGCGCGATGGACCTTGTTAGGAAATACGATTTTTGGAAAAAGAAAAATTATGAAAATTAAATATGGACGTTTATTTTGAAAGACACGAATTTAATGCGGAAAGTATCCAATTGGGATTTTCCAATATTTTCCGAATGAACATGTCGTTCGATGTACTACAAGTTTGATGACCGAGAAAAGGATCGATTTTCAAAAACGTAAAAAATAGAGTAAATTGATAGAAAAAGAAAAACGCGTTCTATTGTGTATCGGTAATAAAATAGGACGAAGGTGATAAAAGCTTGTACATACAAGATGGTTCTGTGTGAAGACGAATGGCGCGACGAGAAGGAGGAGATGGGGGTGGAGGTGGAGGAGAGACGAAAAAGAAGACGACAGAGTAGGTCGATCTTTGTTCGGTCGCCAGAAAACGATGCGAGGTCCCGCGAGAGGTCATTCAGATCGTTGATCACGTTCGCCTCTGTCCACCACGTATGCTCGTGAAAGGGAAGCAGGGGAGAAGGAGAGAATGAGCAAAAGAGTAGGGCAGATAGGGAGAAGCTCCCAGGCGAGCCATACGAACCGGTCAACACGGTACGATCTCGAAAAAGGTGGAGGTCTCACCGGTTGAGCTTTGTGATGCGAGCATCACGCATAATTATTTTTCAAAGCACGTTTCTCTCTTCAGTATCCAATCTCATCGTGATAGGAGGAAGCACCAGTTTCGAAGATGATCATTCTAATCGGAATTCTCATTTACACTTTCCCGAGTGGAACAAGATCGAAAAGGACCAAAAGCTCCAGACTCCTGATTACACGAGTCTATATATAAAAGATCCCTCAGACTCGTTAAAATACATAGGCATCCAAATTTCCGGTGCATTAATGAGAGTATGGGGGCATATATAAACATGAATATATATCAGAGATTCTGAATGTTACATCGGAGCTTTGCAGGATAGGAAGATCGTGGAATTTTGAAGAGAAATAACGTCTGGAGAACTTTTTGTCACCGATCTGCCGATGCCGTAATATTAATTCGTAGGCATCGGCCAATGCATTGAGTGCAGTATACATAAAAGGGGCGGAACTCGCGTTCGCTCCACCCCCGAAAAAAACTCCTGAGCTGATCGTTTAAGGACGTTGTATGGCGACGGTCAAATCTAAATTTTTGTTTTCGGTTTTTCTTACACACAAAGAACAACATACTCTAAATTCAAGATTGTCCGAGGTAATCTGTATTTTTTATCTAATAATCAAAATTTCAAAAAAATTTTACAACCGATTTTTTTGAAAAAATAAACAAAGTTTCTTCGATGTTACATAAAAGTGTATGCAAAGTTTTAAGAGGCTTCACCATTTAGAAATCGAAATATTTAATGTTGAAAATTGCAACTTTTAACACACGCTCTCATGAGGAACTACTGAAAATTGTGATTTTTATAAATAAATATCTCGACTTCTACATGGTGAAACCTCTTAAAATTGCGCGAGCTATATATCAGTATTTTCTTTGTGTGGTGCACATTTATAGGAATTCTATCGATAAAAAATTTTGCATACAACGTCCTTAACGCTCGTAATATTCAGAGAACGATGTATCAGGGAAGAAAATGGCTAAGAACTTTTCCCATCTGTATTACACACGATATATTTGCTGTATGGAGATTATACATGAATTTCAAGGCACCCAGTATGTATTTATGTATACAAATACATGTAAAGTTTTGGTTATTTCCAATATGCATTTATATACAAATACATACTGGAAATAAGGAAAAGTTTGAGAGGCTTGGTTGGTATAAACCACAAATAACGTAGTAATTGAAGGTTGTAGGGAAATTCGGAAAAGGATCGAGGCATTCGATGCATATGAGAGAGGATGATAGCGTTGAGCGTCAGACGGATGATTAATCGAGGCAGATGACTGCTCAACTCTCCCTTTACTTGCACTTCTGAATGTCAGAAGTTGCTTCCTACTGATATATGCAGCACGACCCCTCGCTCTCTGCCTCTTCTCAGTCACTGTTTCGCTCGTTCCTCTGTTCGTCGATCTGCTCGTTCTGGCTCGAGCAAGCGGTTGAAACGACGCAAAGGAATTAACCACAGAGGGCGCGCGCAGTCACCGCCCGGTTCTTCGCAAATTGAGTTGTACGCTAGCGGAATTTAAACATTCAAATTAACCCGTTTAGCAAGTCGGAGTGTCTAATGTGTGCTAGGGCTTTCTTTTCTTCGTCGCTGGAGAAGGAAGGAGCCTGGGGAAAGGAGGTTCGCCAACGCTTTCCGGAGAAACTTCTGATTCGCATCAAGTAATATTCAATCGATATGGCGCGCTTACCGAACTTATTTTTTTTTTTTTGCTCTCGTTACCCGAACGTATTATAACTTCTCTCCTTGATCGGTATGTCAATAAGGAGAGTGTATAAAAAAGTTGTTGAAATCTCGATTACTCCTAATGGGGAATATCGGGGCTAATTGGAACGTTTTATTTCCTTCTGCATTCTATTCAATTATAATCTTCGTATTAACGCATGAAATTCTATAATTTAACGTTATAAACAAAGTTAACAAGTTTAAACGGTTCCCTTGTGATTTGTTGAGGTAGTTCTAACACAATTGAAAAATGATGCAAATTAAATGAATTTTTGTGAAAAACTAAAAAAAGTATTGAAGAATACTTATGCGAAATTTGAGATTGTTTGACCATACCGTTTTCGAGATATCGTTTATAAAAAATTGCAAATTTTGCATACGAGCAATGACTCATACACTAGAAAAAAGTAATTTTAATGCAAATTTTCAACTATACAGTAAAAAAGTATAGACTGTTTAAAAATATCGTTTTGAGGCTGAACGAACGCGTTATTGAGCATGAGAATGTCGCTGAATCACAACTGACTCGATATGTCTCAAGGGAAGGGTTATGGTACAAATCGACAAAGCGCGGGAATGCAAATTTTTCAAAAGGAAAATACTTTGGGGCTTAATGTACAGGAAGATTTTAACGATTTTTCATTGAGATTCGAATGTAAATAAAAATATCAATTTACGCGTGACGTAACCTTGTCACGGTTCACTTTTTAACTGGGACTACGCGAAACAAATTTTTACTAAATTCACTTATGTAAATTGTTTTTACGTTTAAGATTTTCACATGGTGTTTGGAATGTTCATGTAAGTTGAAAATATTATTTTTACTTGGTCATATAACTTTGTATTTTTGAGAATTTGCACTTGAGCTTTCTTTTGACTTACACGGTCGAGTTAGAACTTGATTTAATGTAAAAGCCAAAAATAGCTATAACAACGAATATTAGAGATTCATGCTCTCCTTTTGTGCGAATTCTCCGAGAGGCGGAAGGCGACGACTATGGAAAAAGAATTCAAGTGTATTTCTCCCACCCATAGACTTTCATATTCCACGTCGTGAAGATACTTCTGGAACATTTGTGCGTATAGAAACAAGGGCACCGATGGAAGGTGTGCAGGGTAAAAATAAGGGTAGTAATAGTCTGTTGGATTTGTCTATGTTTACTCTTGTGACCCACTTCGATATGAAATATAAAGATTGAGAGAATAAGAACGCTTTAGTATTTCGTCACTGTCTCGTCCCCTCTCTCTCTCTCTCTCGTTCTCTGCATTTTTGTCGCTTGTTTTGTCTTATTATGTTCTTGTCTTTCCATCCTTAGCTCCGTCGTCTGTCTCTCATCTTTTCTCTACACTTTTTCTCGCTTCTATTTCTCTTACTGTCTTTTCCATCGTGTATGCATGGATATTGTTTGAGAAGATTTGAACGAATGCGGCCAGTACTCGACTTGACTGGCTTCACTTATTCTTACTTACAAGACTCAAGTGTCGTATTTCCTTCGACCATCCCCCCCGGCCACCTTCCCTTCTTGCTATCCCTTCCTTTCGTAAAGGTAAAGCAACCATTTGTCTGGCTTGGCGGTGAATATGACCTGCACCAATGCTTCTTGTATTCTTAGTCTTATCCATACATGCTTCGCATTTAAGACCCTCAAGAAATTATTCCAAATCATTCCGATTTGCTTCCTCGAACCATTGCGAACTAATTTTTTTTCTCCCTTTACCAATAAAACTCTGATAATGGTAATTATTTGCTTTCTCAATTTTGTGTACGATCTTTTGACGTGTGCAGAAATGTCGAATTTGACATCGACCGAGTAATCCATCGGTATTAGCCAATCGTTCTCGATACCTCTTCTCAAAATATCGGAATTATACATGCAAGGATTACAGGATACCTGTGTGTGCGATCTATTGTAGAATTCAATGAGAATCTCGTTGGAGAGCTGGGCCAGGGAATGAGGTATCGAATTTCCATGGCGGTCACCGCAAAAGATATGTTACTCGATCGGTGTTGCTCGGACGATCGAAAATCAAAATTCAATCAAGTTCACGACTCTGAAGTTTGCAGCGTTGATATTCAACGAAAAATATTTTCTCTATTAATTATTTATTGAATTTTGCAAATTGTGGCAATTTTTTGTATCGATTGAGTTTTTGGGTGGCAAGGGAGGATCGTTTTATTGTCCAGACCAAAGATTGAATAATAATTAAGAGTTCTGCTAAAGAAAAAACAGAATGCGACGATGCGAACTTCAGCATCATTCAAGTTCAAGAGTCTATGATGCTCATGCAGATTATTGTTGTTTTTCGTTCGTTCGGTTCCGAGTTCATATCGAGCGCAGGTGAATGCAGTTACAGGTGTATACCGAGTCTCTAGATTATCAACAACATTATTGTCAATATGAAAATTCCCATCGTAATTATCTTCAAAAACATTGAAGCTGACTCTGGCAGCATTATGAGCGATTAGTTCGTTTTATTGAAACTGTTAGAATTATTCCAAAATTTGACGTAAAACTTGGGACGAAAATCGGATGCTTTGAACGCCATAATTTTATAGACGCAACTCGTGGTATTCTTGTATTGAATTTCGTACAAAAGTTTGTCTTGAAAAACTATATTATTAAAGTCTGTCTGGAATATTTTAATATTAAATAAAACAAGAATTTTTTCCAAGTTAATCCGAAGACTTTTGTACTACTGTGACTGAAAGCAACTATTGCCCTGGAAAGACCATCCTCCAGGAATATGAGCAAATCTAACTTCTCCATGAAAAAAAAAAACTCGCTCCTGCAAAGTTGCGAGTAGCGAATGGAATTATAGAAAAATTGATAATCAAATGAAATATTTCAATATATATGAATACAAGTTTCCTGGCGATTGCAATTGGACACAGATTGATACATACCTATGGGTAGCATCTCGTGAAATTTGTTGTCGTTCGTTGGAGAATAACGGATTCATGTGACAGGAAATGAGAAATCGAATTTTTGTAATCTTCGTGCACGTCGTGCCGTAACAAGACGTTGCTATATATGTGTGTGGTTGCATATGCTCGAAGTAAAAAGAGAAGAGAAAGGGGAGGGGGAGGAGGTTGTGGAAGATTAGAAGGGAGTGGACAAAATATATCGACTTTCGGAATAGGTATCCGCTCGATTTATACTGCATTCACTGGCAACAGACCGATAAGTACTTATTCACGGATGTAAATCCGAATAATCGAGCTGAGCTAAACGCAGCATCCGATCTGAATCATCCCCTCAGATATCCTGAATCGTAGATTCACTTCAGTCAAAATCCATCGGACGCCTTTGTTGATCATTCGATTAATCGCTTTTTATATGAATAGAAATTTACTGTTGGAAAACAGGCATTACAAAATAAAGCACAAGTTTATAAATAGAACTATCCAGAGAGTGTTTCTACTTTGAACTTAGTGCCATGGGGGAAAAAAAACTGATTCCGGAGTGACTGGAATCTTTTTGTCAAAATGTTGCTGTCATTATCATGGAGAATTGACAATGTCAAAAGGCGGTGCATACGTCGATATACATGTATATAGTTACGTTCACTGTGAAAGAAGGTTGTGTTCGTCAATATAGCGGAAGTCAGCACGTTGATTGACAAAAGTCACGGTTCATTATCGTCGTTGTCGCGCTTTAAAATGGCGAGGTTACGTTGCGCTCTATTATTGGAAAATACAAAGATCGTCTTTATCGGAAACACGAGAAGACGCGTGGGTGGGAACGTACACTCGCAACCCTTGTTCCAGACTCTCCTTTATCGCTTTCTTTTCATAATTTCAACAATAATGACATTCGATTTTACTCTTAATATTAACAACTTTACTTATTATATTTTTAGAAATAAGATTCCATTGAATCTGTACGAATAATTGCAATTGAACTATAATTATCTTCAATTTGCATAAACAATAAATTTCACTTTATCTCCAAAAAAAACTTCAATTACTATTTATTGAATTTTAATATATTTTCCCATTTTCTCAATGTTTGTTTCTTTTTATTATTCATCGGATTCGTTATACAATATTCATCCAGTTAATTGCTATTGTTTCATCGCGTTACTGACACTCTGGGTCAATTTGACCCGAACGTATTAATCTGCCCATCGTCGGTAGATCTCAGGTCAGTTTTCCTTAGAAATAATCAGGAGCATCACGAGAATGCAGAAAATGTGCAATTTCATAGTTTCAAAAATGTGTCAAATAAAATGATTTTTTCTATTTTCAAAATTTTGGCAGTAAATTTTGAGTTTCTTCAATTAACGAGTGATCCTGATGGAAAAGTGCTTGCCGTTTTCGAGAATATTTATGTGGCAGAGTTGGTTGACGCTAAAAAATTAGTCAGAGTTTGCTTGTGACCACTATTACCCCAAACCAGCCCCAATACCGATAGAAAGGAACAGAGGAAGGAGATTCGTTGCTTTCCGCTCAGCCGTATAGACGAGGGGGTTGAACGCAACGGTGCGGAGAGCAACCCAGTGCCTGAGCGGGAGAGAGACGGAGAGAGAAAGAGAGGGAGAGAGAGAGAGAGCGCGGTAGGATCGTGCACTTTGCGCCGCTTGCCGGGAGCCGCCGTGAAGCGAATATACGCCGGGAGCGGAGGATTCGAAACTTCAGTCGTGCCGCGACACGCGCAAACCTCGCAACCCTGGCTGTGTTACTTGCCCCTCAGTAGTAACGGGTCGTCTTCACCGATGCGAAATTGAATGGAAAAATAAAGAGATAATTAGGAATCGAACAGAAAAATAAAATAATTTAATTTCACTTTAATAATTTCATAAAAATGTTTACTGTGCGAGTGAAATATTAATGAATGGATGAAAAGACAAACATAAGGATAATCCTAATAATAATTCGTAACAAATAATGAATTACGATTGAGTTAATAAATTAGCTAGTTACGAAAAGAATTTTAAAATTCTTCGTAACATCGGTAGGGAGTCAAAATTGCATCGTGACGGATCAACCACATTTGTCGATGAGCAATCATTAAATGATAAACTATGAAAGAGTTTATAAATAAATGAAAAATATAAATGAAAACTAAACTTTTCAACGAACATAAACCACCCCATTATCATCAACATTGAAAAAAATTCGCCACGTACTATACAGATCGAAGTAAGAGTTGTTTGGATAACGAGCGATAAAAAAAATGTCGCGAGATATATTATCAAGTTCTCGTGTGATCAACAACCGACAATGTCTCATCGCATTTCTTGTCGCCACAACCCTGCTGATCGGTGTTCGACCTCAAATCGTCGGTGAGTACAATCGACACGATTTTTTCATTGTCATTTCAACTACGAAAAAAATTATTCCACAGCAAAACTCAAATTTGAAATTTTCCCATAGAACCTTGTCGGTCATTTTCGATTTTCTAACAAAATTTTTATTGTTGTTTTTTTATCGATTTTTTCAGCAGATTCGTAAAGTTGCAAATCAATCGAAATTTAAAGTTCAACTCCACACAACTGCATTTTATGCAGTATTAATATTCTCCATTGTATATTTGTTTAACTATATGGATTCACAAACACACGCACACACACACAAACAGGTACAAAACGTTGTTCGAAGTGAATTGAATGATGGAAAATTCAGTGGGTAATCTTTGAGTACGTCCAGACTCCACGTAGCCGGAGAAGTATCTCCGGAACGTGGACTTTAATTTCGATCATCATTCAGCAGTGAACGTACTTTCAATCACGTGAGTGTTACACTCACGATTGCTCCGGAAACCCGAGTCAGTTCATGGTCATTCGCATCCTATATCTTTTTATCTTGAGGAGTATTCGACAAATTTTTGTGAATTTTTCACAGATCAACTTTTTAATCTTGGAAATTAAAAAGAAATTATTCTTGTGTGAAGTGAAATTTTTGGCGAACAGGAGCTTTAAAAATATTCTGTTGTTTCTTCAAACGGTCATTAATTTTTTGAAGATTCAAACAAAATGGAGATCAAATTGTTTCGTTTTTTTTTTCTTATCAGATTGTTGTCCTGTGAAACGGTGAATTCGATACCGAGTAAAACTTTTAATTATCCCGTTTTGCCCGCTTTTGTTCTCGTAATTACACAAGAATCGAGACTTTATTTATAAAAGTCAGTGATCAATAAGCTTGGGGGGAAATCCGCTAAGCATCCTTTTCTTTCCGCTTCCCGTGCTTTCGCGTCGGTAAAATTTACACGGAAAAAAAGTTTACGCTCCACAACTTTGCTTCAAGTTATTTTATCTCGGATAGTGATTTTTTTTTTGTTACACCGAGGTAAATTTTATGAAAACAAATCTTAGCCACGATAATCAGATTTTCCAACAATTGATAAGAAAACTTTCAACGCCCTTAGACGTATCTGTTTTAAAACATTTTTCTAGTTGATATTAATTTTTCGCGTCGAGATATTCCACCGTTTGTAAAGATATTGGGTATCCCGAAAAGTCCATGAAAAATTGTATGTTTGGACAAGGAAACTGTGACAAGTTTTTCTTACGATTCCTGATGTACGAAAAATAGAAAATAGAAAATAAAAATAAATTATTGGATCGTGGCGAATGGGAAAGGAGCATGGAGCGCCAAGGACACGTATTCGGAGATGTGTACAGATATCATTGACCCATATGGATTTAATTAAATTTTCAGACAGCCTGGCGAACGTTCTGATTCAATGATTCAGATTTAGGTGAATCGAGATGTACACACATTTCGATTGAATTCTCTATAGCAGCGAGTTGAACGTCGCAGATCAGAACATAAATTTTATCGGCACCTAAAACCGATGATTTTTTTATCGTCGAAACGATCGTATTTGCTTTTAAATATCCACGAAGAGCTATTTCCATAAAATTCCATGTAACGCTCGTGATCCAATGACCTTTGAACAATGTCGAAAAAAGGAAGACACTCGCTTAGTCGGATGACATTTTATATTGAGCTGCGTAGACATAGGGAAATAGGGAAAAAGTCACAAGTCAAGGTGGATCGAAAATGCACACATGACTTGGTTCTTATGCGGTGACTGATCACAGCCTGACGTAAACGGAGATGTTACAGGGAAGATGTTTGAGAAATCGTGCTAGATGGCAACAAGTTCCCGAGACGTTTTGAAAGGAAAAGTTCCTGTCCGGTTTTTTATGTGATGTATTCTTCTAGTATGAGAAACAAATGATTTATTTCCAATGAATATATTTCGAAATCTGATTCAAAGATGAAAAAATGGGGGAAGAAATGTCGAAATTAAAAAAAAAATTGGAGGCGAAAATTTCGACTCGACTTTTAGTTCATTTCGTACATCAGAACTTATTGCGGTTTCGTTGCTTTTTTCAATCTGAAATACTTTGTATTCGCCTGGGATGTAAGTTCCCTCGAGGCTTTGCAGCGAGCAGTCCAAGATGCAGCATTCGTAGCGTTGAAACAAACAGCGGTTTTTGAAGCAAGCAACCAAGAAAGCCGATACTTTTCCCTCTTGACTCATTCTCGTGGGTGCATTCGCACAGGGCAAAATTCCGTCCGTTAGTAGCGAAGTTTCGAGCGAGTTGAAATTCCCAATAGAACGATTAGTTGTGCAACGGTGTAAGAACGTGGATAGAGCTAGGTTGGAATAGGAAGCGAGAATGATCGCGAGTGGAAACGATTCGGATTCGATGGAGAAAATTCTAACGATACGTAGTGTCCAGAAGGAATTTTGTTACTCTTAAGCTAACTAGGAGAACGATCGACCATAATGCACTGCTAGTTTTTTCCATCACCGAGTGTTAAAACGAGTGATCGACAAAGACCCAATCGAGTCGACTGCAAAGTCATTACAGTCTCGCATCTCTTGAAATTATTTTCGGAGCAAAGGCCTGGAAGAAGATTTGCAGGGACCAATTAACCGTAAACATTCAAGTTTCTCAGGAGGAATGTAGCGTCGTGTACTGAATTGGAATTAACTACTCACTCATGAAACCCTCGAATGGAGGAGATGACATCGGAAGATGGAATCATCTTTGCCACTCGAGTTGCTCTCTAATGAGAAAAGAACAATCAAATCAATCCAACTCACAGCGATCATCTCTCTGGGATTAATATGCCATTTGTCATCTCGGACATCAATCCAGACAACATGCTATCCATATTGTTGCCTCTGGAATGATTGATCGTCTAGGCCAAGCCTGACTCATTAGATGTCAGGAATGTTCTACCGTAATCCGGATAATTATCACTACCGGCACACCGGATGGTTTGAGGACCTATGATCTCATGGAAACTCACAATTGTTGAAGGTTTAGAGTTAATCGCCATCATCTTCGTAACCATCATCATCATCATCATCATCATCATCATCATCATCGACGTCATTCGCTGCGAGAATATCTATGGTCTAGAACACATCGTGCAGTAACGATTTGCAATAACAACAACAACACCGGGTAGTCTGTATCCGTAATGCCGTGGTGGTATTCCAAAACGTCAGCCTAGTTATGTTGGAAACGAACAGCACGAATAGAAGGTGGTAAGGAGAGGGACTGTTTGACAGCAGGTAGTGTTTGGCGTTATCCTGATGTTCGATCGCGTGCCATTATTCGCTTCACATGGGAATCGATATCACTGCCACTGATGATTCTGCTCGGTTATACGGTTGCATATTCAAATTCCTCAGTGATAGATGAATCGGAGGAGGGGGAGGGTTAGTGGGTGAATATTTCGTGGTTCGGTGCAGTAATGGCGTAGAGTACATGTAACTATTTCTTTGGAAGGTCGGCAATGATTGAAGCCGGGTATGATTCACAGAGCTCAGTAGCAATGACGCTTCAGGCGAGAGGATTACTTTATTCATCTGGAGCATATGCCCTCATGATTAAACTGATAGACGTGTAGACTGCTGATTCAGGCACTGGTTGATTGAGTCTCTACAGTGATCCCGATCCTTTCGTTCAGCTACAATTATCACGGGTTCAAACGTAGCATGCACCTTTGTAGCTAACTACAAATCCTTGAATCAACATTCGCTCCCAACACGTCCAATTCGCCATGGCAGGTTTGATCTTAATCACTGTTTGATTTTCCCACCATTTTTCACACTCCGGAGTATTCTTTTTGGGCCCGGTTGAGATCAACTTGCGACAGACGATAATTGATAAAACGGAACATGATCAGTTCTCATATCAATCCAACCATTATCCTGGAGTGTTTAAGTGGTTAGACGGACCGCCAATCATTTTTGCAGTATTTTCGTTTGGTTGCTCGTTTTAATTCAACTGGAAGTCGAAGCTTCTACAGTTTTTCGATTTAAATATACATCCTCTGTTAATTTTCTGCAGTAATGAGCAAGTGTCAGTAAATTTTCATCAGGAACCGTGGGATGTGATCATGAAACGTTTGAACCACACGCTTATGAATGATGATGGTCGTGATGATGATCCTTTATGAGTTTAAAAAAATTGCATACCGAAAGTAGACTCGCTGGCTGATAAACGGTCGTCACCTGTCACTTTGTGATATGGTACCTGCCTTAGAAGGGTATTGGATAACCTCTCGGCCTTTTTGGCTTGTGTTGATCCTCGTTGGGTCTCGCGTGTGCAATATGCTCTGTATTGTTCAATGAAGCGTGTTTCGGGAGCACGAGCTGGGCAGACGGATGAAGTTTCCTTGGCTTGAAACAACAGGCAAGGATCCTTGATCTTGTCTGACCATCTGCTAATATGAATATGGATCTTTCGATGCCATATGTCGAATGGAATGTGCTTCTCAATGAAAATGGCTCAAATTGTTCAATTTTCTACTCCGATAGCCTGGTCACTCCGAAACGTTGGACTGCATGTTTTGGGCGCACTATCCAAGAGCCTGCAGCAATTTGTCGATGACCCGATTAATTGACTTTTGACTGTCACTGGAGCCCGAATTATTTTTTTTCCCGACCGTAATCGTTTCTCTTTCTTTTTTTATTTTTTATTAATTTATCATCATCCAGCCTGGAATTGCACTAATTGCGCCAACTTTGTTTCCTCTCGCAGAATTCAACGGCACTGATCGATAATACACATTTGCATCGACTTATCATAGCAACCGCGTGTTGTGCAACAGAAATTTTTAAGACTTTACGTATCTCTGTCTCTCTATTCACATTGAACGTGCTTTCTTACTCTTGGCTGGACTCAATCCAATACGATCACGCGCGAATTTGAATTTGCACCGTGGCATTTACACCCGGGCTTGCAGGCGGACGGCAACGCGATATGCAGCCCCCTTTAATCAGCCTAACACTCCGTACATACATCTCATATCTAACCTCTTCTGCAACACGTCAGGAAAATTATCTATGACCTCGATGGATATAGGTGGCAGAAAAGAAAACTAATATTCACGTATATCTTTCGTGCAACGATGAATATTTTTGATGCAATATGAAATTTCGCATAAAAACTTGATAAAAAAATGATTATTACTCGTTAAATAAAAAAGCTGTTTTTTTTTCATACCGGAAGTTGTGGTATTATTCGTAATATTCAATCCCCTTAAAAAATTAGTTGCATAGCTCCGATAGTGGCGAAACTTTTTTCCGTCATTTTCATGCTTTTCCCAAAGTTTCGGCGAAACAAAAAAGGTGCCTTTTTGACTTTGAAAAAATGTCAATTTCGTTTATTTCCAACGATACAAACTTCACGATCATAATGGAGCAGCTGAGTGAAGCATTATTTACCAATGCAATGTATTATTTAAACATTGCAATGGAGAATATTTGTTTGTAAGATATATTGTCGAAAATCGTTCGCGGAGTCTTTCGGAAGTTTGCATGCATGAATTTGCGAATATTTCGAGCCATAAATTGACAGAATCCGCAGCACCGTACAAAATGAAATGTTTGACAAAGACTGTTCCGTATAGCGTACAGGCGAATTTTACTGTCGATATTTTCTAATACCGTATCGGAACATATGTGTATATACGCAGATATGACGAAAAGAACCCGCCAGTTTTCCATGCGCGATCAAGATGAATTGAGCTCGCGGAATCGCGCTCTGATGTAGTCGGAAAAATTTGATTTATACATCCTCAAATATTCGTACGTATTTTTCCAATAGTAAAATACAACAAAAAAACATTATAAAACGTGACGAAACATTTGTTATTAATATTCCGCGAGATCCCGTTACGTCAGTATACTGCCAGTGAAAAATAAAAAATTCAAGCAATACAAAAATGGCGACAAATAAATCAGGTCCATTGTTCGGAGGGGTCCCTTCAAAAAGACCATTTGCAAAATCTAATCTAGAGTAATTTATCACTATCGTTAGGTCTAGAGATTGAAATATTGAAACATTTATTTTATTTCATTCACTTGCTTATTATTCCTGCGATTCGTATTGAAAAGAGTGAATTAATCAGAATGCACTTGAAATTCTTTCGTTGTTTGAATATTTTTTTTTAGGAATATTGATTAACCATTTCGTCGGGCAAATTTCAACTTATTTTTAATTTTATCGATTCCTCGCAAGAACTAAATTTTCATTTTAAAATGTCATAACGGAATCGTCGTATCCATTGAAGCACTCTGTATTTACTAGCTGCGCTCGTTTCAAGACTATTGCGGTGGAAAACCGACCGTCAGGAGTGAAGGGTTGGAAGAAATTGCACAGCCAACGATACTTCGGTAAACGACTAAAGCATTTTTATCGCGAATTATATCATTATCGCGAAAATGGTGCCATAAGTTGCTTTCTGGGGGACGAACGATCGATGCGAATAATTAATGGGGCTCGTGGCACTCGGCACATCATGACATTTCTATCACGCTGTCATCAATACTTCTTGCCTTTTTATAAAACCGATAATCACATCTCAATTATATAAAACAGGTTTGGTGCTTTTTTGTGACTCGTGGCTTTTATTTTTCTGTGAAAAAGAAATGTGTCAAAAATTGAAAGTAGTAAATACGAGGAAGGAAAAGAAGAAAAAGGAACAATTATGAAAGAGACATTTTCGACGAGTATTGAAATTCATGAGGGTGCGATAATTTGTATTTGATCGAAAATCCATTTTTGGAAAAATTGCTGCTTTAATGCGTTTGATATTGTGAATTTGTTTTTTTCGTTTCTTCACTTTTTCTCTCCCTCTCTCTCTCGCCCTCTTTCTTGCTCCAAATCGTGACTATACGCGTTTACGTGATTTCAAGTCTAGCTGCAATCATTCGGTAGGTATATAAAGATCCCTTTCGTAAGCGATTCACGTGCTGCATATGGTGAACGTTGTGTGCAACTGTCACCGGATATCATCGACGAAAAGATTTCACGATATATTTCGAGCATATTTGTATCTGTATTTCATAAATATATTTACTTGTGTGTACGTGTATGCTACGACGCATCACCTCGTGAATTCCTGATCGATTTTTCTTCTTGTTTTCTTCATTTCTATTCTCCGTTTTGCTATAAGTTATTTTTCTTCGCACACGTGAATCGGCGCAGTTTCCATATAGATATAAATCCTTTTTCTCATTTCAACTGAAACGGAGACAGTCAAATTTTTACTAGTTTTCTTACTCGGCGTAAAAAATAAATAAACGATTCACTATTATTCGTTAAATTTCCATGAAACATTTCCGACGACTTATTGTTTATTTTTTTTTCTCAAAAAGAACTAGTTGGGTTACGTTATTTCTGTTTTTTGTTTGTTTTACTTCTGACAAACAAAAGAAAACAAAAACGACTATTACGAAGAAAAAGAAATTAAACACTTCTTCCGTCTTTTCGTCGAGGCGTGTGAAACGCAGCAACATGCAAATTCGTATAAATTTATCTTTTTGTGGAGTTTGCCTGCTTTTGCGGTTTCTTCGCTTTACTATGGATATATCTCGGGCTGCTACAGTAGGTTAGCGTGTGTGAGCACGTATACGTACGAGAGGAAAACTACGAAATGCCGCAGAGTCCACTATCCTCCATTTACACCTGCGGGATACGTAACCAAGAGGTGCGAACAGAGGCTTGGGAGCGGGAGGGTAGTCTACATTGAATTTGCATACGGTTTAAAGTTGTTGAGCGAGAACCAGAGAATTTTACCCATCGTATTTATACACTTGCTCGTATAAAACCATCATCGCATCCGTGTCTCTATCTCTCTCTTTCTATCCTATCCTCTGGACCTCCCAGGATAGTGATTCCGTGAACCATTTCCTTCGGGAGCAGAAGAGACCGAATGGACAATACGGAGCGAAGCGATGTGCATGTATATATACTCAAACATGTATACAGAGAGAGAGAGAGAGATAGAGAGAGAGAGAGAGAGAGAGAGAGAGAGAGAGAGAGAGGAACAAAATGTACGCTGGAGGCTTACAGGGCTGGAAACGAGTGAAATTCTACGAAGTGAGCTATATAATTTATGCGCTCTGTTGTGCACCATTAATTAGATAATCTTCTGATCCATACATTTTTTCTCAGGTGGAACTGACTTGAAATATGGCACGTGGTGATTTTGTTCGAATAATTGCGATATTTTCAGAATTTCGAAAAATTCGTCAGTTTCCATGTTCAATTGTACAAAAGAAAAAAGTCTGCAACGAGATGAGTGGAACATTACGAATTTTGTGATGACTCGATTCATTGAATAATAGATCGATTACGACTAAAAATTGAGCTCTAAAGCATCCCTCTGGCTGAAATAAGCTACGAAACGAATTGGGAATGCTTCGGGGTTCAATTCTTTGCATTTTACTCACTCACTGTTTAATATTACGCTTGAATAGACCCTCGACCGTTAATAACGTCGCGATATAATAAACATGCTGATACATTTTCAATCAATGCAGATTCTAGACAATCGGTGCATACTCGAATCGTTGAAGAGGCTTATTTTTACGGCATTCAATTATTAAAATGTAACGGACGAATTTGGTTGTTTTCATTGTCACACGGATGGATATTTGTGGCAATCGTGTTAAAATATGATTCACTGCATTGCCAAAACAAACCGAACAAATTGGCTGGACGGAAATGTCATCGATTTTATCTAATTAGATTGCAATATGTACTCGAAAGAATACGACTACGGAGGCAGGTAATTATATCCTGCTGATGCAATATGAATTATATTTATCTGGACGAAACATTTGTGTTTTTTTTTTTCGGAGCATATGAAGCATTTGATTCATTACAAAAATTAATTAGTTCAGCCGTGCAAGTATTGCATTTCATACTCAGCAGAATAATGATGTGTATTTATTGAAATTTATCAATGGGAATCTGCAATAATTGCAT
This sequence comes from Hyposoter dolosus, assembly GCA_963921915.1. Lineage (NCBI taxonomy): Eukaryota > Metazoa > Arthropoda > Insecta > Hymenoptera > Ichneumonidae > Hyposoter > Hyposoter dolosus. The sequence goes on from OY998134.1 coordinate 10,714,033, forward strand.
TTCAAATACATCGTTTCTAAAGCGGATCAGAAAATGTATCCTGTCGCATTGATTTTGTCCTTTGAGACTCTTGTTGAAAGTCGACAGGATAGATAAATCTTGAGAGCCAAATAAAATAAATTGTCTGATTTCATTGACGTTTCGCTGATAAAAACGACTGTGATAATGAACAGAGTACCGGGACAGAATGGAGTACGGAATTTCGGGTTAATCAATTTTTTTCTTTAATTCTTTGAGATTTCATGAAATCAATCATGATTGAATCTCGCAGTTGTTTCAATTTAGAGCTCAATGCCGAAAAGATCATTGAGGCTCTTGAAACCTGGAGGGTCAAGAAAAAGTCAACGTCTCAAATGTTATTCATTTTTTGGAAGATGCTCGATTTTTCAAGGGAGAGAGAAAAGGACACGTCGTTTTTTTTCCTTCATAGAATAGAAGCAACTTTTTTTTTCTCAATGTCTCAATAAACTTTGGGAAAAATTTGGATCTTTCGACTTCGCTCGGGAAGGATAAAAATTTGTGCTTTACTTTTTAAAATTTGAGCCTTAATTAATGACCCCTCCTGGAATCTTCTTCTGAGCATTCGAACTGGACACGTAAGAAATAGTCTGAAAGCTTGATACGTATAAAATACACTTGAGACATCTTGGCGAATGTGCTTTCCGACATAGACTGAAGGAGAAGTCCGTCGCGTTTATCATTTTGGCAATATGCGCGGCAAAGTTACAACCCCCATCGGATAACTTTACTGCAAAGGGGGGGAGGTTGAGCAAGATCTTAAAGCTTTGAAGTTGCGAAACAGGTCAGAAGCAGACGTTTCCTTGCTTCCTCGTTTCTTCGGCCGAAACTGCATAAACGGTTCCTGTATGCGTTCCTTACGTTCGGTTAAAGGCTCAAGTCTGAACGGAGTTTCTCCCGACTGGATTACTGTTGGCGTATATACAAGGCGCCTTCATTTAGGCCTCCGATGAGCTTCGACGAAGAAAAATGAAGTTCAAAATGACTTCTGAATATTCTTATTGAAATTTGGCTAAGTGGAAGAGGAAATTTGAACTTTGAGGGATGAACCGGTATGTATTGCTCTTTTTCACGAACGGCCCACGAAATGATAAAAATGAACTTTTCACGTTGGACATCGTGACAAGTAGTTGCTTCGAGTTTGGGTGTGCGTACGACGCTGTGACAAAGCGAAACGCGGTATTTGATGAAATTTTTGTTCGACGACCCACGAGCTTGCGATTCAATTAACGAACACGAATGAGCTACGCGGGCAAACTCCCACACCACCAGACATTTCGGATGCATACTCGTCCATGTGCTCTTGTTCATGGCGCATGGTATACAACTGAAAATCTATATGAAGCCAGAAAACTCATTGCTACAGTGATTTTAAGGGAATATATCAATTGGAAATCGCATGTCATGCACCCTTGTTATTAATACGTGCCAATTAAATTGCTAAATGTTCCAAAAGTCAGTCTCGATGCATAATGTGTGAATAGATCGTGGATAATGCCCTACTCCTTTTTCTACTGAAAAACGCAAAGATTCATCTACCATCAGCAATCAGAACTTCTGGACTGACGATTATACAATCGCAAAAAAGTCATCGGGTCGTTAGAGACCAACGCGTGGATTTGGAGGTACAAAAAATGGGTCATGAACTCGAGGGATCATTAGAGTTTGAAAGAAGCAGAGAGGGAGGACGAGAGAGAAAGCTTTCAGGGCCTCTCGCTAGGTGGCAACTTCCAGTGGAGATTTTCGTCTGGTATTACGCACGCTCCCAGGCGTATAAGGAGCTTTTCTTTTATTTCGCCAGACTGACACAAAGGTTGGCACTAGCATCGGCAGATACTATAACGTTTCCTGTACTCTCATCAGTTGCAATGAAAGAGAAAAAACTAAGTACCGGCACGTTCTTGTTTAATTCCGAAGTAGTAACTCTATTTATTTTTCATCGGAGTTTCTCTAATGGAATTCGTTTCAGCTGAATGAAGCGCCACGCACATGATGCCCATAGTACGTGGAACATTCTAAGATGTATTAAGGAAGCAGCGGAAAGATTGAAGTTTACTCGAGTAGGTGAATCTTACTCGTTGAGATATTTCTTAGGCGTCCTTTTTGTTGTACTCCTCGTCGTCGTGTTTCATCTTGGCGGGATTTCTGGCTTGAATAGGTGTGCACCTAGGTGTCCACGAAGACATAAATGTTGCTCGTTTCTAGCAAAGAGTTTCCAGCTTTAACATGTTCATACCTAGAGTATCTAAACTTCAGCCCTTTTGCATGTAAGCTGATGATACATGAAATGTATTGCAGCAATGGCAGTAGGGATTCTCGTTTATTCCGCAGTTGTACAGACATTTCCAGTACGCTGTAGTGCACCAAAACGGCTACAAACTGCATTCGGATATATATATATATGTATCCTACATATACATATCTGTTTATGGCAAGCGTAGAAGAAAACAGAGTTGGAAGAGGAATCGAGCATTTCTGTTGAGTGCTTACGTGACATACCCGATGTGCAGTACTTTTCGTATATGAATGTGTTTCTATGTACAAGTCTGCGCATTCATACAACCTCTAGATAAATACATATTTTCATATACAAACACTTGAAAACGGTTTATCATGAAGAGAACATAGTCTCATCATCTCTCTGTCGCTCTTGGTATCCCGATGTTGACTCTTTTGCTTCGCATTATCACAGGAAATTTCGTCTACAATAAACCATTTGGAAATAATCTTTTTTAAGAGGATTTACTCACGAATTTTTTAATTTTTTTAATTCCAATTCTCATTCAGTTTTATTCGTTAAATAAGTTTATCCATTACATGAGGTAAAAACCACGAAAAATATCGAGTTTTTGGACAATGAAAACGTCCGTTTTTCTTTGGCTTATATTAAAAGCGAGCGCATTTTGAGTCTGCCAGGGTAATCAATCGGTGCATAACCGAATATCGATCTCTTTTCTCCGTTGCTTTTGTACCAGGAAGCATTACTATAATAATAATGATAATAATAATAATAATTCATGTCTGAGCGTGAAGCTAATAACAAACGAATACTTAAGGAAAATACTTGGCACGAAATGGTTGACATGTGTAGACGAATCAAGGATGTTCGTTCGTGAATACACGGATATGGAACAAGATATTTCCTGGAGCCTTCCCCGCTCAGGTCCCTCGACACAGAGCCATCCATGACTGATGTGTCACCCGCACAATAACTCCCGGAACCTCGCGGTACGAATAGCTAAGCAAACGTACACGGGGATCCGATATATATAAATATATTTTCCGTGACTTCGGCAGCCTCGGTGGCGGTTAACATTGTCGACAGTACGGGATGAAAGTTCGACCAAGAAGTTTGCTGTTTTCTCTCTTCCTCCGTCGCTCTCTCCTGCTTTCCATTTTCCTTCTGCATACTTGGCTGCCCTATCTTTCCCACTCTCTGCAAACAACCTTCATTGGAAGAACCTTGTGCCGCTTCGCGAATAAACAAAAGTGATAGTTTTCGCGAATCAAGACTCCGACTTTGACGTTGTATGAATGTTTTCGTTGCTCTGCTGTCACCTTTGCAACAAAATTAACTTTCACATGCAGTTCACGATCATTCTCCAATGAATAGAAAGAAAAAAAAAAGTGTGTACGTAAAACTGGCACGAGTGTTACGCAGACGTCAAGGGCCCTCTCGACACAATTTCGTTTGTTCTGGAGTCACGAGCCCGAGTACTCACTCACAACAGACAATCACAAATTCGAGACTCCGAAAACATATAGGGACGGGCGAGAACATGTGTTTCTGACAGCGCGACATGCACTTCTATACAAAAGCACACACGCAAGATCAGCGTAATGTTTCTAATATGTGTGAACGTGGACGAGTAGAAATAGAGAGGCTCACGCTTTTCACTATCAGTCCTTGTATGGGCTATGTGTGGAAGGGACGTGGAGAGGGCGTTGTATCTCTCTTGACGTGGCGTTGGGTGGTTTACGTCGAACACGCCGATTATCGGCCCATTGAACAACCGAATTTTGTTGGAATTACCAAACGAACGGACATTCTCCAGTCGAGAACAACAGCCAGCCCCCGTGACCCTCGCCACGACTGCCAACAACACAAACTCGTCTTTTCATGGTGGATCGTTGATTTATATAAATATTATAGTATACCTCATCATATTCATCGCACGTACACATATATGTATTAATACAATTCAAGCTCGTTGAAAAAAACTTTTCACGTACCGATGCTTCACTGCTCTTTATCCTCTTCACGTACGGATTTTCATACACGGATTTCCGAGCTCAAATTATTGATACCAGAGTGAATCACCAGTCACATCAAGTCCCCATCGAACAGATGCTCATGATAAATTATCCAAGAACTACATAAATAATCAACAGTTTCCTCCTTCTATCGAATATTTCATTTCAACATTATTTTCATCATAGTTCGTTCAGCATAAAAAATACAATGGACAAACAAATATTCTCGGATATTTGTATTGCGTTTTCCATTAGCATGGTTTTTTTTAATCTACGGAACATTTTGCGACAGAGGTGGAGGCTAAAGCGAATTCAACGACCTGTTGGTAAGACGTCAAGTATCTTCATTTTGTTTATTGATATCGAATTTACCCTGTAATTATAAATGTCATTATTTTCATTTAAACGATAAAAGTTGCTCGATCGTAAAGCCTCCATTTATAATCGATAATTTGGAGGTAGTGGCCCCTCACAAAAAATAGAATCCGTAAATGATTGTTCCATATTGTAAGCCGGAATACGGTTTCCGGCGGTTTCCGTAATCTCACAGTTCACGTTTACTTTTTGGACCTTCGAAATATTCGATGTTCCTGGTCAGGAAAACGTTTCTTTTTGCTATCGGTAGCATTACAGATAAAAGCAAGTCGAGTGAATCGCTGGACGTCTAGCGATATTCCAAGCGATCCAAACTGCTTCACTCTAAAGTTTTCCTTTTCCCCCAAAAGAAGTGAATCTGTACTTTTTCTAAACGTATACGAATCTTGCTTCCGGGCTTCACGGAGATCAAAATATTCTGAATTCTTACAGTATGCTTTTGATTTTCGTTGTCTGTTGGTGAAAAATAAAATGAAGATATAAATTTGATTATTTATTATAATTGCAACGGATGTCACAGTGCTTGATGACACGACTGGGCCATTTTTGTCGTTTTTTGGTGGTATAATTAACGGAGCCGTTGTCCAGACGTTATTTTTCCGGGCTTCGAATATACAAGTGCAGAAAATTCTTCACTCGATCATTATAGCCCAACCGGAATGAGGAAAGTGCTCACGCCATCAACCGAGAAACAAGCGATAACAATATTCAGCCCCATATATAAATTACACCCTCGCTAAGGATCAAGGGGTGAAGGCGTAATTGGAATTTAATTAACATCTCTCAAGCCTCATACCAACGATCTCGTTTCTTCTCCGAACAATCGTTCATCCATCTCACCAGTGTACGTGTCGTATTTTTATTTTTGTTATTTTTCTTTCCTTGGCCTCACCACGAACATCAAGATGGATATCAATCAGCTCGGACTCACCGCTTTATACAAACACTCGGTTGGACGACGTATTAAACTATTATACGGGAGCGTGTTGGAGATTACTGAATCTTGAGGTTGTAATGAATTTTCGTAGGATGTATGCAGTGAGCATGAGCGATACACGGTGTTGAAAAATTCATGTAAGAATTTATTCGCAATTGGTAAGCCAGGAAAATCTATAAAGAGCACTTGGACTGTTGACCCAGCAAAAAAAAAAAATTGGTGCTCAATAATGTGATACGCTGTTGCGGAATTTGTCAAAAATTAAAAAGAGCACGCTACGGTCACTTCCCATAACGAGTTTGGATTTATTGTTGTCCGAATCGTTCACAACTGCGCAGCGATTCGTCAACAAGGAAAATGTGAAAAAGGACTTTTTACAATATCAAGATCCGTAGCCCGAACAATCTGTAATGTGATTTTTCGATCGCGCTGTATAAATTTCATGATTACTCACCTACAAGTATTTGTATGTACGATATAGTCGTCACCTACTTCTTTATGTAGTACACCCGAAGGAGTAATTTATCATACGCTAATGGCCTCGATACCGAGGTGCTTGATGGCCGTTCCAAGCCCTCCTACCGACTTACGGTCCTTCCTGTCGTACCGTGTGACGGAGCATGAAATTCGGTATTTTGTCTATGGTTAGTAAAAAAAAAAAAATGGAAATAAGTAGAAGCCGATAGCGGCCAGCCGTGAAATTCGTCGCTTCTCTTCCACGTGTGAACACACGAAAAATTTCGTTCTAACCAGAACCCTTACATTTTTATGATTGTACACGGTGTTCTATTTCAAATATAATGCGTTCTTTATCTTTCTAAATACAAATTGAGATGGGAAGTGGTTCTATACGAAGTAAGTGAACTTACGATGGCTGGGAAAAATTGAAAAATTCGTAAGGGCATGCAAAGGTTCAATTTCGAGGGCGATTGAGGAAAATTATGGTTTTGTGAGATTTTTGAATAGTTTACACATCTAGGCTGCTCGAAAGACTATAATTCAATGTTTTTCAATAAATTCATCGGATATCCTGTGCGGCCACCCTGTATACAGATCAGTGCTCTCCCTTGTGGTAGAACGGAATGAAGCGCAGATACGCTTGCGATATCTTCATGCAGATACGGTATCGTAAAATGTATGGAAGATGAAGGGGAAAGATAGGGGATGAATTCTAGATGGTGTGGGTTATCGGCGAACTATAGAGGATTTGCATCGTATAGCATAGCTTTACGGTCCATTATATCCCATCCAAGACGAACGAATACGGATTCCAGAATGCGGAGTTCAATGTAATCTCTCAGCGACGTTGTTTACGCTTGTGCCATTTTGCCGAATGTTAAGAACTTCCGAGTGAGAAGCTCTTGCGTCATCAAACCTGGAATACTTCGCGATCACGTATTCCCTGAGCTCGACATTTTCATGTCAACTTCCGAATAGACGCTCGGAATTCTCAGAAAATCTATCCATGCCATAAATCTTAATTACGTATGCAGAAATTTCATATCAGTTGAATTATTCGTGAGTAACAAACTGAACGAGCAGTTAATGAAAAAAAAAAAAAAATAACAAAAAACAAAACAAAAGCTATCGATTGGGTGCTAACTTTTTTTACCGTTTCTCATTAATAATGCATCGGAAGTAAACGGTTATTTCTGACAGATTAAACTCAGTTTTTAGAATTTTCAAATAGACCGGTGTCACCTGAAGCGAGTGACAGAAGAATCTGAGATTTCTTATTCAGGTCTCGATATCGATTCTCATTACCTTTTGATGGGTCCTAAACTTTCGTATGTGGAGAGATGGCGTGACGGGGTTATGAATACTTTATGGTATATCAGGGTGCAGCTAATTTTCATTAACTCTATTTTACTGAACCATCCTGTCATCGAATTTGACTCAAAATTGAGGTATTATCGAGGATTCCTCTTTTATAAGAGCCATTGAAATATTCTTTATTCAAGAATTTCATCATATGGGCGAGAATACTCAACGTACTTGATCGAGAAAATCAGACGTCGGTGTAGATTACTTTTTGATGATGTATTAGAAATGGATTAGTGCTTCATCCCTTTTCCTACTATTCCCTACTGAATATTCTAAATGCGAGAGTAACTGTGGCTGTCTGTCTCCGATTTAGATGAAATTTGGTACGGAGATAGTTTGATTCCCAGGGAAAGACATCCGATAATTTTTATCACGGAAATCAACCCCTGAGGGTGTTAAAAGGGGGTGGAAGTTTGTATGCAATAATTATACGCAAACGAAGTCGCGGGGAGAAGCCCCTTCGCGGTTTATATTTTTGTTTGGTGGGCCTGTTGCTCCATTCGGTTGATTAAGTTTTCGAAACCATTCGAGAAACTTTGTTGAAATGGTTTGAAAATTTTCCGAAAGAATTAGTAAATTCGTCATACGATAGGAATCGCAAAACAGTGGCCATTTGCGAAAAGTTTTCCGGAATTAAGCAGAACTTGAGTAGAATGAAAAAAAAAGAATGAAAAGTAAAAAAAAAGAGGCAAACAAAAAAATGTTGCGATAAACCACATTTATGTAACGCAAATAAATCCTTTTTACGAGGCGCGTTTTTACACGTAGATACTTGTGAGCCAAAAGTGAAACGATAAAGACTGCGATAAAGTGGAGAAAATAGCAGATACCAGCACCGACCTGGAATTACAACGTCGGTATGCGGGAGAAAAGAAGAGTCGAGCAACGTGTCGGATGGTCAGGATCGAGGATAAGGGGTTGTGCAAGGAAAGGTAGAGAGCAAAAGAGAGAGAGAGAGAGAGTTGAAGAAACTAATGTAGGGAGAGTTGAAGTAGCGCGACCGCGGTCCCAGGCCCAGTTTCCACTTTCTCCTGTCCATAAAAATAGTTGTACAATTAAAAGATGTTTCTTAAAGTTAATTAAAAGGAGTTTGTCGCTATAAATATCGTATATAGTTTATACCTGCTGTTTCAGAGAAAATCGGACGAAACAAAATCCTAGCAATTTTTTTCTATGATCTACTTGAGAGAGTAATTATTTGGGAACTGCAAATGACTCTCGAAATACAGTGGAGCCCCGATTTTCTACTATTTCTAAAGAGGACTGGTAAAAAATCGGTGTTCAGGTCCCAGGTGTGGCTCAAACGTCCTTGGAAGGTGCGGAATATAAAAAATATGTGCGTAGCAAAAGCGTTTTGTAGCTGGAGAGACGTGAACCAATTCAACATTTGAGAAATTAACGAGATCGAAAACACGAAACACGAAAACAAATGAACTTGTCCGAGCTTTTTCCTCGTAAAGGGGATTTGCCATGATTTATTCTCCATCAATAAATGAAGAACGAAATGTAGAGTGGTTTTTTTTATTTGCGAACTTTTCTATTTAGCGAGTTTTGAAGTTATGGACAAGAGCTTTTGGAAAACCCTCTATGGATATTGTGAGTGTGTATTTCGCAGAAGTTATAGGATACGCAATGAGGGTTGGAATGTTGGAGAGCAGGACAATAGACGCGAAAGGTGCAAGGGTGAGATGCTGGTACTAACGGCTCAAGGGCAGTTAAAGACACTTGGTTGTCTCACGTAGCGCTAGCTGTTCCGACGAATGGAATGCCAAGTTAAAACAACGGAAAACGAGAGGAAAGAATTATTTCCTAAGCTAATTGCACGGATTATTTCCGCCTTGAACGAGCATTTTTTATAGAGGAAAGCATTTTCATCAACTTACCTGATGCTATGTCCGGTGTGGCGGAAACCATCACAGCACTTACCCGTTATTTTAATTAATCAGGCGTAATCCTGAGCATTTTTGACTCATTGCGTCCGTTAGTTAATTTAAAGGATTCGCGATACACGCATTCGCTGCGCTTGACATAAATACACTACACATCTAGAGACTCGGTAGAGTCTCGGCAAAAGTGAACATTCTACTTTACCAACAGTAACGTTTTAATTTAGTCGAAAGATTTATAAAACAAATGTACTTGGCCGGGATTTTTCCTCTTGAAGGGGATTTGCCATGATATTCATGATATCGAAAAAATGAATAGAAAAATAAAACGTTACCGAATCGGAGCTCTAGGGCAATTTTCATCTAAATTTTGAACTGAATCCCATGCGGAATAACTATTCTGGCCTCAAAAGCAATCCAATTCCAACTTGAAGATATTCCCTTCGTAAATCGCTTTTCCAGGAATCATAATTCTCCTCTTTGTTTCCTATTCCTCTATATAGTTTTGTTGGTTGGAAACTTGAGAAATCAACGTTCACAGGTTATGTAACGAAAAACTGTCTTCACTCGAGCAGAAATGAACCAAGTCCGAGGGACATGAGCGGCCGAGTCCCGTACCGAAAATAGTCTGGATCGTCGAAGGAAAAGAAAGAGTTCGCGTCGTCGAGGCTCACCCTCTTTATCGTCCCCTTGAATAACGAAAAAATTTCCCTAAGAAAATTTCCAGAGCCCCTTACACGATGTAAGAACGTAATAAACACTTTCGTTTATTTTTGGAAGGTGCGCGCAGCCACCCCGCGCTCTCGGAGAGGACAACCGCCGAATTGGAATTTGAAACAATAGACCCTTTTGCCTTTTCTCGAGGTATTTTTCTTTTTATTTTCAAGATCTTGCGAAAAAATAAAATTACAGCCGATTGCGGTTTGGACAAGATCGATATTTGGATAAATACATTTTTGCGTTTTCAACTGAAAAGATGGTTTTTACGGTTAAAAAACAATAGAAAAAAAGGATTAAGGTGAACAAAAAATGAAAGGTTCAAAAGCGGCTGACTTGGCGCATGTGGAATAGCCGTTAAATATATATCTATACGTTTATATGTGCAGTGAAAAAAATGGACTTTACAAAAAAATTGAATCTATGCTGCACATTAAATCCGAAGTGGTATTCGTCGTTTCTGAAGCGCTGAAACCTTCAATTTGCATACATTTGTCAGAACTCTCTCGTTGCGGGACGTTTCCGCGGATAAGGAGAACGCCCGGCTAAGAAAGAGCGAGAGCAAAAGGGATGCAATGAAAAAATAGAAGAAAAAAAAAAAGAGAAAATAAAAAAGATCTAGCGAAAAAGATTGGGGAAGCGAGATTCACCGCTGCTTTTTTTTGTTTTATTTTGTGTCGTCTCGTCTCCGTCTTCGTCATTCTTTTTTTTGCGGGCTCTTTGTGTGTTCCACTTCTGGGTTTGGGGATTCCCGTGAAGTGCAAATCTCGTTTCATGACGACTGCTTACTTCCTTCTCTCGAGGGTGTCTAGTGTCTTGAAAAATTATTTGCCCTCGAGTCATACGTTAAGGAGGAGAAAAAAAATAAAAATACCGGTACAAGTTCCGCAGTTCGCCATTTTTTTGTCCTCTTCTCTAGCCTCTTATTATGAATTTGCTCTTTTGGTATGACAGTCATGACACTCTACCATGACGTTTCGTCTTTTTATATGAATTCCTCCCGATCCACTTCCAAGCTAAACTTTGCATCACTCCCTCTCTCTCTCTCTCTCACACACACACACGCGCGCGCGCACACACACACACACACACACTCTTCTAGTCCTTTTCTCTTTCACTTGTGAAGGGGGTAAAAATCTCGGCCGAGGATTACCCTCGTTTCTTAATTTTAAGAGAAATATGTATATACACACATTTCTCTTTTTTCCCCCGTGCTCTCTATCTTTCTCCACATCGCGATAAGCCGAGAGAGAGGCAGAAAAACTCGTCTCTCTATTTGATACTCGTATAATGCACCCACAAGTTGTCCATTTTCTTTAATCTCACTCAGGCAAAGTCCCCTAGAGTAAAGAAAAAAGCATACATATCAAGGAGTTGGGTGTAAGTACAGCTAGCGCACTGCTCCGGGACTTGGCTCTCCATTTTCTCATTTCGACGTTTCCTTTCGTCTTCTCGATAAAAATCAACGGTAATTTGATAGAGAAAAGGTTTGGTATGACAATTCGCGGATTACTCTGTATATCCAAAATTAGCAGTCTCCTCTCCTTGAAACTTTGATCAATTCACTTCACCGGAAGTGTTGAGCAGATAAATCTTTCAATTCACAGATTTTTGGGGGTAAATATTGAAAATTTATAAATTAGGTTCTACTTTGTAGAAATGTGCAAAGACCAAGTTTCCTAGTGCTCTGCAATGTACAAATTAGCAAAGCATAGACTATCAGCCCACAGAAAATCTCATTAGTATCGAAATAGCAAAGTTATAAAATAATGAAAAAAGTTTGACGAAAGAAAATATGTACTTTTCTTTTTCAAATTCTCGATCGGCTTTATGCAGAGACGCCGCAGCTTCTTGCTGCCAAGTATTTAAACAGAAAGTGCATAAACGGCCAGGGCAAGACGCTAATAACTCCAATGACATAATATTTATATCTTCATCTTTGTTAATAGGATTGGTATAATTATTTTATAAAAATCATCCCAATATGAATTGCTGTAATAGCGTATGACACATAGATCGTATTTTCTCGACCCGTTACGGGCTGACGCTTGTGTTTGCGAAACCGGTCTGGCGCTTCGTTCCAGTTACTTAACCGTCACGGCAGCTTGCTGGTTCGTGTGCAAGAGCTACACAGGGTTGGCCAACTCTCAAACCCTAGGGAACGAACGGCTGGGAAATCAACCCTGAGTTGAGACTGTGTCACGATCTTACCCCCACGCCTGATCATCTTTTCGGCGCGATTCCGTAATATGCATAGCCAAGGCGAATATCTTCGCGATGTTTGTTATTGTGATTTCGGAATTATCATAAAATTAGAACAAATTCTTTTCCTCGTATCAAGATGTTCAAATTTTTGGAGGAAAGCCGCAGTAGACCTTTTTAATAAAAATTTTGATGCTGAATTTCCATCATGCCCCGTACTACCAACTCGGCATATTTCCCTGGACACATATTGCGGGAAAAATGTCACCACAGCGAAACATGCTTTCCTTTGCTTTGGATCATCCTCACGGGCGTCTTGCCTCCTTTCCCTAACTCGGCACGTCATCCCGTAGCTGCGCAGTTTTTCGTGCTTTTCCCTACGTTAATGCACTTTGTTACACCTGTCGCATTTACGTTTCAACCACCTTATATATTATGCTCGAGCTTTATAGCATGTGAAAGAACTCTATGCAGAAACCTCCTCAGGTGAGATTTCCATGTGGTCGATAATATTTCCTCAACTCATAAAGGATCTTCACTGGAATTTCGAAAACATCCGAACGACGCAAAAAGGAAAAAACGTCATTGCAATCACTTCGTTTCTCTCACGTCGTAAGAACGCGATGGATAAATATCAAATAAAGAAATTAATTACATTTACTTGCTTCTTATCAGAAATGGAAATCCAATCATTGAAAAAAGTAAATTCACGTAAAATTTGCTTATGTGTTTCATTCGTATGTTTTTGAATCTTATTTCGAGAGTCTTCAAAATTTTGCGCGTCCATAGAAAACCGATTTTTTTTCAATGCATTCGATTTGCACTGTGTTTAATTTTTTTTCTTCTCATTTATCTTCCTGGCGGATAGACTCTCTGGTTTTTGCCATTATCGGCGCAAGAGAAGCAATGCTTGGCTCCGAAAACTTTGCCGTATCTGGTTGGTCGCGATTGCACGGAGAAAGCAAACTCCCGACCGAGCTAATCTATTTCACATTCGATTATCGTTCCGATGTAAAAAACTTTTTAGTTCCTAATTCGTCAGCTATTCCATTCCCTCTTTTTCCTCGGCCAGACTTAGAGCTGGAGTTGACAAAACATAAACATGAATATATATTTAGAGACACGGCAGCGTCTTGATGCTCAGTATAAAAAAAAAAGTGTTTAAATGGACAAGACACATATATACCGAAAGAAATAAATAATTTGAACTCGCTGGAGAGTCTCTGTTCTCAATTATTTTTTCAACTTTCCCAACGCCCGTTCGTATCGATTCCATCATTGTTCCATAACCGTGTATTGATTATTTAGTACGATGAAAAAAAAAAAAAAAAACTATATCATCCTGTTCCATCGACATCATTGAAAATACGGTCGCGCAGGAATTGTGGGACAGAAGCTATTAAAAAACATTCATAGTCGCGTGCCTGTTTCGTGGTCACCGTAACTAACGCGTTATTTTCGAAGAAATGAAGATATAATGGTACTTGCACGAGAACCATCGGGAGGGAGAGAGAGGTTGGCGGGTTCGAGGGAGGGAGGGGAGAACCACGAGAATAATTATCTTTCTCACGGATTTACGAGATACTTTTCTCGGTGACTAATTTTGAAACGAGTGGGTTGACGAATAGAGTTGGCTGCGAGCGCGGCAAGTCCGAAACCGCGATCGTGAAACACCTTTATGTGCTTCGGACTGCCTGACGGACGAACGGGCAGGATGCATTTGTTGGTCCCTGCCAAGATGAACTGGCTCAAGCCCTTGATACTGTGAGGAGTCGGTAAAACATGAGAACAAGAGAGAAGAGGAACTAGGGAGAGAGAAAAAGAAGTGGGGAGGTTAGGGGGTTGCTTGTACCACCCCTTGAAAGTCGACTATGACGACGGCGACGAGCTCACACTCGTAAAAATAACGATTGTTCACGTCGCCCGGTTAAGGTCATTAAACGACTCTCGTAGGAAGTCAGTGCTTGGGAAATATCCAGGACTTTTTGCTCGGATACATGAGAAACTTAAGCACCAAGAGGGTGAAAGCCTGTCCAGTTTTAATGCGCGTGACTGGCACATCCGTAGAAAATTCTGCTATACAATTATGAATCCCGTAGACCAATCCCTCGTACTTAAATTTCATGATGACCTATTTTACATACGTGTTTCCACGCGGAAGCCTTTATGTTGCTCGATCCTATGCAGGGCTCGTCTCCAACGGTACTAATCTTCCGGATGAACAAGTGCCCTTAAAGTTCCTTGAACGTTGGACGCTGAAAGATCTCACCTTCGAGCTTAACAGGCTTTGTGATTGCGTTACACCATGTCCATCAAGGTGGACAAGAGGAAAACCCGTGATTAAACAACTCACTGCTACCTCAAGTACAGCTCGGGACAGGAAGTTCTGATAGGCAAAGAATGTAGCTAAAGACCAAAGCGGTTCGGTAGGACGACGACATCTATTAGAGAAAATCCTGGCTCTCTTCATTTATACAACCACAGTACGCAATTGTGCTTTTATCTAGCCGTGTATACCGAAATTCAAAATCTCATTTGGTGTGTCCTCGGTGACTGCTGGTATAGAACGAACTTGTGAGGAAGAAGTCTGCTATGTCGTTGTACTGCCACCCTTCTAAAGCTTTGGCTATGTAGGAGCCCCCCGGCCGCGATAAGGCAGACTTTATGGAACTTGGGAATGGCCTTTGCTGGTCATGAGCCGCTGCCAGGCGTCCGACGTTACTATACCCGTAGTTTTACATACAGGAAGTTTCAGAATTATGCATTGAACCTTCTGTTGATTTTTGGGTATCATTGTTCGCGGTTCGATCTTTCTGAACTGACAATATTACAAATTGCCATGTTTGAGAATGGTTCGGTATTCGTTGCTTCTGAATCGGGCTCAATAACAAATTTCTCGACTCTGTGTTGTTATCAGAAAATCCTAGCTTGACCATAATGAATCATGAAGCAATTGGATTTAGAATTATATGTTATGATTTCGAGAGGCATCATTCGCACATTATTACAGAGCATCCTAAATTTTCATTGACCAGTATCCATTGAAAAGTCATCTTTCCTGCATGAACCTGTAATGCAAAGCGTTACCGGTGGCGGAGACCTCTTATACGTCTACCAGAAGTGTGACCAGAGAGCGGTGTAGAATGTTACAAAAAGATATTTTTTTTTTTTTGCCAGGCATGCATAGCGACGTTTTGGCTTCTTCTCTCTTGCTCTTTGTGTGTGATGTGGTGTGTATATAAAAGCGAGGCACAGCTGGTACTCGCGAAGGTGCAATGAGAGTCCTTATTCTATCCAGAGCCCGCTGGCGAGCGCGTGGAGTTGGCTCGGCCTTAACTGCTGTATGCGATTCGTATTATACTACCACCGGTGAGGCAACACGAGTTTCAACATCGCCTGGAACTAGCTTTTTCTCCATGAAAGCCAACATCAGCCAGGAAGTCGTCCTCCACAATTGCCAACCAAACTACAGTCGCTTTTTTGATGATTATGAAAAAGAATGAAAGGAACTGTCTGCGTAATTCTTCCCTTGTACATAGCTGGTATCTATTTTACGTCGGGTTTCGGACCAATGGGACTTTGTGAAAAAAGACGACTTTGTCGTAGTGCTGGTTTGTTCTTTTTTGAATGTAACTGAGACAAGTTTTTTTTTCTGAAACACCAGCTACTTTGGAGGCTCCTTATCCGTGTATCACCTTTCCCAACTGTTCATATAGTGTTATCAAAAGGACCAAACTCAGATCATCTACATGAATACAGTTTTGAACGGATAGTCGCTACAATAAATTGGTCTGTCGACTTGATCCCTACTCCAGAGTAATACGTGGCATGACAAAAGCATACATCTCATACCTGATAATGGGAAGAACAGTTCCATAGCTTTTAGGTGGTGCGATGGAACAGTGACGTTTCGCCTGAAGCGATTCCTGTTCCCGTAGCAGTTTCGATGTTCCACAGAGTCAGAATACTCCTGTTGGTAGGTGAGCAATACGGAGTCTTATATTACACTGTGTAATTTGGGATAGAGAAAGAGCGAGAGCGAGAAAGAGAAGAGGACAGTAGCACTTGCCTCGTATAGCCAGTGGCAAAGAGTTATACCAGGAGAGGTAATGCATTCCGTTTTCGTGGTTGTCGTGGCGGGTAACGTCGGTCTTCGGCGAAGAGGGTATGGTGCGCGTGAGGGGCTGCCGTATCACGACAATCCCGTCGTCGCCGACTTTCCCGTGTCTTCGCCGTTCGTCGTTGTCTTCAACGTAATCCTTTCACTGTACTATAAACAAGCCTACGGGCTTTCGTTCCGTATTCAGTTTTAGTGTAAGTGTGATGTAGATACGTGGACATAGATCCAAGAACGTATACCGAGTATCATAGAGTTAGAACGCCATGCCGCGGAACTGCCAGTAATAATATATTATGGAGGGCCCCGGGCCAGCGTTAAGGACTTCTCCGTCTTCAGATAGGTCTAAAACGGGCACGATATAGGGCTCGTACGACGAACAACAACGAGATAGAACGTCCTTGCATGCTACGACTTGGCTCACAGTCGACGATCAACGTGCTTTGGTCTTGCCTTTAACGATAGCCCACTCCTGGCATTAGAAATAGTGATAGTCAACCTCATATATAGCACTCTGTACTTCCTCAACTCGCCACCCTTCTTTACTTGTCCTCCGGCCTCTTTACGTAACTTCTGGAGTAGGATCAGCGTTAGTAACGTTCTTTAGACGTTTAGCAGCCTCGCACCTACGTTCCCTGAAGATTTTAAACGGGCAAATAATTTACGAGTAGGTACGAATATTCGTGAACCTCTGCATGGTCTCAAATTAAGGCTCTTTGGGTGTTTCTTAATGATTCATGGGCCTTGTAAATCCATCGTCATAATTACATTGGAAAATAATAGAGTATTCGATCATTATACAACGCAGAACATCTGTATTCATGGATACACGTTCGCACCATAAATGCTGAATGTGATTGCATCGTGGATATCGAGGAAAGGCTAAGAGAAGTAAAACGACTAGCTGCATTTACTGCAGTAATTGCAATTATTTGGAAATGGAGAAATCGACAAAAGGTAGCGACGTGTTTGTCAGCCGCCTTGCTCGTGTACTTGATGAATTTGACATGGAAGCTTGTCCCATTAAAGCGAACGAGGCCTCAGAGAGAAAGGTAAAGGGGGAAAGTGTATATGCGGGAAACTGGATTCATTATTAATAGAACTCTTATGGTGTGGATCGAATTTGCATTTAGTCAATATTGTACGACAATAACCATAACAATGCTATTGCCGAATGATGGCGTTACCAGGTCGATCGGACGACAACTGGAAAGACAAACGGAAACAGTTAAGTCGGGAGACGGAGCACGCAAGCACCTTTCCGGGAAGGTCTGGTGGTATCATGAACTAGTTATCATAATAACAAAAGACAGATGTTAATGGTCGTGTCAGGTTTGTGGCAGTTGGTGACGTCGCCATTCCCTCCTCACTGCTATACGAAGACTCCGAGGAGCTTTGATCGAACAGTGCCAGTACTACATCTACTGACACCCTCATACAACGTATCTGACGAAATGGTATAATTTATTCCTACGGCTTTTAAACGCTCTGTAAAAAAAAGTACTTTCACCTTCTCTTTCGTCTTCTTTCTGGTTCCGTTAATGCATCCTGTGTCGTAACTGTCTACCCTTCCAAGTGGTCCTGGGCTTCAAACACTTCAGGCGAGCTTTGTGTATTGCAAAAGGAGTCTTTAATTACTGGCAAAGCATTTTCGGTCGCGTGCCTCATAATTACCCTGGTTAATGAATACTTCGTGATACGCAACGATGCTCTGCTGAGAGGGATGACCCTCATGATTGCTCCTACTTTGACTTGTCTCCTGCGCCTCATCGTGACAGCATGACACAACCACAAATGCACATAAATATGAAGGTGGAGGCACTCTAACCCGTACGGATGTGAGGGCGTTGACGCGTGAACCTTTCGATACACCTGCTACCGGAAACCTAGTTGGACACTTGCGACAAAGTTGTCGGGAAGTTCGGTCTCGATCCTAATGCCTGTCGGTTCATTTTGTGCTCTACTAAACCCGGGTATATGCTTTGCAAATTCTGAAGCGGCATCACCGGATCCTTTGATACGACGAGACACGACGATAATGATCATCGTTGCCATTCCCAACCATGGTCATAATTAGTACAGTTAGAAAATTCCGTCAAAGACTGGAAAGAGTATACAGGAGCTTTATGGTTGGCTGGATTTCAGGCGGATTCGTTGTCGAGTGATAACCTCAACGATTAACCTGACCCAAATCGCTCGTTGCTCTTGAAATATTTATGAGGAATTGTCGGAGCTCTGTTAATCACACAAAATACGCCGTAAAGTCTTTTATTACAGCTATCTTATGATTCGGGCGCATGAATTTAAATGAAGTGGGACCAGAAACTACAAGTATCTAATTCTAACACATGCAGGACTATCTGCCTAAATAAATCTGTGGAAACAGGATGTGAAAAAATGCAAAAATACCGTATCTGCTTTTACTCCAGAGTGATAAGTGGAAAACGAGAGGTATAGAGAGCTGCTAGTTTGAGTTGTTCAACCGAAGATCGCAAAGTGGAGGGTATGGTATGCGGAACGAGAGCGTGGAAAGAGAGCAAGATAGGTA
The DNA here is from genome assembly GCA_963921915.1 of Hyposoter dolosus. NCBI lineage: Eukaryota > Metazoa > Arthropoda > Insecta > Hymenoptera > Ichneumonidae > Hyposoter > Hyposoter dolosus. Next base: position 10,732,911 of record OY998134.1, read on the forward strand.
GATAGAGAGAGAGAGAAGGCGGGAGGAAAAGAGTCGGAGAGGTCATGTAGCACGAGCTCGAAGCTCAAGCCTACAGAGTACAGACTTCGGGAGAGAGCTCCTCGACTGCTCGTTCGCGTTTCACTGCTTCAGCAACTGGGGGTTGACTATGCTACCGCCTTCACCTACTCGTTTCAGCCACTTTACTTGTATACACATATGTATATATAGAAATATATAGACATATGAAATTCTCACTGGGGTCTCGCAGGTGCTCGTTATTCCGCCACCTAAGCTCGATGAGGGGGCTCGCGCACTAGGTAGGAATATGTGTACGCGCGGCAAGTAAGCATGAGAGAAGCGCGTCTCTGTGTACGCTATGTTAGTTATGTACGTATAGGTACGGGCGGCGTTTCCGACGCGTACCTAATATCGCCCAGCTTGCGACTGCTGCTCGGCTCCTGCTGCCTCTCCTCCGATGATGAATACCTTTACATATCTATGTATACTCGTTATACAAATAGATGCTCCGCTTGCACTGCGATATCTTGAGTTTTGCTCACCGTGCATCCATGGACTAATGTGTCCTTTCACATACGCCACATATGTCGATGCGTACTCATGTATTTCTCAATTGTTGCGTTCCTCGATATCGGATCCTCGATATTTCTCAGATTAGGAACAAGGATTTCTACATACGGAAGGCATTGTGCGGATAACAATAGGATCCAGCACCAGGTGTCAATGATAGCTCTACTCGGGGTTCTACTCCGAGCATCCCTTCATCCCAAGAGCCTAGAAGCAGTCATCAAAAGACAATTGAACTTATTGATGCCGATGAATGTCTTTTCGACTAAAGTATACCTCATCGGATTTGAGGTCATTCATTACAGTTGTCTTTTGTGATAACGGCACTCTGTTTTTTTGGCTCCAATTGCTACTCGATCAAGGCAGAGTTGTCGCAGCATCAGGCCCGAATTCCAGATACGCTGTGATCCGTACCCTCACAAGGGCGTAACTCCGTTTATGTTCAAGTGTTTACAATTTTACACCGTTTCTCAGATGGTCGGGAATAAGCCACTGAATTGGCAGCTTTTTCTCTATAGCCTATTAAGGAGAGCTATCAGGATAAGGTCATTAACTAGGTGTTTGGAAGGGAAGACTAACCTCATTCCGGAGCGTCTCAACGCGGGAAGGGAATAATTTTATTATCATGGAACGTTTGTGACAACGTCAGGGAATAAGAGAACGAGGGAGTCGGCGGTTACGTGGAATTAACTCGAGTACACCCGGAGGAAGGAAGTGCAAGTAGGATCCTCTGGCAACTGTACGTGTGTGTGCTTGTCTGCGTACTTCGGTATATCCGTAGGTGATAGAAGGTATTACGAAACACGGCGGGTTTGCTCAACGTGGAAGTCTTGAATATACGTCTCTCCGGTGGAGGATCTGCTGTCCCGAGAGCAGATGGCAAGGCAAGATGTACGAATGAGGCATCAGGAGTAACCAGCACAGAAGAACATGAGATGCAAGTGCAGAGTAGAGAACTGCTGTGAGAATCTTCTTTACCCATTCTCTTCATTTCTCTTAGTCCGCTACCTCTCTTTGCTTCATCCTTCTTTCCAGTTCTTCCTCTGGTACCGTCTTTTTAAATTTCCTTTTACGTCTCATCACCCAACGTTCACGCAGCAATGTCGTGGCGTCCCCATGCCCCTTAATTATTAAATTAAATGGAGGACATCGTGAGAAATTGGATTTCTCGTATCATTTTGTGGTCAGGTCTCCAGCGTTGGAATCCGCAGTAACAGAATTTCGTTCAGTCACAAATTACAAACCTTTCAATAAATTTAGTTTTTACGAAAACTAAAGTGAAGGAAAAATCATTGGTCTCAATGATTTCATTTAGCATCTTCGTTCCACGTCAAGTGTGTATACTTTGCATACAATCTGTGTCTCGAGTGAATATAGTTTACTAGCAAATTCTGTAATGCATACCAAAAGTTCGCCAACCTCAGGGTCGCTTTTGTAATGAAATATGCGACACGATTTAGACTGCTAAAGGGTGGGAGGAAGAGTGCGCGGGACGGAGAAACGACAAGGTGCCTGGTGCACAAGGGGGTGCGAGAGATTCTCGTGCTTCCCCGTTCAGCTGAAGCGTGACGTCGCGTAGATTTTACACCCTTAGCCCTCACGAGAATCGAATACACATATATTCATATTATACAAATTCATACAAAGACGCCCAGTCTTTTAATTATTATTTGACCTATATCCTTTCAGACGTTTTAAAAAAAATATAACCTCTGCTGCTTGCAATGGAAACTAAAAAATGTATACAAGTTTTTCGCTCCAACGATCGATGCATTTTCTTTACAATTCCCGTAAATGGTTTGAAGCAAGCATTACAATTTTGTTATTTAAAAAGATTCCAATCCCGAGAGTCTCTCCATAATTTTTCATAATTGTCCGAGATAATTTTCTTTTTATTTTATTTTTTCTTGAATCGTGAGGAGTACCTATATTTTGTTATGTAAATGTGGACGTGGACCCGGTCTTTTATATACCAGGATCAGCCAGTAATACGTACGCGGCTTGGTGGGAAAACGCCAGAGTCGATCCTGCATATAGTACTTACACATTGAAGCGTTCACTTCCGAGCTCAACTTGCTCTTGCCCTCTGCCTTCCCTTCTTCTCTAGTTCTCTCGCCTCTAACCAGATTTTGCGTGATATACCGTTTTAATTTTCATACGGTGACGGGTGCCGCCTGCAAACATCTATTGCCGTAGCCGATTGATTTATTGCAGTCCGTATACATATAAGCATGTATATGTAGATCTACGTACAGTCAGTGGTTCTGAATTGTGAGCCCCATCCACCAACCTGCGAAATCCACTTCGTCGAAACTTCCCCTACTCCTGTTGGTTCGCCACTATACACGCTCCCCTCTATTCTGATCAACCCCCTGCTGCCATACCTTTTCCAGCAAGCTGTTTCCCATTTGTTTTCGGCGACTTACTTTTCCTCTGAGCCGTTTTCATTTTTGGCAAGCTTTGCACAATTCGTTTATTTTTCATCCGGGATTGACCAGTGAGGACGATTGCATGGGCTTTTTCTTCACTATTTATAAAATAAGACGTAGCTCGACGAGAAAAAAATTGCAGGCGACAGAAATGAAAACGTTGGAAGATGGGCGGGTAATGAAAAGTAAACAAGTATCTTGAAACACGCCAAACATTAGATTTCGTATTTGTATTGCTTACGTATAAAAGACAGAACCGAGAAATGAAGGAGGCTGAATGGCTTTGAAAATTAAAAGTGATCGTGAGGTTGTTCTTGACGGACGGCTCAATATATTAGAGAGCTTCTTTGAAAATCCCGATGAATTCCATTTCGAGGTGGTTATTTTTTACAACCAGTATTCCATATGCGATCTGACTTCACCAGGATGGGCGGTAGAATATTCCGTTGAACGTTTCGTCGAATCAACCGAATAACGAGCCAGCAAAATTGGAAGGATAGATCATCAGTTTGATACTTTTAGAAAAGTTGTAAGATTTTCAATGTTCAGCTCTGGTACAGAGGATCCATGAAATATCCAATGGTTAATCCAGCACTTGAACTGAAAGTGCAGGTGACCACTTGCAGGTTTTTTTATATTTTATTTTTTATTAACGTTTGGGTTCACGAATCAATGACGTCAGAAAAATAAGTGCATAATGGTTTTAGTAGCTCAATCAATAGCATCCTATTTGCTAAAAGATTGGCACACTCGAACAGTTCTCAGTCTACATTCACAATCGTTAAATTTGAGTGAGAGCAACTCGTAATGGAAATATGGGAGATACGTTCTGGGAGTAGATAAGTTTAGACGCCCAGTCGGTATGTTACTGGTTGCGTAATGAGTTAGATGTAGATTAACGCGAAACAATCCTCATCACCAAGGAGACAAAACAGTTTTTGCCCTAAAGGTGCTGTTATTCAGACAAGAAGAGCGTGCGGTTATCATCGTTGGCTGATCGGCTGCACACTATCGTTTTAGACTTCCCGCGGAGGATTCAATCAAGAATCAGTTTTGGTTACCTCCTCCCCAAACATTCCTATTCCAGTTTACTCCACACGTATAGGTTGAACGAGCTCGAAGAATGGTTCGATCGTCGTTGATGGCGATGAGGGTGGCGCGAATCGAGCAAGTTCCAAGGGTGGCGAGAGAGCGTGTGAACGACATAGGATTGTACAAGGGAGCACGCAATCCATCGGGGCGACCTCGCACTTCGTGGTACAAATGACTCTTCCTTTATTTTCGATGGCACGGTAGGGAGGATGTTTATGTGTCTAGGCAATACAGCCACAATCGATCTCGGTGCCACCAAGTCGAGACGCTACGTCATGTTATAGCACGTTGCAGACTTTGGTTGCCCGGCTTGGTGATGATGAGCCAACCAGTGGACATAAGAAGGAAAATACTAGACACTTCAACGTGACTTCAGAAATGTGCATTCACCACTACGACCTGATATATCAGTAGGAGCTCATCTGGTAACAGGCTTTTTGGCATTGAATAGCTGGTGCATATTTCGTCTGCTGTCTGATGCTCTCAATTTTAAAGGAGAACCAGAGACTCGGCTGTTTCGAAAGTTCATCTAGAATCAGATTGTTCTTCTGCATCTGCTAAGTTCTCACTATTTTATGGCAATGACCCTTCCACTCCAGGAACTCGAACTGTGTCTTTTATAACCAGTTATTGTCATACCCCATGCCAAAAAAATGGGTCCAGTCACATTTTGTGACCTTAATGGTTGATAAGCTGTTCACGATCCCTTATTGAGCAACATTCATCGATGAGTATGATTCCATTAAGACGAGGAGCTACCCATAGAACTTGATTACTTCCTCATCTGTATATGGCTTCCAATAACACTTTGCAATTGTCCTCCTTACCGAATACCAGAAGCGAATTCCGTAAATGCACTTGCACTCTCTGCCCAGCAAAGTTCGTAATTTCTGCTTTTGGAATAGCTCAAAGCTCGTGACGAAGTTAGTGTAGTCAGTGTGATTATCGCGCTGGCTTATGCTCTTGATTATTCCATTTGCTCGAGATGGTGTGACTGATTAAAGTAGGTCCTGTCGCTCAATTACGAGTTCCAACTAATTTATTTAAGTGGAGGCGAATTCTTGAAAGAATGCCCACACAAAAGATGAAGGCACAGGTCAATCAGGTTACCTTGAATGACTGTTCTTCAAGATTGAAATACTTTCGCTAATGTCGACTATCTGGATTTTTATTTCATCAGTGTTCACATCACTGCATCTCTGAAACCAAGGACCATTAGAAAGACAAAAAATTGTGAAAAATTAAAATCTAATATGAAATTTTTTCCTCAACCTCTGTCGCCGTGAGAATCTAAAATAGGTGTTCGATACAATTCTTTTAAAGCCATCCTGTGAGAGCGGGCTCATCGAAAATTAAAAGTTTTTTCGGTATATTTCATGAGTCGCGTATAAAAATATTTGAAGGCCGGTGAAAATGTCTTCGCATAGAATAAAAAAACTTTGTATATAAAGAGAAAGAGATGGATATTGCGGTGGAAAGGAATGTGCTCTTCAAGTTACTGGGACGACGTAATTAAACTCTATGACTCCCACTCTCTCTCTGTCTCTCTCTCTCTCTGCAATGAGGGAATAGACGGAGAGGGCTCCGTCTATTCGCTCATTGCGAGTGTTATTTCAAAAGCTTCGAACTCGCTTTGCGTGCACAGTGATTTAAAAGAGACGCGCAAAGGCGGGCGGTATGCCTTAAAATTGCGTATACCAGGTTATGAAATCAAAATACAGATGGAAGAACGGAGCAAACCGAGGCAATGAATCATGGACTGACGTCTCCTGATTTAGTTCCTGGCATGACTATAATTGCCGTCATTTATTTGGATTTATCTTTGAACTACTCACTGTCAGAGAAACTAGAATTAAAAAATATTGCGACCCCTAAAGATAATGGATGTAACATTAAAACGTTCTTCTTCGGACCAGTAAATATTTAGATGAAAAATATTCGAATCGTAAGACTTTGTGCTTCTCGACAAAAGTATTTTCTGATGTGATTCGTTTTTTCATCAATTATTAATAATTACGAGGATTATGAATCTCGTCGTTCGATGTTTGAGTCAAGATCTCGAATCCTCATTAAATTTATTTTTATTATTCTCTTTGTACCATTGGTCGTTTATGTGGTGTCGTTTGTTCTCGTAAAAATACTGCATGCTCATATTGATGTGCTCGTTTGCTGGGGATTTTCTTTCGACATTGTTGCCAAGTAGAAGTCACTAAAGGAGGAGATAGAGCAGGGATGAGGGAGGAGGTAAAAAACTGTTGCAAGAGCTTAATGAAAAGCCTGAGGTCTGTTTTTTCTTCGGAAGATACTTCGTCTTTGGTACACATCTATATAGATATCGAAACAACAATCTTTATTCACCATTCCGGCGTTGGAGCGGGTATGAAATTGTGAAAAGTTATTTAACCGAGAGACTTCTTCGAACAGTTTGTTTTTATTCGTTGATGGAAAAAAGTTACATCCGGTGTCATATAAATGTTTGAATTATAATATAATAGAATTTTGCTCTTGCCCCAATAAAATTATTATCTACGAAGCGTGGATATAACGAGGAAAAAAATTCTACTCTATTCTCATTTGGCATGTCACCAATAATGCTTACGTTGAAAAATAATTGTCGGCAATTGTCGTTCCGTAAATCCTCGAACGGATCAAGAGAAGAGAGAAAAAAAATGAGAGCACATAAGCTCATCGAAAGGGAAAGACTACACAAACGACTAAGGACCCTTAGCGTTGTCCACATAGGTGTTTCGCGATGCGTAACTTTTTGTACCGGGTTTTCAACGATGGCCTCAGGGCTCTCGACTTTACATTTTAACCCTCGACTTTGCGAATATAAAAGAATCGTTCGCATTTAGCCTTATTGTAACTTAACAAGATCTCCGTGCATTTGTTGTTTCTATTCTTTTGTCTTCTTTTCGTTGTGCCATTGAATAGGGAACTATGGATTGAAAAAAAAAAAAAAAACAGAAAGAAGTAGTTACACGATTCAAATATTTTATTTTTTGTCGCCCAATTATACTTTTCCGGTTCGCAAAAATTTTCCCTCCGGAGCATGCTGCATTAATTATTTCCATTCTTGCATCACCGTCCCCAACTAAAGTTCCATCGTGAAAAAATATGAATATTAAAATTCAATTCAATGGTAAGAGGTCAATTGTTTCTTTATGACATTCTATGAGCTTTTGTCAGGAGAATCGACTACTGGAATACTGCAAGGCCTCTGCCTACTTCGCCCACCTGCTTAATCATTGATGAAACGAAACCCGACTATGTGACGCGAGGGTGCGTTCATGTGAATCTATTATAGGGCTTAGGTGATTCCGGGAATCACTGGACATACTTGTTTGAATAGTTTGCCTTTCATACAGTGTTAACGTATGGACTAATGTCATCATTATCTTTGTATTGATATTATGAGCTTTATATAGAGTGATTCGAAATAGGAGCAGGATCCCAAAGCATGCAGCATTGAAGAATTTTCAATGGAGAAAAAGTTTTCCATTAATATCGAATGGCAATTATTAAAATTAACCCGTAAATATCAATGGTCGGTGGAATAAATTTCAATCAACAATATTCATGTTATTTGTTAATGCAAATGCCTTGGTAATAACTATTTGATTATACGTGACTTTCGTTTGAAGGACTCGAATATTTAATCCAACCATGGCAGAATTAATATTCAGAAATAAGTTGATTTTTTGTTGAACTGTTTCGAAAGTCCTCGAGAGGGAAAATGTACTAAACCGGGAGATGGCGCTGGTGCAGGATTTACCAGGAGTTTCGAATGAGCGAATTTAATGGTGAATCTTTCAGTAAATAGTTTCTATATTGCACAGAGAGCAGTTCGAGCCATCGCTCTGTTTTCATATTGCATCGCACTGTGACTTTTTGCGATGTTATTAAAAACAAAGCAGTGCTGACATTGAGCAAGTTTACGGCTATCAAGGAAAAACTCTACCATACCCCGATCGGGCATCCTCGTTGCAATTGTTTCGTAATAGGAGATTCCAGGAAAATTAACCAGGTCACATCACCATCGGCATAAACTGTGCACGTTCTATACCCACAGCGATCGATTCGGCGGAAATTTATTTCGCGGAATTAGTGGATATTTACGGGGCATTCGACAGTAAGCGTTATAGTCTTTATCGCAGAGGAAAGCGATTTTTACAAACTCTGTAACATTTACTCGGGTTTTACCTCCCAAAAACCTCTCGTTATTCGCTTTCAAATTATTAATTTATTGAGTTATATCGATTTACTCTTTTCTGTCATTATCGTTGTCCCTTACAGCTGGTTAAATCGAAACTGATATATTTTCATTAAGGGCATAGGGCCACTTGTAGTTCCGAAAAAAAACTCTTTTTTCGGGAATTTTTTAAAAAATATTTTTTATTAGAAACTGGAAAATGTTAAATGGAACGATCCATATTTGTAGTAAGTACCAAAAAATTTTCATTGGAAAATATTGAAAAACCAGCGAGTGACGGCGAGTCAGTCTGTGAAAAAAAAGGTGACTCGCGGTGATCACCGCTGCTCATAACTGGATCATCTAAAACGAAAAAGAATTTAGGGGGATCTTTAGATAATCACATTGGGCCCAGGATGAACGAAGGATTTTTATAGGCGGCGAATAGTTTTTTTTTTTTTATCATTGAAAATTCGAGTGAAATTTTTGTTGAAACCTTTAAACATTGGCCAATTCGTAAAAATTCGGAATTTTCACAAACACATCGTCCATCCCGGGCCCCTTGAACATCCCTGTTAATTTTTCTTCGTTTCAGACGATCCAGAAAAAAAAATGCCTCGCAGACTGACTGTGACTCGCTGGATTTTCCAATATTTTTCGATGAAAATTTTTGTCTACTTACTAAGAATATGGATCGTTCATATGGCAAAGCATTTTTCAGTATCTAAGAAAATATACCTGAAAAAAAAATTCACAAAAAAAAAATTTTCTTTTGGGACCACAACTAGCCCTAACCCTTAAGCAATTGAGACGTCTCTCTTCATCAGCAATACTGTAGGTTCCAAAAATTATTGTGTCCGAACATCGACTTGAAAACTCATGGCTCATGTCCTCCTTAAAGTTGGATATGTTGAAACATTCGGAAGATTAAAAATTGTGGGCAATATTTTTATTTTTGGCGAGACTTACGAATGGGAATTCGAAGCATTGACCTAACCGTGCTCCAGTTTGAACCCGACCGTGTTGGCCACTGCGCCAACACTGCTGATACATTTTTGAATAATCGATACCATCTATTTATGCTCAATGTATTTGTCATCGTGTAATTTTAACGAATGCGAATCTAAACAAACACTTTGTGCCAAAATGACATGACGTCACTTCCATTTAGTCATTTGATAATGTTTTTTTTTCTTGTTCCAGGTGAGTACTCGAAAATAAATACCCGAGGCATAACGAAAATCGAATTGCGGTCGCTGTTCGTAAGTACAAAAAAAAAAATCATTGAGAAACATCGAATCCGAATCGAAAACTCTTTTTATTTGGTATGCCATCAAGAAAAAAAATCGTCTGGTTTTCTAAAAGTTGATGCAGTGAGAAAAGCTATTTATTGAAAAATCGAACGAATGTCTCGATGCGAATAACTTGTGTTTTTTGACCGTCGAAGCAAATGGCCGAAAAAACTTTGAGTACGGTCATTTAAAACACTTTGAGACTCAACATACTCGATGCTTATGCACGGAGTTGAGATCTTAATACTCTATTGACTTTTCCCCGTGTATACATCCGTCGAAAAGTAAATTGAAAAGTGATGTATCGTAACTGAGACACCCAGCAGAGACGTATGCATACGAAAAATAACTTTCCCAGCAAGAAGATCGAGTCTGACAATTTTATCACTCGTGCTAAAGTTTTCCATGTCGTACTCAAAGATGTTATGATAGCTATACGTTCACTTCGTTACTTAGGACACGAGTTTGAAGTTTTCACGTCAAGACTACGAGCAACCTTTCGGATTGGTTGATCCATCCTCGACTTCTACCACTTAATTTTTTCTACCAGACCAAATTATTCATGTCAACGATTTTAAAATATAGCTGAACAGTGCGGAAGAATATTTAATCCATTCCGAAAAAGAAGTCAACTATTTCCAGAACCTTAATTATAGAAAATAGATTTCAGAGACAATTATCTATTTCCAAGAATCCTCGCGGGCTCAAATATGTTGGGCTTTATATTGTCATACAACAGTGGCAAATAATCGGACTTAACTATGTAATCATATTGATTAAACGGTATTATCCTTAAGCATTTAGCAGTTCAATCAAAAAAGGATTAAACGATTAAGACACAAGCCCAGATGAGTATATTGATTATCAATTTTCAAATAATTTACCCATCCTACAACCATTATCGAAGGAATTTCTAAATGAGACCATCATCTTAAGAAACTGCGAAATTAAACGAGTGAAAAAGTTTTATCTACTGTATTCACTTCGGTTGTAGCATTTTTTATGGCCATGAAATTATCCACTTGAAAGTGTCCAATGCCCGAGATAAATTATTAATAAACCCTGTGCAACTCTCCAGCTGTATATTTGTCTATTTATAACCATATTGAGCCTCGACGTAGTCCATTGAACCAAAAGAGATGCAATGGCCAATGTACCACGTATACTTCACCCCGTAATGATCAGTCCAGTCACCAAACATTTTTTTCACATTATCGACTTTCATTTTTGAAGACGATCCATCATGATCGAAAACTCACAAACTTGAGTACTACCGAGTAACCTCGAAGAACGAGGCAGGAAATATAATCCTTCAAATATTCACGTGTCTGAATATCCGAAGGTGAAGAATACAGGACCCTCATCCTATTATGATAATTAACGATGCTGACAGAGCCCTCAGAATAAATCAGGCCCATAAACTATCGAAATATGCAAAAAAAAAAACAGGATTCTTAGAAAAATTCACACTATATAGTCGTGTCCATTCAGGATATAAATTTGATAAATCAGTTTTGGAAATGATTTTGAAATATGGCTTAATAACGCCCAAGTGCATACAAGCCTGTGAGGATGGAGCTAGTAATTTTCTGGACCTGGATCCAGAGGGTACTTTGAGTAAATGGAGGCTTGGGGGAGCCAACAAAAAAAAAAAGAGTTAAATCGGTGTATACACCCTCGTCATTATTGTGGTTGAATTTTTTTTTTCCAATACAAAAGCTTATACAAGCTTGCCGAGATTCCAATTAGATAAAGATTTCTGAACCGTGGTTCTCCGTCCATAAGAATCGAGGACATAAAAATAAAATATCACGGGGAGAGAGACACAAAGTTGAGAACTATTTGTTGCGTTTCCAACCCGTCGCATCATCGACTGTCAAGAGAAAAAATAAAAATATGAATGAACACACACACACACACGTAGACACGTACGTGCATCCCTCGTTTTTTTCCTTCTCCTGCTTCCATCTAGCCCCTTTTTTTGCCAATCTCCCAACGCTTTGTGAGTCATTATATCCGGCTGTAACGGCTGTCCTGTCGGCTGTTAAAGTCCCGTCGCCCTTCCTCAGGGACAAGATTGGGAGACAATTATTTTCGCTATCGCACCAACGGGAAAAAGGGTGGCTCTTTGGCTGCCACTATTTTTTCTCGTTCGCCACACACATACATCAATATCCATACTTATATTTCTTGATTTGTTTATATTTATTGAGTGTCCTGAAAATCGTGTCTATGCTTTACGGAATAAGTAAATTCCGCGATTTCAAAGTCAATAGTTTTGAGCACTTTATACTTTATGGCAAAATATCATTCCAGCACGTTTCCATACAGTGTAGATTGGCCAGTGCACTAAATGCCGAATAACTCATCGCAACAGCGCGTCGTAGAATCAAAATAATTTTAAATCTTTTCCTCGAGATTTTTGTAACGTCCCTAAACACGTACGTCCCGAAAATGACTTTAGGAACAGCGTGTACATACAAACATATAATATTCCTGTACACGGAACACGTAAAGGGAATATCGCCCTGATGCCTTTTGCCATCCCTTGAGACATCCGAAATCTCTTGTCCTTTTTTATCTTCGCGTCACCTATGTCCTTCCGATATAACGACGTCCATTTTCCACGTAATAATATTGATAGCCTCGTTATATTATTCCGGCTCTGAGCCATCAATATTTTTTCACGCACGTCAACAAAAAACACATAAAAAAATATGGCAGCAGCTCGGCGCAAACTATTAAAAGGGAAATCCCACTGTTGTACCACCGAATATGAAGTTTTTGTGATGTCAACATTTTTTCAATTCGCTCTCACAGAGAAACGGGTTGAGTGAAGGGTTCGAGTCTAAAGAGCATTTCTCCATTTTTTTTCATTTGTCGTTCGTAGTTTTTCAAATTTGATTCGTCCGTTTAATCATGGGATCCAAAGATTTTTTGGATGAAAATTCAAAATCTAGAATTAAGATAGAATTTCTTCCAGTGAGAAAAACGAAAACTGGATTGGACAAATAAATTCGATACTTTTGAACCAAAAAATTATTATCGTTCCCTAGGTGAACATTTATTTCCCCATTAAAATGAGGAACTCTTGTTTTCTGCTTGATTAAAGAGGGTCTGCTGAAGTACTATACCGAAGTGATAACAAAATGGCGCGAAGTATTGCGAAAACAGTGGTGCTAATGAAACGCACAATCTCCCTCTTTCCCTCGCTTTCTTTTTCTCTTAAATCTTGGCGGTAAAGCCCAACCGACGGCCGGGAAGCGAGATTCGCCTCTAAGCTGAAGCAACAATTACACCGTCAGGGCTCTTTCTCTCTTCCTCTTTCCCTTTTTGCTTTCTTTCTACTTTAGGGGTGAGACGTCTTTTGAGGTTTCAGGGACCCTCGAATGCGACGACAACCCTCTAACTTGCATAAGTACATGGATGATACATATACAGTTATACTTAGGAACTCGTGCACACATATTTATATACACAAATGGTAAATGAAAGCGCTGGGGTTGGCAGATTATGCACACACGAGTGCTCGCAAAAGCAGTGACCGATGAATGGGCATTTTTTGTAGGCAACCCTCTCGAAACACATAATAGAGAATTTCAAGTCATTTTGACGGTTCAATAATTTTTCGAATCTATCATTTGCTGAAAATTCCTTACGTCGCTCAAAATTCCATCATCGTTTCGTTTTCAAAATAAAATATTTCCTGCCTCTCAAATCACATAATTGAGGATTATATTCATGTTTTCATTTATCTTTTTCGAGATACGTCCTTAAGCTTTTTAAACACTTCTGCAATTTTAAGCCTCGATTAGCCAAAATTGGCTATTACGGTTAAGTGAATGGAGGATAAAATATTTTTCCATAGAAATTACGATGGACTTAAACTTGATGAGGATTCATTTATTTATTACACACGTGTTGTTTTTTTTCTTCTTAGTTTGTGGGAAGGCTGAATTTCAAGACTGCCTTATCTCCCTTATGAATAGTGAGCGAAGGCTCCGCCATGAATATCTCTAACCTTTTTAGCGCCTTCCCTGCAAAGAATAAGTCATATACATGTATAGAAAAATGCCTACACTTACATGTGCATTATAATACTTATATATTTGTATATATGTAGACAAGGCTGCTGAAGCAAATGCTTTGCAGAGCTAATGGTCCATAATACATTTTCCGCTTCCTTCCGTCGAGATTTGCAGATATAACGTCATCTCAACCCTCCCACCTCTACCCTCTCTTCTCCGCAATCTTTCCTTGCAGTCTGACGATAGCATTATTCCTATTTTTATCTTTATTTCTTTTTTTCCGCCCTCAAAGGTTTAGGTAAACGCCTTGTGGTGACGACGATAAAAGCTTCATATTTGTTTGAATAAAGAGGAAAATGACACAGAAAAACTCACCGAAAATATCACTCCTCAGTGGATAAAGCTTTGAACTACATCCCCTGGAGAATTGACTCGACATTTCTTTATTCTTTTGCTGGAATGCTTATTTTTGAATACCACAATTTTAAAAAAATTGGAAATCGCATGAGCGAACAAAATTTCTTTATATATTTGAATCGATGGACAAAAATCACGTACACTATTACCGTACATGACATTTTCGATTCGGAAATATGTGAAAATTGAAAGACGTCGTTTGAATCTAACGGAAATGGCCGAGTCTCAAGTATAAAAACGGGGGTTTTAATTATTTGTTTTGTAACGTATCTCCGTTTGAAGAGATACTCCAAATTATTGAAAGTTTAATTACTTTCATCCGTTGGAATCAAGATTCTTCGTTTTTTACCATGTAAGCCCTTCTCGATTTTCTTGTAAATTTTTATAAAAAAACGATCATTTTTCTAATGAATTTTACGTCCAGAGTCGTTACCGGGAAAGTCAACGTATAAATGTATCAAAATTCGGTCCTTCCTCATTTGCCAGTCAAGATGTCAATATAATTCGAAGCCATTTTCAGAGACCTGGTCAAAACACCAAAATTCTCATAGGTACGTGTTTACTATCAATGACCAATAGTGTTTCGTTCAATGCATTTGCACTCTTGCATTTTATATTAATCTCGAAAATATCGTGGATATTAAATTCCGCAAGAATGATTGCGTTTCATGTTTGAGTTTAAATTTTGGTATACTCATTCAACAGTTTTTTGCTCGTATGCCCAGTTTGGAATTTCAATTGCCATTGGTCCTTTATGCCAAAATTATTGAAAGTTTCATATTTTTTTTTTGTAAACTCTAAGATGAAAAAAAATGTGTAATATTCTATTTGTAAACTCGAACGATTTCATTTTTCTTTGAAAAATTTGAGAAACTAGCAGAAGCTGCGATATCAAAGCTAGACGCGAACGAGGCAAAATTATTATTCGAAAATGATGTGGCTCGTGGCTTGCTTCGATATTTTAGCCCGGGTTAGTGTTTATCGAGAAAGTGTCGTTATATCGTTTGTATGGTATACCCCAAGGCCCAAGGGGGTACGTATAGTTCCCAGAAAATAAAACATAAGTGGGCACAAAGGAAGGAAAGAGGGAGGGAGAGATATCGACGCTCACGAGACGTAAAGTGTGCGAAAAAGCTTTGAGACCTTACGTGTGCTACGGTATTGTGCAAAATACGTGGATTCGACTGGTTATTAGTCTCGCTGATGGCTGGTGGGACAACGACACGCACATGGGGTGTAATCCACCAAGTCCCCGGTCATGCAACACACAAATATTGCACGCGACTATAAAGATCTTTTTCTTTGAGTCCAAATGCTTCACCAAAATATAGCCTTCAAGTAAATACTTCGAGGAACGCCATCAGGGGGGCTTAAACAAATGGTAATGTCTGATATATGACCTTAATGTGTAATTATTTGAACCTTGACGAAATGTTTATTATCATAGGAATTATAATTGAGCCATACCTGAGAGATATTTTATCGAATTCCAGAATACAAGCTCGAGCTAAGAAGGGGACAGGTGGATCGTTTAATTTTCAAGTGGAAAGTTTCACCCATTTTTCATCCACTTCCTTGGTTTCTTGCATTAACAAAACCGGCGAATATCTTGCGAGGGTTACATCGGAAACGAAAATAGCCAAAGCAGCCTTTCTAAATTTCTTGATCCATTAACGCTATAAATTTTAATTCTGAATTACTAAATGCCTCGTGGGCAATCGATTGAAATTTAGTGACTGGCAGATTTCTGAAAACAACGAAACAGAGAAAAAAAATTACGTCGTTGTTTTCTCGAAAACAGAGTGATATCTTGTCAATCAGCCAAGAATCCTTTTTCCTCCACCCTTTCAACGTTCTCTTTGTTCGATATATATGGATGGAAATATATACATGTATATCTTGAGAGAGCTCTTTTCATGAGAGCCTCGTTCCCCGATTGAGAAACTTATCCGCCAGTTTTCACTCTCGTTTCTCTGCTCTTCACCGGAGTATATTTATTCATCGCGAAACTCGTGAGATTCGAGCTCACCGCTATTGTTTGTTTATGAGCCAGGGAATAATTCGAGTTTTTGGAGACTACTGGCCAAACGCCACGAGCCCAAACGAAGGGGATGTAGTTCATTTTTCGAAGCTGGTTTTTATGGGTAATTGGTGGATTTGCGTAAAGGGAAAGAAAAATCAAATTCGTTCGAGCTTTATTATTTTCAACCTTCGTGATTTAACGATCGGATTCTTCGTAATTTTTTTTTTTTTCAAATAAAGTGTGAAATCTTTATAAAGGGATCTGTGGAATGGCGTTGAAATAATTAATTTTTGCGTATTTTTTTCGTATCAAAATTTTTCTATCCCCGTAGCTTTGTCTTGCATGTACATCGCTTCATGGCTTTCGAACTTTATGCAATATTATTGATTACCGGAATTCCCACATGAAAGCAAAATGCAACCTATAGAATGTGCCCTCTCGCTGTCTTTCTTCTCTATGCCGTTCAACTTCTGTAACGTGCAGCATCACCGCACCCGGCTTCTACATTGTCGCCTTACTCGTGTCCCCGTTAAGTTAATTAATCTCTCGTCGTGCTTTCGAGCAAAACTCTAACTCACTCGCTCTTGCTCCTGTTCACCTTCTCTCCTTCCTTCTTGTCATACAGTTTCCCTGCTAATCTGAATAGTTCGATAAATCGAAATTGTCGGTTGGCACAGAGGAATAGTGCTCGACTATAAGCTGAAAGCTGATACACTACCACTCACAATAAACATATACACAAAGTGCATGTAAAACGTATCCACCTACGATAATATACATTAACGTGAATTCCGGTATTCAATCGAAACATGCATTTTCGATCACAGTCAGCATACATTGGAATAATACATCAATTATCAATCTTCACAATTGATTGATCGATGATTAAGTAAATTTCATGATGGTTTCATTAATTTCACTGATCCTGACACCTCATCGTGAAATGTGGTTGGTTATCATGTCCATATAAAGTTTTCTATCTAGCAAAAAATCTCTGATTCATTGGAAAAAAGTAGATGGATGTGTTCCAATGTGCGTAATCAAAATACGTCATCACGGGGTAAACAGGGGGAAAGGTTTTCGGAAAATTGTTTTTTATTTATTGTTTCAATCAAAAACTTTGGTTGGAGGGATTTTTTTTTCGACTATCGTTGCAAGGATATCGAGAAACAGTGGAAACAATCGATATGATAGTCAGGAATTAATTTCTTGTATCATTTATTTTTCATAGCGGTGCCGCAGTGTCGCCGTTATTCTATCAATAATATGATTGAAAAGTCAGGCTGAAAAGTGCGGAGGACAAACGTCGGCTATTTTTTTTCTCTTTCATCCGGTCCACATCCATAAAACCATTGTTGTCCGATCTCGCGAGATGTTATCATTTATTTTTGTGACGGTTGACGATATCCGGAGGTCACACATGAGCCTCCCGTTGAGGTTGTATTATTGAAATGGAAACTTGATCCTCCGTGTAGCATGTTGAATGGGCACTTGCTCCAAGATTATTGTTCACTGCAGCGTTGTATGGCTTGGACGAATCAACTTCATCCTGAACTGCACTGTCAACTTTGGTGGAAAATCATGAGATTGCTCGTTGAATGGTTCGACTAGTTGGAATGGTTGCGAATTCACGCTCATTCGATCCAGGATGTTCAGGGCTTAGTGGCCGGTGTTGTTGCAATAAAATGTATCGCGAGATGAATTGAATTCATGATTGTTCTGGCGGGACTTTGAATCTTTCAGAATATGGTCTTGTTTTATAATCCAGGAGCGTTTTTCTACCATTCTGAACTATTAAAACTTAGTAGAGCCCAAATAATGCTGATACAATATGCTGAGAGCCAGAAAATAATCAAGTTTTGTCAGTTAGACCTTGGCAGCCATAGTTATGTCACACTCGTGGACTGCTATCCATCTCACACGGTGGCTAGTTGCTGTTGATTAAATCATTTGCAGAAGTGGCTCGCGATAGCCTACGTGAACGCGATAATTATCGCTTGTTAGCTCGCTATACGATCTACATGCGTAATCAATACTATCGGAACCCGGAGATACAAGTAGATACTCACCAACACCCATTTACAAAGACACATGTGTTACTGTCACGTAGATTTGGCCAAATTGCGTGTATGCGTATTTCGTTAACCACAATACTCTACGAGCGTAGATCTACGCTCGGCAAACAACAGACATGGATATAATGTCATATGTAGATGTAGTGATGACATACGAAAGGAATCAATCCGTCCAATGGACATGAATTATGTAAAGTTTGTTGAAGCGATATACTGTGAATCATTTTTTCCATGAAACATTTTTTCTTTTCCTTCTATTGATGTAAACCGCCAAAACATTGAATGTTTCATTTGATTCAAAAAACCATTGTGTTCCCGCTTTGTAGTTGGCTCGGGTTAGCTGAATTGTGCGCGACCCTCCGTCTTGGTGAACAGGACAGCAGTATCTGCCTCGGATTGAATTTTGGATTAACGAGGTTTCAATCATTCGAAGCGAAAGTGGTCGGTGCTTAGTCATCTCCAATCCAACCGAGACACTTTCTCATTCAAGATTACCGCCTAAAGTTCGTTTGGGGTTTATACTTTTGATATAATCTTGAACTTGTCTAAACGAGCGTAGCGTTTTCCGTTGATTGAAAATTTATCCAACAAATCAGCTCAGCTTGTGGTATACGCTTTGCGTGAAATAGTTTAAGAATCAACCGGTTTCCATGGAACCAGAAACACGTCAGAACCGAACTCAATGTCCTATACATGATTGGATGTGATTTTGGTGTCGGGTTATTTCTTCGGCAAGCTCCATCCGAATAGCTGATTACTAGTAACATGAGAACACGGCTCATGATAGGGTGGGCAAGCGTTGGCGATCAAAAAATAGTGGATTCTGATCGTGGCGATAAAAGCGTGATAGCCACTGGGAAAACCAAGCCGGCAGCTTGCTCGAACAGAAATAACATAGAATTGCTACTGTTGTTCAATGTCGGCATATGTATATAGACATCCTGAGAAGGAGGATGGTTTGCATGTGTTAAGCCCGAAAGTCCATAGAAGCTTGTTATGCTCGCGCACGCGAACACATGTACGGGAATAATTCACCCACACATTTCGTCGCGTACAGTTCACACACGTAATTCAAAATTATCTTCGTAATTAACTGCACTTCTTAACATAACGCATGGCGTGCCAAGCTTCCTCGACGTTCCTGGGTGATACCGTAGACCAGTGTAAATATATAGTCAATGGCTGTACAAATTCACCATCTGTATTACACTGTTTTGCCTATGATACATACACACACATGTATTATAATGTTGATGCTTGGTGCACGGTTACATTCCAATTTACTACAGACCCAACCGATGCAACGACTGAGGGGTGTCTTATTTCAATCTTCCCACAAGATTACCGGATCCATCATTCTCGATAAGGGTATCAAACTTCAGAATTCAAGTTGGAGGCTTCAGTATGCACGCCGCATGGACGGAATCCCTTTTAGACTTTTCAAACTACTCCAATAGTAGTACGTGGCCTCATGGGACTGGCTGGTCCTTATTCGTCCACAAGATGAAACAAAAAACATACCATTATAAAAATTATTTTTTCCGGTATCCAAAATTTTAGCATTGAGGTGAATACGTAGCTAAACTGTCGTTTAACGTATTGTCGATTACAAGAAGGGAATGTGCCTTGAATCCATGAATATTAATCATCAAACTTCACTGGCTCGAACCCTCAAGCCCATGAAGGAAAGATCGTAAAGTTGTTGAGGTCTGATTATCTGAAATATGTGAGAGTTCCATCATGGCATGTTCTCCAGTCGCAAGAACCCTGTTCACCTTCAAAGAATGCCTGCACCGCGCTATCTTTGCAACTTAGTTGGATTGTTTTTGTATGCGGTTTAGTTGACGGCAATAAGTATTTAATGATTCACGTCACGACTACCACTTATGTTTATCATAACTGCTATCATATACCTTTTTCCAGGACTCTATGTAGATCAGTCACTCTGATTAAAGACGGTATCCTTGGGAGGGCCTGGTCAAATTTCTAAATGTTCTAACTGCATACTTGCTGATTCCACTCGGAACTTCCACGTTTCTTGCATGTTTGAACGAAATGCGACGATCCCTCTATTTCAGGAAAAGTCTAGCGACGAAATCCAGAAAAGAAGCCGTTGGATTTATCTGCCAATGAGAAGAGGACTATCAAAGTCGAATGTGTGGCTTTGGCTTCCGCTTAGCTGACTACCACAGCCATCAACCACAACCGCCATCTACATTATCGTATCTATAGGTAGACATACTCGTACACAGGCTTGAAGCAACCGAGTACCTTTAATAATTCAGTATCTGTGGCCGCCCGGCAGTCTGCCGCCCCTGCACCACGACTATATATGTGCCCCGACATATACCTCTGAACCTCCAAATACAGATACATTAATTCTCCAACATAGCCTCTCCGCTTCTGGTATTCCTGCTACCAGCGCGTTCCTCAGACTTCAATCACTATCGGAAATTCGCTTTACGTCGTATTTTCCATTACTGGTGTCACGTGGCTTCGTGTCTATCGGGGCTACATTGATAGACAAGTGATTAACGATTGGTGACATTGGGCGTCGTTGCTCTTCAAGGATTCACTCCGGAACTATCTCTTATTTTTTGTTCCGCCTCAGCCTCATTTTTTTTTTCACCAAATTACATTTGTTCCCTAAGAGAATTTCAGTCGGGGCGAGTACATTTGGGGGATATAAAAAAGTTATACGTTCATTAAGCTACATTGAGCCCCCGGAGATTCCTAAATACAATTCTGATAGTCCGAGCGCGCAGAACGGTTCTTCCTAGCCACGAATCGTGTTTGATGACAAGTTGGAGGTTGCATATTCCGTATCAGTTCTCTCTCGAGGAATCAATTGAAAAAAAGTCGAACAAGCATTGTCTCGCATTGGAAAGTGATGTTTTTTACTCCCAGCCCTTGTTCGTCTCTTAGTCCACGGTTTTTGAAATGGGTAACATACTACCCTGTGGATGGGTCCGCATGCAACAGTTTTTCGTATTTGCTGTCATTCGGTTTTACATTTTTCTGGTGTTTACGGAAACGGGATAACGGAGTCGGGAATATGTATGCGGTGATAAAAATATGGATATATGACAGAAATTGTGTGGCAGTATTGGAGGGATGAGAGAGAGTCGGAGGAAGTAACAACGTGACGCTCAGCCACAGCCCAGCGGTCACTATTGGTTCGGTTCGATACATTTCTAGCTAGTAATAACCATCCGGTTTCATCACGGACAAATTTTTTCGGTTACCGCTAGACCGCTAGCCCATATTCTCGGCCAGTGGTCTTCCGTTTTCGGTCTGGAGCTCTCAGGATGAACCGCGAAATCCGCAGCTCGGGAATTCGAATTCGCTCCGACTCCACTCCACCAATCTTCCTCCGGTCTATAACGTTGCTCATGATTTTTTTAAATATTTTTCTTCCCCGCATTTTATCGCGAACCTGTTTCACTGTGGAAGTTCCGGAAGTTCGTAAAATCCTTGAAGATTGACTGCTGAATTTGAGGTGTAACCACGAACGATCGTGCCGTTGGTAGTCGAGAATTTTCTCATTCATCGCTGTTTCAACTTTACGAAGAGAGCTCTTGGAGCAACGTACCAAATTCCTCATAATTTCAATGTATCATTCTTCTCACTGTACCACGAGATTATAACAACCGGAGATTCAATTTTCTTGCCATCCATCCTTCCCCATGGCGTATCGTCATTTAAACTCGACATCCAGAACAAATGCGTTTGTTCCGGTAGAGATTTTGATTTGCCGGTACAAAAAGATAAAATGCTACAGCCACAAAGTTTTCGTACCTTAATTACCTTTCCTCTATACATCAAGAGAAAACTATCGTATTTTCGTCCTTTTACAATGACGTGCATGGATTAATTATGAAAGGGAAGGTTCCCCTATTCGGACCTTTTTAAAAATCACATGCAAGGAGACAAATAAAAAGAAGTCAACGTTGTGTGAGAATGGTGAAATATGTCGAACAAAGAGAACAATATTTTCTTTTGAAAGAAACCAAAGGCTGAAGAGTTCCTCGAATCATAGGGTGCTTTATGTAGTTAGGTGGTTTCTGAATTTACCGAGCTGGGGTGAATCTGCGTCTCGATTAATTGGACCCCAAGGACTTTTTGTACTAGTCAAAGAAGAAGAACCGACTAGAGACGCACTTATTCGCTTTCCGTTGGCGTCTCTGTATGCCTTCCATTCCTTTTTCGTCCCAAATGTGCAGTCTGTCCAGACTCGAACACGGCCGCCTCCAATGTTATTTCCATCAGCCATGTACACAGGGTGTCCTTAAAAGTTCACATCTTACAGAGGAAAGCAAATCGTTAAATCGTAGCAAGACAATCCTTTCATTCAAGAATTATTCGCCAATTAGTAATGCGCAATCCGAAGCTGGGGAAGCTTGGCTAAAAAGGTTATCTCCAAATTTTCCAATTTCTCGTTGAAGGTGCATCAGAGAAAAATGTGGTAAAAATGATTTTATCAAAATTTCACTATCCCTCTGCTCTTTGAATAGTTGAGAGAAAAAATAAAATCTGAATTGACTATAAAAATAATATAATTTCAGCGACGATATGAAATTTTTTATAAACCTGTTAGTTCGGAAGCGACTGTCCAGACGTTGATTCATACGCGATCTTCCCACGGAGAAAGCTCGTGGTCTCGTCAGGAAAGATATAAACGTATCACGTAGGCATGTTGAGTTACGAGCCCTCCAACGATGCCGCGGAGATAGAGGCTTACGCCGCCCTCTCCCTCTAGTTCCTTCTCTTCTCGATTCCCACTCCCCTCGGCCCTTTGCTTAGTCAGGGATTCTTAAATTTACGCAACTCTCGTGGCTGCGATTCACTGAGCCCGTGATAATTTGCACAGTCGGGAAGAAGCTTAAGCTACCACGATTTCTTATTAACATTGAAATTTCTGCCATCCATCAATACGCGATGTCCAAAAGTTTATTGAAAACCACAAAATACTGTAAAAGTCGAAAAATTATATTCAAACAATAGTTTCTCGAGTAATTTCTGTATAACAATTGAACAAGATTCAAATACTCAAACAGAGGAAAATTAACGCGACACTTGTCATTTATCAAAGATGGTTCAAGGTTCGAAGGTCATAGAGGAATCTTCGGATCTTTGTTTCTCGTGTAAATAGCGAAACGCTTACTTGTCTATAGACACGTGAACCAGCAGCAAGTGGCGTTAACCCCTATGTATTGTTGCTAAGAGCGTTTATCCGAACTATACACACGTCCACTATGTATGCGATCTAATGTAAACCCTCTGCCATAACCTTCTTCGATACATGTAATAAAATCGTGTACCTATGGTTTTATTTATACCTGTGCACTTGACAGTTGACGACCCCCAACAATCATCAGCCCTCTAGCTGGATATTTTCTTCAATAGAAGTCAATCGCACCGATTATGCGGCAAAGGGTCATAAAAATACGAATACAAGTTGACGACTTTGCATGACCTTAACGTAACCTTGAAGTGAAAAGAGTTGTAATCAACTTTTTTTTTGGATCTTGCTTCATATACCTGTGAAAAGGGCTAGGCACTATTTTCCAAGTGAATAGGGTCAGTTTTGAGCGAGGTGAACGCGTAAGGGGTTAATAGGCGCATAACTAGGGGGTGTATTATGCAAATGGTCGGTGAAAATTGGCGTCGAAGGTCGACTTATATATCTTATCAAACATTATACAAACTGACGGTCCAAGAAGCCAAACGGGATTGTCCGCCACTTCGTATGCGAATATCGCACCCGTGGGAAACCTACCCTTTCCACCACTGCCCTACATCTCACCGTCGACCAATGAATATTCTTTGTTTTGCAGCTTATTTTCACCCTCCACCCAACCGAAGGCAAATAATATGGCGCCGAGAGTATAAAAATAAAATAAACAGTTGGGATAATATTTCGCTAAGGCTGAAGGGATAAGAGTTTTCTACGGCAATCCTCCGATGATCTTTTACACTTCATACACATGGTAATAGTTCAGTTTAAATGGAAATCTGCCAATTCCAGCTAAAAACATTATAACCCTTTCGATGTGGAAACATTCTACACAGAAATATCATCCATCACAATGGAGAATTTTGAATGAACCTTTCCAAACATATATTCTTTTTCCGATGAAATGAAAAAAAAATTGTAAAAATGATATTTTCACCGGATAAATGGTCGGTCTGCGGCCGTACACGTGAACTTCGTATCGATACGCTACCCCCTTGACCTCCCAGGCACAAGTCAACTCTTATTACCCCACTCTCCACGCGTGGAACACGGCTGATTTCCACGGTAATACCAGGTTACCTGAAATATGGAAATCTTTTGCGCTGCGTGAGGATAATACCCTGTCATACCATGAGAGTTGCGCATAATATCATATTGCAATATGTTATGATCGCTTATACAGGTGCCATGGAGTCGGGCCATTCAACTTGAGTTTCCCTCTCCCCCCAGCCTTCTTTTCATATTGAATTTTTGTACGTAGCCAT
This sequence comes from Hyposoter dolosus, assembly GCA_963921915.1. Lineage (NCBI taxonomy): Eukaryota > Metazoa > Arthropoda > Insecta > Hymenoptera > Ichneumonidae > Hyposoter > Hyposoter dolosus. Next base: position 10,757,527 of record OY998134.1, read on the forward strand.
GTACCTTTAAAAATGTTCTTTTTCTCCTGTATTTTACATTATGAATTTCCGTCCATACATTTATTTATTCATATGATTTTATGTCTGGAAAAAAAGGCAGAAAGTTACGGTAATAATTGGTAATTCGCACAGTGATAATTCCTGGGGAATTTTACATAATTAAAGCTCCGGATAACCATTTCATTCAACGGATCAGTGGCATGTTTAAAAAATGTGCCATTTTCCGCTTCGGCATATATATATATTACGATAGAAAATGTACAATGAAGAGATGAATCTCTCGGCCTATCGACGGGAAAATTGTGAGGTCATGGGTGATTTATTGAACCCCATACAACATGAGCTTTTCGCGCTTCTACAACGAGCACGTATTCACACGATGTCGTTAATCTTACCCGCGCGGATATGTATGCACTGTGTTACGGTAGCGTACACGATAAATAAAATACACGAGCTAAGACGGTATAAGCATAGACGTTCTGCCTATCTCGATCGTTCTGGGACATCCGACGACATCATACCTCGCTGTATTATAAATACAACAAGAGGAAAAAAAATGTTGTGTAAAAAGAGCAAAGGATATCGTTAGAGAGCGAAAGAAAATGATTTTTAAGGGTGAAAAATAAATTAGGTCACGTCCAATGAAAAGTTCAATGAATATCACAATGTTTGATCGAGTGATAATACATTCGAAATAATGCGAGAATCGAAATTTTTATTAGAGACATGGAATGTAATAAAAATGATTTCCAAAAATGAATCAACGAATATATAATTGACAATGCGAGGGATGAGAATATTCTTTCGAGGAGAGCTAATGATTTTTATTGCGTACGCAGCAGAGAATAGGAATAGATATTATTTATCGTATCCACGAGTAACCCCGGCTGCGTTAACAAAAAAGCCCGGCTTGAATATAAATCCTCTTATTCACAAAAGGACTCTTTGTCTCTCGAAGTCCCATTGTACGCTTGGTATGGAGAGCCTGGAAAAAAAGTCCACGAGACCGGACAAGAGTCAGTAAAATTGGTAATACTGCAATCTCTGTCAAAAGTCCTTAATGAAGTATTTTTTCTTTTCTTGTTCGAGACCGCAGAAACAATTCAGGAACCGATTTTGAAAAAATTGGACAGTGATGGCTGTGCTGGATTATTTTACAGATCAATTCATTAATGCGCCTACCTGTTTGGCAAAGTTAGTCATTGTCGCGAATCCCACTCTGCTTTTTGTAGGAGGGTAAGGTCTTTTGATTAGAGAACAGATAAATAAATCCTGTCGCACGAGAAATTCTCGTGGATTACAAAATTTGATATTTAATCTTTAATATTGCGTTGATGCAATGGTTTGTTGCGTTACAAAATGTCCAAATTTGTTTGTTGGTGCGCGGAGAGAAAATTATATAAAAAATTACTATGACATCATAGTTCCCCGGTATCAAATCGTTCTTCTGAAAGATTATAGCGAATAAAAAGTAATTTTCATCGAAAATCGAGCAAAAAAGAACAAAGCTTCCGCTATTTTTAATAAAATATAAATGAAAAGTTACTACGTCTTCTCTAAAACCCTTAAGGATGATCGATGAATTTGAGTGGTCCACGAAAAAGGGTTGAAAATTTTTGAAGGTGTAACTAAACATGTACTGAATGGATGTGCCAAGTTCTCATATCATTTACCATTTAGTTCGGCAGTAATTAATTATTGAATCTCCAGTGTTTTTAGACACTTATCCCCACGAGCATAGAATAGCCAAAAGTTTTTTTTATTTTTTCCAGTGGTTATTCCCAAGATTTCATAATGAAAAACAAACAACGATGTATTCCCTAGATGACCAGGAATATATACGTGTTTTAGTTTTTGGACTTTCCCATTAAAAATCGATTGGAATATTAAAAAATAAACACACAACACAACCCATAACCGACCACGAAGTCAGCTGTTTTTTTTCGTACGTTGTCAATCGCCTTGTTTTACAATGCACAACGCTAGTCAACATGGACTCATTAAACATATTTTTATCAATAAAATCATATGAAAATGTCGATTCTTAACGGATTATATTTCTTAAATATTAAAATTATTATATTGAAGTCAGTTTTACATTAGGAAACCTTAGCCGAAAATAATTCTTGTAAAGATCACGTAGCCGTCACCCATCATCTTTAAGAGGGGTGACCTTGAGAGACAACGGTATTGGTTGGTAATCAATTGCTCTGCAAGATTTTCTATATCATTGCTATGTCAGCTCATCGATTTCGTAATTAGTGGCTCCTCCGTACACGACATGGTCCATTAACACGTCATCAATAGTGTTCTCTAATTACCGAAGACATCGTTGGACAAGGGGGTACCCGTGTGGAAGTTCTAGAAAATCAATTAATTCTGATATTGATAGGGGGATGATATAATGATACTCGAGGGTATAACGTACTCCAGTTCCGGATTCACAAAATTTTCTCAAAGTAACGTATACATGAGCCCTCTCATATTTTTGTCGTAGATTGAGACATATAACATAGAAATCAGGCTGTACAATGTGTCCCGGAACTATCTGCTGAACGTTGAAAGTTAGAGGAAGAGTTGCTGAGAACAAATAGTCTTTGATACCCTTTTGATGGAATTCAGGGATTTTTAACAACGACAACGATGCTCTCCAAAGTTCAGTAGCCTCGAGCCAGCAGGTCAATACTTGGTTGAGTGACCGCTAAGTCATTCATCGCCTTGCTAGCCGGGAAACTGTTTTCCTGGGTTCCAGATGCTAATCAACTCGATGCGCAGCTGCAACAATAAAATAAAAGATTAGTGACAGCCAACAGACGTATACGAGGATAATGAGTGGGATTGGCATGTCCAGCATGATTGATGCGCGAGCTTATCGACTGTAAAGAATGATTTTCAACAGCGGAACTGTCCTAATAAAGAATGAAGCAATATATAACGTTGGGAGACTGTTCTGACAGCTCCTGTGGTTTTTCGGATACCCTGTATAAAATTAGTGCAGTGTCGTGCTCACGAAGCATCCTCGTATGTCCTCTAGCGTTTCGCCACTTCATCACTTAGTCCAACATCCCACAGGATTTCCATGAGCTCGGGCACCTCTCACTGCATCTACGTATATCCGTAAAGACGTTTTTTTAGCCTCTCTAATGTGGATTTTACTTTGTGGGGAAAGAAAACTTTGTCGTTCGTTGACCGAGCAGCAAAGCCTGTTTTGGAAGTCCACCCGGGGGATTGCCCGGAGCCTCAACGATCGACCGCTTGATGTTGATGCAACGAAGAGCACGCCTGATGGAAGGATTACGACAATTGATGTTTGTCGGAATTTTTTTTTTTTTTTTCAAAGTGTTAATAAAAGCTTCAAGTAGACCTGGGCGAGGAAAACTTCATTGTGTCAACTTGGACCTAATTATCATTCGTAATCTAACGTCTTTTTAGTAAAAAGTCATGTTGATTGAGGGATTTACCATATTCTTAAAACTTTTTTCCAAAAGTGTTTCTTTCTAGGCTTTCGGCATTCGTTTGCAAGTCAGTTTCTTCCACCGCAATGACGTGCCCCTACTCTGTCCGTAGTTCGATGAGTCTCGATATCCTAAGCACACATAAATGTAGTTGCAAATATTTTCCGAGAGGAGAATCATGGCAAATCTCCTTGACGAGAAAAAAATCCGGACAAGTACATTTGCTTTATAAATCTTTTGACTAAATTAAACCGTCAATGTTGGCAAAGTAGAATATTGACTCACGACGAGAGCATACCGAGTCTCAGGATAAAAAAGTGGAAAACGGAAAGTTGAGCGGCTAACTTCACGGCGGTAATAGAAACTCGTCGCTTCGGTCATCGACGATCGACTTTCATGAAAATCTGTCTTGATGGGCATCAAGAGCCCTTTGATTGTATAATCTGCGCGCATATACATACACGCACACACACTGCGCTTTTTGCATAATTTTGCCTGTGGAAAGTTTTTTCTCAGCAATTACAGCATCAATCGTGATAATTTATGGCTCAATCGACGGGGACGAACGTTATTAGTCTCTAGTTCAATTTTCAGATCATGACTCTTGGGCTCCGTAATCAAAGAAAATGCTTTTCCCCATCATCGAATTTGCTTTATTCAGAGATAATATATATGTAGGCAGAGTCTCGGGCCAGCAAACGACGCTGTCAAATGTACTCATGCCGAGAGACTTTACCGAGCTTTACAAATAATTATTTAACGTAGTTGTAATTTTTTCGATACGAAGTGACCCGATAAAATGAATTTGGGGTTCGATGCTGAAACGATTATTTTCATCATTTTGGCTAGAGGCCGTTAATTTTATTTTTGTAATATTAGTTGAGCTTATCGATTGCTTCGAATCTTTTTGTTGTTGGAATCGGTAGTGCTATCCGTTGATCGTTTGGTTATAATAGACTCAGCCGCTAATACGTATAGTTATCATTATCATACGAAAACGCGGTAAAGCCCACTAATGCGTGTATTAATTATATAGACCGCATTATATGATTTATATAGGGTGGTCGAGGTGAAGCCAATGTCTACAGGTATAGCGAAACAAATTGGAGCCGTGGTAAGTCCGTGGTACCGGTTGTTAAGTTTAATTGTGATGTGTGCGCAACGACCATGCTTCGAAAGGCACCAAGACTGCGGCGATCGCGGGGTTTAAGGGGGTCTCCAAAGTTATTAAAGTCAAAAGGCTGGCAATTGGACACGCGAGACGTTGGTGGTAAAAAAAAAAAATTGACGAAATTACCTTTTAGGTTATAGCCTCCACAAGTTATTTTTCCAAATAGTTTTATTTTTAATTTTTCAGGATGAAAAAAATTCAAGATTCTCATCGAATACTTTGACAATTTTTGTCACCAGAAAATTTGATTCTCGTTTGTTACAGAAATATAACAAATAACGAACAATTAAGTAGCCTGCAGAACAGAATTACTCCTTAAACAAATACGCTATCGCTAGTGTTGGAATATTGAGAACGAAAGAGCGAAGAGAAGAGATAACAGATTCCAAATGAGTGGTATAAGCATATGTACGGTTATATGGAAAATTCGATAATATTCCTGATGGCGGTTCCATGTTTGGGGAAGTCTGCGGCAAGGGGTGACTCAGGGCACGAGGGGCGGCAGGGCTAATAACGGGAATGGAAAAGCATTTGGTTTGCAGTATAAATGCAAGGGAGGCGAGCTCGATGGTCGAACAGGTTATTTTTTTTTTCCACCACGCCACAGTGAAGCACACACGCAAACAACGAGATGGCCTGGAACACGCGGGGGTTGCGCCATTGAGGATTATATTTGAGAGCCAAATCCTCTTCTTACTCTTTTGATCAACGTGCATTTCAATAGGTACGTGTATTTGTACGCCCGTGTTCGCATTCATTTTTATTATTCGTTGGTATTATTTATGTGATATATATCTCTGTAATATTTGAATTCATAATCATTCAACTTTTTCAAATAATTATTAAAACAGTAATGTAAAAATATCAGCAGCGTTTATAAATTCAATTCGTGAGGTGAATAATCCGGTAAAATAGTCCTCGAGCAAAGTTATACGTAGCAAGTGATTTTCTGATAGAGTTATAGTCCATGGAACTGTCTCCGGTTAGTTTATAAATTCGCTATTGAATAATAGTACGGTAGAGCAGTCAAAACGTCCGGTGAGACAATTTACAACACACTAAAATGAGTGTCTCCCTTGATAACGCGGTTTCTTGGTATGGATATTTTGCTTCTTTTGTTTACCAGTGTAGTTAACTATTATCTGGTTTTGGGGTGAAAGCGGGACGCGATTTACATGGGCTGGCGAATAAAACGTGGTTACGTGTGAGTTGCCCATGTGTCTGCATGTTTATGTGGACCGTGTGGTTGCATATATATGGAGCTATTAATCAAGTAGTGCGAGGACAGTCCCAGGCGTGCAGGAGAAACTGGACGTCCTCGCTAAATCGTACCAGCCGGTGAACCGATTCGTAGCAACAAAATGTTTGTACGAAGCAGAAAGCTTGAGAAGTGGAAAAAGAGACGACCTTTTAGGAGAGGAACCAGGGGAGGAGAGAGATAGAAACCGAGAGACGATTCTAGACATACATTGTATTGCTTTGATATCACCTCTGAGCGATCTTTCTTCCCTCGATGACCCCAACGTCCAGCACGTTTTCAAGGGGTTCATTGTGTGTGACGTTCGGTGACAGGCCAAAGTTACGTACATTATTAGTAGCCATGCATCTACGGTGTAATATATATCTGCTGTACGACGATTCCTCTATGGCTTAAGCAACCACGGTTCTCTTAAGTTACAGGCTCCACCAAAACTCATCTTTCTAAAGTGAAGAATCTTTGAGACATTGAATTTCGAAGAGACTGGTTCTGAGCCTTTTTTTACTATGCGGCCTCGTTCATCAAAAGATGAAGCATGAGGATTCGTCAATCATGTTTTTTCTTAAGGACGTTGTATGCAAAATTTTCTCTGGATAGAATTCCTTTAAATTTGCACCACACAAAGAGAATAGTTATATCTAATAGCTCACGCAATTTTAAAAGGTTTCACCGTGTACAAGTCGAAATATTTATTTATAAAAATCCCAATTTTCAGTAGTTTCTCATAAGAGCGTTTGTTAAAAGTTCCAATTTCCAACATTAAATATTTCAATTTCTAAATGGTGAAGCTTCTTAAAACTTTGCATACACTTTCATGTAACATCGAAGAAGCGTTGTTTAGTTTTTCGAAAAAATAGGTCGTAAATGTTTTTCAAAATTTGGCTTATTATATAACAAATACAAATTACCTCGGACAATCTTGGATTTAGAGTATGTTGTTCTTTAGTCAATTTGTAACAACTTTTTTCAATGAACTTAGGCTCGCAAACCATTTTGTATGTAAGAAAAACTAAAAACAAAAATTTACATTTGACCGTCGCCATACAACGTCCTCAAGGAAAATGCGAATAAGATATTGGAAAAAAGACTCTGTGGTCTCTGCTACTTTTCGTTACTATCGATTGAACTCGAGAGAAAAATACTCGATGACTTTTCTCCTCAAGATCCAACATTCCATCATTCAGTCAACATTTCATACTGGGAGTTTTGAGTTTACCAGTACGTACACAGGCTTTGGCTTTGGTCTTGGAGTTGACTCTTGTCCCTAGCCCTTGGACTATGATTCTCGTTCTTGACAAGTGTTAACGTAACCGTTCCCAAGACCGTGATGATGTACGAGCTGGGACTCGCACAGTGAAATGAAACTATTCAACGTAGAAACACGCCAACCTCTGTAGTAGTCAAAGCTAATAGTACAAACAGATGTCAGGTGAGGTTCAAGCTCGAACAAATACATGTAGGTAAATTTTGATTCATCATTTATGGAAATCACAATCCCAAGAATGGCGAATGATTTATTTTTGTGAATTATTGAAATAATTATGTTACAATTATTCTCTGAAGCTCGCAACGAATTGTCACTCGTACGAAACTTTAACGCTCGTGTACAGTTTTCGTAATTAGTACCAAAAGTGATTTTAAAAGCGAGAAAGAAAAATGTGCGCGGATACAAATTCGTGGATTCTGTGTCTGTGAAGGAAAATTGAATATGTTCTGATTCATCATTGTTTTTCGAAGGCCAAATTAGCAATTTCCAAGTGGAGTGGGCGCTATATAGAGGACATTCGCTCGTGCATCCGTGGCAACGATGTTTCGGACGAGATGCGCGAGCTTTCCCATGTTCTTCGGAACAATAGAGCCAAATGAGTTGCCTCGCCGCATCCGTCCCATCCCTCTTCTCTCTCTCTCTCTCTCTCTCTCTCTCGCTCTCTCTACTCTTGTTCTCACCCACTCTCACCTTCTATCGGCAAACAAAATAATGACGATGCGACGGGTAAAATCCACAACGCAAAGCGATGAGAGTCAAAGAGCGGGAGTGAATTTTCGGCCATGCTCTCGAGCTTGTGACGCTCATAGTAATCATAAAAAAAATTGACAGGCTTATCCTTGTTTTCGTACATCCTTCGGGGATAGAGTTCGAAATGCTGCGTGTTTCAATAAATAAAAAATCCAATTGTTAGCTCTCTGGAAAAGCGCTACTCCTACGATTCAATCGTTCACAAATAAATTCAATTTTCAAGTGACAAGAATTTAGTTATAATTTTTATTTAAAATTCAAAGTGCCAGCATCAATTCTTGACACCTCAGTGATCTCGAGTCTTAGCTGGGCAAACGGCCCAGTTAATGAAGCTGGCTCCGTTAACCTTTAGCGGTGCCACGGGGTAAATAGTTACCCCAGGCTCACAAAACGTGAAATTAGAGGTCCTTTGAAATAGATACAAGTAACGATATCTGCCGGTAATAGAAAAGTGAGAAATGTGACTCCATTACATAGAAAGCCGAAAAAAAGCGTGGCGCCGTTTTGAACGTTCGTTTTTTCGGCGTGAGGCAACTAGTCATCCCAGTGTGGCCGCAACCGTTGCTCGCCACAGATCTTTTTTTTAATATACTTTTTTAAAGATCGGTGGATACGGTTATTTTTTTTATGGTAGTGGTATATGTTGTGCATACAATCCGAAACTTTTAGCCCTTGATATTGAAAAATGGCGGAGTAATGAATTTTTCTCTGAAAAAAGCCATTTTTGCTGATTTTTTAGCAGTTTTTGGCAGTTTTTAGAACGCCAAATATAAATTGACCGATAAAAATATTTAAAAATGTTGAGAAACTCTTCAACAAATATGAAACAATCGGTTAGAAGTCTAAAATGTGAAAGTGGAAGTATTACACTTGGTTGATTCGAAGAAATTCTGCTTGCCCTTTTTTACTATTGAAATTCCTGGGGAATGCCACTGTGGTCGTTCAAGCTTGATGCACAATGATGGATGGGATGGATGAATCCAATTATAGGAACTAGGTTTTGATAGCACGCGCAATAAGATTCCAAAGTACCAATTGTGGCGATTTTAAGAGAAAAAAACAGTGACAAATGGCGTACAGCTATTCCGGATACGGTTGAATAGAAAATCTGCTCAAAGACGCAGAACGGACTAAATTCTCCATATCTGCAGGAGCGAAGAATCCTACTATCGAGACGTGACTCGATCTTCCCCCATTTTTACACTGGACTGGACCGGAATAATAGCGGTTGAGGGTATCCTCCCGTTTATTCATTCGTATCCATGAAATTGGCGTGTATAGACCGAACGAGCAAGAGAGGGAACGAGAAGGCATTCTAGCGTACGGTACCGAGGCTACTACCTGTAAGTGTCTCTTCAAGGAAATCGATGTATCGATAGAAAGGGAAAGAAAGAGAGCGGATAGTCTGGAGCTAGAGCTCGACAAACCGAAGTACGCAACCCGGGCACAGTATGGAGTTGTCCTCGCTACGAGACCCCGCGAAAAATGTAACCTCTTCTTCTCTATATCCTCACCCCGCAAATTCTCTCACTTGGAAGACCATATCGAATTCCAACGAGCGTGCACTTTAATATTTTTCCACATCGAAGCACATCTCGCATGATTGCCGGCTAGATTACGTCCCTGTTGAAGTTACGTACCGACGCAGAATTGGAAGAAATTGGAAAACCGATACGGATCGAAGTACGTTTATGTCCTTTTCCACAATTACATTACATATACACATAAGTACATATATGTATGTAATTAATAAAGTATAAATGAAAAACGGAATTTCCCTTGACGGCCGCACTTATTCCGGTAACGGATTTGCTTCAACGTCACGGAACCATTGAATTGCGTCAGCGTCATCGCTCAAGTAACAAATTGCCGGAAGTTTGGGCGAACGATTCTTCGCCATTGCTCAAATTTATTCCCACTCCACTGAGAGAGTTCCACTCTCTCTCTCTCTCTCGCTGCTGTTTCATTTTTTGGAGCCTCTCATTCCAGGTTCAATTTTCCTAGCGAGCGGATTTGCCAGGACATATGCTTGGTTCATACGGCTGGGGCTATCCGTATGAGTTTGACCGGACATGAATGGCCTCTAGTCTGGATTCTATAGGAGGCTTCCATTTTACTGTTGCACACAGAATTCATGTGACCCCCAGCGTTTGCCATCCCTCCCTCCTGGCCTCTGTGATCCATGTCCGTCCGTGACGCCAATTTATTTTCGCATTCGTTTTGTGCCGATGCTTGTAAATTGCACTTGCTGTAATTTAGAGGGCCGAACGGATTGCGGACCAGTCAGCACACACATATACACACGAATACACCAGAGTTAGGGTCGTTTCGATTCTGTTACGTTATGTTATAACTGTACGTACCGGCTCTCTCCCGCCCTCAATACCCTTTTCCATCCTTCCAATGTTTCCACTCACGGGGTGTGATAACCAGCGTTACCCGAGTTACGCGTTACGACATCTATCGCTCTCTGTACAGGTGTTTTTAAAAGTTCGAGTCATCCATAGGGGAATCGAAACATTAAAGGAAACTTTTTTTCGGTTTCACTCAAGCCGAACCCATAATTTCTTGTTCAATTGAAAAATACTCTCTTTTTTGTTGAACTAGTACAAGTGGCTACTCAATATTGAGTAGCCCAAATTTGATCCTTTCTTTTGAAAATCCGCTCTATAGGTACAACCATGGATCCTACTGGGTCGTAAGGACCCACAATGGTCACTTCGCCGAAGCGTAAAGTGGTGATTCTCCAATGCCAAACGTGCACCATTATTTGCAGCAATAACAAACATTATTGCCCATCAGCCACTGTTACTGAGCCTGCAGCATCCGCTTCGACTTTTTTCTCAACAATGACCGGCTTCGTTACTGCAGAAATCACCAAAATTTTGGTTAACTGTGTAAACCAGTTGCCTGCTAATGTTACTCACTCAAATATAAATGTGTGAGTCTGGCTAGGGTGTCAGTAGCAACCCGTAGGTATCGCAATTCCTTGCTTTCTCCCTTTCGCCCTTCCCCAGCTCCCCTCTCTCGCAACTTGCATTTGTCTTTCTCATTCGTTCGAATTCTCGACCCGATGCCATTCGTGTTAATCATAGGACAGAATGACACGAGTGCAGAAACCGGTATTGCATTACAGCTATTGCTCTACGTATAGACTTGAAGCATTACCATTGCCTGCTCGACATTGCCACGTATACGTGCCTTCCCTCAGCAATATACCGGTACCTACCCAGGCCCGCGTACAGTTAGCCTCGGTACAGCTTAACCTGACACACAACTTCGGGACGTCGATACATCTTTGTCGGTTATCCCATTCAACCATTATCCACGTGAGAATCCACCTGGTGCTTGTGGATTGTTTTGCACTACGATTCATTGGGGGATTTACCAACCAATGTTGACCGGACTAGCATGATCTACAACCTAAATTTCACCATCCCACAAATTCCTCAACTCAGAATGGAATTGCTGTAAAGATTTTGGTCAATCGCACGTTTATCGAGCATTTACATACATTACGTTGATGTATCGGGTGGAAAGTATATTCCATCGAATGAGACACTAGGAGTCTTTTTCCCATCCGGTTCATCGAAATCGGAAATTCTTCATAGATTGAGAACTGCTCCGGTGTTATTCAGCAAGATTTACAGTTTGTTCAACGTTTTGGAATTTGTTTAGCTACGCTCCCTCGGATATGCTGAAGAACGATATTAATCAAAGCGATTTAATCGACCAGCATCAAGATTGACAAGCTGGAGTCTGTTCCCAATCAGGAATCCAATTCAATTCACACTGGTCGCATCGTGTTGTTTGAAACGTTTCAATCGAACTCAAATGTTTCGCAGTTTTGGAAAGACCCCAATCTGCCTGAGCAAAGCAATATTCTCATGCTTGGACCATCAAAATCTATTGAAACGAATCCTAATGGCTAATGTGTAATCTGGAAGGCCAAGAACTTACCGAACGGTGAATATTCATGCCCAATTACGGCGTTTAGTTTCTTAACATAATTGTGCAGCTAATGCACTCGATTAATTTGTCCCCCAAACAGACTTCTCAATCTTCAAGCTTGACGTATCTTGATCGTGGATGAATCCATGCTGCGAGATACACAGAGCGAAGTCTCCTGGCAGTTATGGGAATTGTTATTCCCAACCATCGTGATAGTTCTGCATTATATAATCAGTACAGAGTCTCATTCTGTCGATAGAATATACAACAGTAGGTCGAGGGAACACGACCCATGAGAACCAATGATACATTCGTGTATATACTGGGCAGCATATTTTGCAGACCCAGCGCAATTTGGCTTGTGTCATTTATTTTATATCATATGTACATCGTGGGGAATAACCATTAAAACCAGCATAACACATAGCAATGACGACAGTGACAAGGTTAATCACTAATAAGCGAGAAATTGGCCGCGGATTCGCGATCTGGCGGAACTCGGAATTGTTAGCCCCGGTGATATTTGCTTACACTGCCGGTAGCATCAGAAATGCTAACGTATATGAATGCCATGCTATATTTTATGTGAATGTATATTTGGATCAAAGAGTACGCGAGGTGACGGATATCAAAGTTAAAAGCAACACATATAACACAAAATTCTATATAGCTGTTTATTGCTATACACATGTTTAACGTTCATTCTATGTATCAACGAAATTGCGTGAGCGACATGTATACAGAAGCAATCCAGATATCATCTGGTAACAAAAGCAAAAGGTGTAAGCTGATGAGTACCAACAATTGCAGCGTCCAATTTTTTACGCCCTTTTGTTTGACAGCTCTATGCGTATGTGTTTGGAAGTTCACCTCTATAACAACAACGGGAATCAATTGTCTATCCGTTGTTCAGAGGCGAGCTTAACGAGGCAGAACTACGGACAAAAATAATGGCCGCTATGACTAGCCCTCCCGCGGGCTCCGCTCCGCTCGCAGTCGCATGCTTCACACACTACCCGCTAAACGAGGCGATTCATTCAATTATCTTGCTTTTCTGAACTTTTTTTTTTTCACTCACAAATCCCGGTATCGAAACCGAACTGACGCTCTCCGCTAGCGCTCATGCATCATTCTGTTTGTGCATGCATTCAAACTTGCGTTGCAAAAAGTGATGATCATGGACAACATGACAACATGACGAATTTGGCGATTTGCAGCGAGGCGTTTTTCATAGTATTCACGATACCTCGACCATTATCGACGATAGCCGTCCATTAATCTTCATTTTAAGTATTTCCTATGAGTACTAAACGATACTCGTACGTTTAATTGATCAAATGAGCAATAAAAAACACTGCAAATTAGAAGTTACAAATTGCTTCCTCAAGATTTAGCACGATGCTCAAATCTTCCTCTATGAGGTACTATATTTTTAATTTTGGCTTTCTCATAGAGGAAGCTTTGAGCATCGTCCTAAATCTTGAGGAAGCAATTTGCAGCTTTCCATCCGCATTTTTTTCAATTTCGGTAACTTTTCTAGAAAGTAACGAGAAAGCAATATCTTACAAAATTTACAAAAATTACACCGGTTAGACGATTTTTCGAAAAACTCAGATTTTCGTAAAATTCGAAAAATCATAAAATTTAAACCGTTCAACCGATATTTCCCAAATTCAATACCAACATTCCTATTATGATACTCTATTTATAAAAAAAAAAAAAACAATTTGTAATAAATCTTGAAATTTGCGGAAGTTAGAGCAGTGACAGACTTTTTTTGAAAATTTCAAAATGCCATAAAATACGTATTTTTCTAGCAATTCCGACAAAATTCTCAGATAATGAAGAGCTTGTATAGATTAAGATCTGTGTAAAACGGCAACCCCGCAGCTCAAACCATTCTCGAGTTATAAATGTTTGAATTTTACAGTGCCAGCTAGCATACACACATACACACATCCGGAAATTTCAAGATATAATTTTTTAATGTCCTGGGATATTTCAAGCACATTGACATTGAAAAATCTAGAAAAAAAAAACGAATTCACCGTCACAAAGCTTCCTCTATGAGGTAGCAAAAGGAATCATAGTATTTCGAAAAGATTAGTCCTCCTCCATAGTCCTGATTAGAATTCTACCTAAGGATGCGTCAGAGGTTCCAACCACGCCATAAAATGGCAGGTCTCCGCAGGTCCTGGTCAGGGGCACACAAGGATTACCGCCCACAAGATTCATAGAAGCTAAACAAGAATTACCTCATAAGGATTCACCCAAAACTTGAGCAGGACGACCGGAGATCGAACATACGTTGAACTGTGATAACGTTGACTCAATCAGGCTCTATTTAGGTTAGGATGGTCAAAGACGAAACTTATTCGAGCATGACAAAATTAAGCCACACATTAATTCCCAAATATTCGTAGCACTAGAGCTAGGCTTAATTCCAAGATTACGATTATTTCACATTTTCCGACAACTTTTTTTTTTTTAAACGTATTCGATCACAGAAGCCTCGCATAAAGAATAAAAAGGACTGTTCTTTTCTGGATACCACGCTCAGAGAACATCGCTACTTGAAGGAGGTACTAATTGTTGAAAACGAAAAAAATCACCACCGTGAAGATGAAAAATTATAAATACATATATTCTCGTTTGAGGACGAGAGGACGGAAGAACAAGAGTCTGAAAAAAAATGGGAAAAAGATAAATTATAAGCGTCAGAGCTTATACATTTCTGTAACGAAGCTCTCATTGCAAGTATCTAGTTTCCGAGTCTGCATATATGTATATGTTTCTTCGTATACGTGTACACACAGCTTTGTGGTTTATTTCTAGTGCAATATCGCAAAAACAAGTAGAAACAGTAAAGAAGAGACCCGGAGAAAGTGTGAGCGAGAAAAGACTGCGATGCTTGACTGTGAAGGTAGTTGTACACCGGACGCTAACTATCCAATTAAGGAACGTTTCAAGTTATTAGATTTCGCGTATACGGGGGAGCGCGGCGTAATGCCTCTATCTCGACTTTTCATTCTTCTCCCTCGGTCTTTTTCGCATTTGCTTTCCTCCGTGGTACTATAAAGGGAAAACCGCACACTTTATCAGCGGCAAGCTAGCGGATGTCGAGAACCTTCGTGACAATACCGGATGCTGGGGACGGTGCGAAACACCACACAGAAAAACAATACCCTCGTAGACTGAGTCATTAACGATGCGGTTCGTTGCGAAAACGATTTTCTAACGAGTGCTCGAAATTTTCTTACTTTTAATTTATCATTTGAAAACGAACAATTGAAAATATCAACCACGAAACGTGTTGAGAAATATCGATTCATAAATTAATTCTGTGAACAACGAACACCTCACGAGACTTATTTCTCTGGGTCCGGAGGTCCTTTCCGATGTTCAAAACTCAATTTTCACGTTTTCAAGTCCAATCTCGTTTTTCCATGAAATTAATGCCTCAGGAATGGCTGTTAAAAGTTTGAGTAGACTAACTTATTAACCATCATAACCAGCAAGGCGTGTGGTAGTAGCAACCTCTGTTCTTTTGTTCATTCGTCTTTGTTTCTCCCTTCCTCTCGTTTTTTTTTTTTTTTTTTTTATTTTTTTTTTATTAACGATGAATCGAAACGGAGACGGATCGAATTTTATCGTTTGGTGTCTCGGCTGATCTCCTGATACTCAGTACTTTCCAATGGTTACGAAACGATTTCCAACTGCTAATTAACCACTCAGCATTATATTCTCGGGTGTTCACGCATCGTTTGTTTTACCGCTGGTTACTGGTTTCAAAAATTGGGCTCTGGACTTGTTCGAATAAAAGAATATTGGCAGAAAAAGATATCGAGCGCTCGATAATTAACGAGAAGGACTCGACTTCTTCATATCTCAACCGAACTAATTAGCTTTAATTGAAACATAACAGTTGTATATACAGCGAGTCGAATATCCAAAAAAAATGATAAAGGGATCGCGATAGTTCAAGCGATTCAGCCCTCTAGAAATTCTGTGGTAATTTTGGGATCGTAATTAACTTCGTATATATGTATTTACGTACCTTGCGGTCACTCGGTTCGAAGGAGTAATAAATTCACGAATTCAAAAGCAGTTATCCTGGCCTGCGAATAATTGTCACTCTCTGGCACAAATGGTGATTGAAAAATCGACAAACACGCTTTCGTGGCCCAGTTTCATTTTTTCCATTCGCAAGGAGATGAAAAAAAATGTACTGGAAGTCCCAAAATCAGCGTCGGATACAATGAATCTCAAAGGAACCCACAAATCTTTTTGCTCTCATCAACTAACTCGATAAAAAAAAAAAAAAATGTTAAATTCTCATTTTTCGAGCATCTTTTCACCTTTGCAAAATTTTATCTCGTCAGCAATTATAATGTACAAAACTACGTTAGAAATAACTTATTTTTATAAACGCTGAAAAAATATAAAAACACGACACCCGGTATATTGAAACGGAGAAATATCGAGTTCTTTATAAGCCTGCTTGCGACTGTCAGCACTTTCTTAATGAAGTCAGTGCTTTTGGGCTCGGAAAGCCTTTGCTATGGTTGTAGTACACTCTTAGAGACGTTAACCATCGACCGCAGAGTGAATACAATTTTATCTCGCCAATTCCAGGCTTACAAAGTTCTTCGAATTAACGGGGAAGATGTAAAAATGAGGTATTCTCTGATCCACCATTCATATACTCATTCGAATGTATATATACGTATACGCTTGGATGATTCATTAATTTTTCCCACTTTAATCCACTGTGACCCCTCCCCTTGTTCAGTTGCTCTCTCTTATAATTATCACGAAAACCGGGACCGAGAAAGAAAACTGTACAAGATGAGTAGAAAAGAAAGAGAGTCGCCCTCGGAATTGAATTAGTCTCAAGTTTCGCCCGAGAGGTTTCTTCGTACATCATCACTCACCGAGATAGCCCATGACGACGCGCGACTACAATATTGCAATTTAATATTTTAATATCATTAAAAATTCGTACATACCATGTCTCGTAAAATATTAAGCAAAAGTTATGAAAAAGTGGGAAAAGGGAAAGTGTACTTAATGAGAGAATGATAAATGATGTAATTGCTTCGATCATTTGATGAATCAATTTGAAGATGGTTTAATTAAGCTTCACGCTTTTTCAATATCTCTTCGTAAATGCACAAAATGCACAATTTTTGCAACCAAAGGACATTTAACATTTATGCAATTATTATGAAAATTCTTATTTTTCAACGAGTTTGATTTTATAGAAATTCAATTAGCCACAACAAGTCATAACTTTTGCCACGTTTCATCCTGATGAATGATATTTGTTTCGAATAAATTTCGTTCCATTCAAACGCCCGGAAGGACTGCCGTGTTTGTCAAACTCTCAACAAACGTAGCTCGTCCGGGTTACGCGTTGCGTATAAATCGTGAGTATGTATTGCGCAAGTGAATAGTTTCAATATACGCTCGAACAGTATTCACGATTTCGAGGCATTTTTTATTCTCAATCCAGTAAATTTTTAAGCACGAGTGTCTCACGCGAGTGCAGTGAATGGAAAGTCAACGAAAACTGCAAGTTCTTGATTCTTTGTTCTTAATTGAATGCTAATTAATCGACGCTAAGCAAAGTACAGCGTGACATCGCTGTCCTACAAATTGCAAGGACAATCACTTTGTTATATTCACTCGTCGATATAAATAATTTCAGACTTCGAATGGTGCTCCGGAAGGAGGAAGAGAAAAAGCTCGAAATAGCAAGAGTTTTTTTATAGAATTAATGTATATGAATCTTTGAAAAGTTTTACACGATTAATCCACAGGTAGAGAGATAAAAACCGATGTGTAGCGGAAACTGACATTCGAGAGATCTTTTCTGTACGCATCAATATTCACTTGCTAGTTTAATTAAACATTTTTCTTTTAGCATCGCTCAACAAGAGTCTGGTGGGCTTCGCCAGCATTTTTATACACTCCAAGAGCACTCTTATGTTTGTATAAGTATATATAAGTATAGAGTAAATTACGAGAGATGCTTTTACCGATGCTACGAGAAACCCTCTTCCGCCGATGATCGACCCTTTTTCTCTGCGCTTCTTGCAGCCCTCTCAAATCCTTTTCAACCATCGTCTACTTCTCCTGTAAATATCCTAGATGGTGTATCCAACGCTAGATCAGTATTTACGATTTCGCATTTTTTTTGCTTAATAATCTTTGTTTACTCGCTTGGAATGAGTAATAAAAATAAATAAAAACTTAATTTCTTTTTAGAGAATCTACAAAATATGCTCCATCCGTAGTTCTCGTTTACTTTCATCTGAAAATGTGCCCAAGATTAATTTTCGAGCGAGCCCAATTGGAAGAATGAAAATGTTGGATCTAAAAAAAAATGGCAATATTGCCTCAAATTTTGTCATTATTTTGAATAGTTGCAGAGGCGGATTGTGGGGCCATTGAAAGGATTAAATCGTTTTTTTTTTTTTTTTTTATGCCAGTGTCTCGTCTATTCTGATCGACGAGGAAAGAAAAAGAAAGAACACTTTTTGTCTATTTTCATTTTGTTGGTATTAGCGAGAATGAAAAGTCTCTATTGTTTGAGCGTTTCTTCAATTTCCGCTCGACAGTCGACTTGTTCCTTTTAGAATTGTGTGCGATTTGACACGCTGCCCGAGGGCGCAGTTAGGAAAAGTTGAATCCTCAAGAAGTGATCGCTCGATGAAACTGGGTCAAATTAAACTAGGTGGCTTGTTTCATTAACGAGACAGATCAATCGATACAATAGGAACACCTCGAATACTCAAATCTCCAGCCAAAATATCGAACTTTTCTGTATTGAAATCGAATTTATTATCCATTCATTTTCCTCCTGCACTGTGGGTCGATAATGACAATTATTCAGTACTTTTGGTGGAAATATACAAAGTTCCAATTATTACAATGAAATGTCTCGACTTGCTTGCACAATCACAAACTCAAAAAAAGTTTGATTCTTCATTATTTTTCTTTTTTAACAAAACCATTCCTGAAAGATTGTTTTTCACGTCCTGAAACGAAACGAGAGATGTTTTTGTATCACTTATGAACGCTCGAAAATCTCTGACTGGTCGATCGGTTTCTCCCCTTGCAACATGATATCCCAGGTGAGAAGCCAAAATCATGAGAAACCACAACATGCCTTGCAAGTGCTATGATATTCTATTTTTACTTGTATCTCTCATTGGTGATCGAATGACGAAAAAAGTATAACAATTATTTTGCAAATAAATAGCGAGATGTATTTTTCGTGACTCGGGTTGTCGACCATCTTTGACAATCTCAATATTGAAAAAAAAAAAATTTAGTTAAATTTGAAAAATGTGCCTAGCACCGAAAATATTAACCTCGACCTTTTCATCCATAAATAATAAAAACTGCACAATATTTTCATTATCGTTCCAAGGGACCTAAAAGATTATTAGGATTATAATGGAACTATCGGAATTGCGATAGTATGGAACATTCATTGTAATTCTGATTAATTAAAAAGCCCACAAGAGAGCATTGTCCGAAGGTTATTAAAGGTCGAGGGTGGTACTGGTTGCAAAATGTTGCAAAAAAAAAGGCAGCGTGGCTGCAATATTGCATGAAGTCGTTGCGTTTTACGTTCCGGTGCGTTTCATAATGGCCAACACTATCTCCAGATCCCTGGATAATTACCTTTTACACCGCAGCCTCTTTTACTATTTTTTCAACACCGAAGCATTTTACGTCCTCTTGGCTCGGATATTGACAGAGTTTTAAAACGGTGGTTTTTGAATTCGATCCTCAGATAAAAAAAAAAACCCACAAAATTTCAATGAAATCTCTGAATTTTAACCGAAGCCAAATGCTTTCAATTCTTCTAATTGAAAAATCTCTAAAAGAAGTACAGAATTGCTTAAAACATTTTCCAGTAGTTCCAACTCCCGACAGAGTCTAATTGGCCAGACAAAACATTTTTCTATCTCTCTCTCTCCTTCTCCTTCTTCTGGTTTCCCATGTAGGAAGGACAGGATGCTTCAAAGGGTTAAATTTAAAAAGTTGGAAGCTGGGGCTACGTAGCGAGGTAGTCGAGAGAGCTTATCCGGAGCGTTGACTTTTCTTAGCTCTCGGGCAAGAGTTATAGGCTACCTTGTCCCGCTGTTTTCTCGCCTTAGCGTGCTGCCTCCTGAGCACGGAGGTATTATACGCCGGCTGTACGGCACATTGCTCTCATTATATGCTCTTTGTGCTGCAACTTTTCCTAGGACAGCTAGACGAGCGAAACAACGTATCGGATGGTCCGAGGAACGCGAAAAACTTTTTTCTTAAAATCTTATACGCGTAACGTGGCGTTCAAGGCTAACCATAAAATCAACGTAATCACTGATTTTCATACATGCTTCCAGTTTTACGTTTGGCGATGCAATTATGAAATGTATAAAAATTTGTATGTCCTTGTATCGGATTCGGATCGTCAAAGAGAAAAATGGCTAAGCACTTTTTACTTAGGAATTTCGTAACTGAAAAATTGACTAATACGATTTGAACAACGGAACAAATTGATCCTAATCCATCAGTATATGGCGTAAAGAAAAAAAAATGGCATGGAGGAAAGGGATAAAGAGGATCGCTCTAAAATATCCTAGAATCCAATTCAGGTCGAGCAAGTGGTAACGAAACTCTGAAATAAGGCGCAACGAAAGTTTAGAGCGATATAGAGGCTGAATTTTCTGATCTAAGGGGAAAGTAGGGAACAGGAGAAAAATAAGAGGCTCTGAAATAACTACGTAATAACCTTCATCTGACGTCTATTGGTGCAGGACGTGGATACACTAACCTACCTTGACCGTAGCGTTATCGCTATCAAATAGACAATCCGAAGTGTGCGTGTGTGTATGTTGTGTGTGTGTGTGTGTGTATGAAAGAGGGAGAGAGCGAGAGGGACAGAGAAAGAATTTCCTTCGCAACTTCCATCATCTCAACCTCATCACCTCAACTCAAGCCTTTTTTATTTTATTTTCTGCTTCTCTTTCTCGCTCTCTTTCAGCACCTATTCTTCTATCTCTTTAGCTCTTTGGTGGACCACTTCGACCTCGTTGCTGTCCTCGTTTCACTTTTATTTCGTCGCTTCTGCTCGTTCGCCATGTTACTTTTTATTCTCTCATTTTTCTTTTCTTCTCACCCTTTCGTCTCGTATTCTTTGCGCTACTATACTTTGGCTTTCTTCTCATCCGAGCTGAAAATTCTTCCGTGCAATCTACCACGTGCCCGGCGCATCGGCTGTTGCCCCGGGCTAGCCTCCCGCGAGTCTTCATCCACACCTGGCGAATAAAATACACCAGGAAAACTCACCCAAGCCTTGCTTCGCGACAACGTTTACACTCCGAGCTACGTCAGCCATGGAACGTCTTTCGCACGTTTTATAAGCTTACGTGCCTGAAAATGAGCACCGTATGGCTCAAGGGCTCCCTTTTTTACGAAGCCAACATATATTGCTCTTTTTAATCCTTATTTCACACCTTACTTTCACGACACGTGCTTCTGCAGATTTTCCTGTAAATACGATATACCTTCCCATAGGAACAATAAATTTTACCCCTTATTTGCAAACACTACATTTTATGAAAATTCAGCTCCATCATTTCTTTCGTCTCGTTCCAACAATTATGTTTTGCTTTCTCATAGAGCAAGTTTTGTGACGGTGAAATTTTTTTTTTTCCAGTTTTCAATGTCAATGTGCTTAAAACATTGAAAAATTCTATCTAGAAAAAATGTCCGGATGTGTGTGCGTGTGTATGTTCTGGCACTGTAAAATTCAAATGTTTATAACTCGAGAACGGTTTGAGCTACAGGGCTCCCGTTTTGCACAGATGTTAATCTATACAAGCTCTTGATTATCTGAGAATTTTGTCGAAATTTCTAAAAAAATACAAATTTTACGGCATTTTGAAAGTTTCAAAAAAAGTCTGTCACTGCTCTAACTTCTGCAAATTTTAAGATTTGTTAGTAATTTTTTTTTTATAAATAGAGTATCATAATAGGAAGGTCTGCATTGAATTTGGGAAATATCGGTCGAACGGTTTAAATTTTATGATTTTTCGAATTTCATGAAAATCTGAGTTTTTCGAAAAATCGTCTAACCTTTGTAATTTTTGCAAATTTTGTAAGATACTGTGTATAAGTCTGTACTTTCTCTTTACTTTTTAGAAAAGTTATCGAAATTATATAATTTAAATGCAAATACAAAAAAGCTGCACATTGAAAGTTGTAAATTGCTTCCTCAAGATTTAGCGAGATGCTCAAAGCTTTCTCTATGAGGAAGCCAAAATAAAAAATATAGTCCCTCACAGACGAAGATTTGAGCATCGTGCTAAATCTTGAGGAAGTGATTTGAAACTTTATTTATTTTTCTGTGAAGACAGACACATGGACTTTTTTCTTTAAAGTTTCGTTTCATCGACGATTTCCAAATTATCGATCGTCCGGGTTACGAATCTTCACACTTTATCCCCTCATTACCGAATCTGTGCAAATTTGAGTTGCCTGTCGATCGCGTTTGAAGAGTCAGCTCGAACGGCGACGTCGAGCGAAAAATTAATATGGTACTTTTTTTTCTGTTACTATTTATTCCTCGAAGAGTTCCGAAAAATGTTGATTAACGTTTTTGAGGTCCGAGGTTAAATGCTAACGTAACCACTCTCGTTTAGTAATACATCGTCCAACAGAATCTTTGAGCCAAGAGAAATTAACAACGGTAAATCGGATTTGAGAGGACTTGCAACGATTGGATAGTTCGGCTAGGGAAACTCGTGGGGTCTTTCGAGCTGACTGCAGCTTGTTTGATACGTAAACAATAATTACCGCATACAATGAGAGCTTGTCATCCGTACTATTCGTAATTACCAGATAAACATTTCAATTTGTATCGGACTTCTCATTCCAAGCCGACCAGCAGTCGTTTCGTCATTTCTTCAATCAATTTCTTCCAAATTAAATTTTTCTCAGAAACTCATCGTACGAGAATCTAGTGAAAAAAGTAACTCGTAAGTGAAAGAAAAAACTAGATGGAAATTCAAAAAAAAAAAAAATTATGAAAAATATTTCGTGCTAGTTTTTGCAACTTGATTCGAAGACTGACAGCTTTGGCTAACGATCTTAACCGTAGTGAGGCATGCCGTCCTTATTCGGACTTAGTGCAGCATTCATGAAAAGGAGGGAGAGAGAAATGAAAAAAACTGCATGCATCGTTTCAAATTTAAGGGCATCAACGTTGAAATATCTGGGCTGGATTTTTGCACGAGCCGTATCCAAAATATATCTAAAATTTTGTGCATCACCTGAAGCCTGAGACTCAAAAAAAAAAAGAAATCGAAAGTAGGTTACGACGAACGTCATAAACCAAATATTTTAACATTCCAACAAAAAATTTTCTCGCCTTCGAAAATCTAGTTCAAAATTAAGAAACGTTCACTCAGATTTATGAAATTTCTACAAAGCCAAAACGCGTTTTTTTTTTTTTTTTAATTTTTATACGGAAAAAAGAAATCGAAACTCGAAAAAAAAAAAATTCCAATGAAAACCACCTCGGAATGTCAGGAAGTAAAAGTGCTGGGTGTAGTTAGGCTGGAAAAGCCGATAGATGTCTCTGAGGAAGAGACACAAGGAATCCTTATGCAACGTGTAAATGCGCTCGAGCATTAGTGCAATCTTGCCAGCAGGTTGGATGTACGTCGTAGCAACCGTCGTAGCCCGGACCATCTTGTGTCGAGAGAGCGTGAACTTGTGTTGCGAGCGCAAGTCTAGCGGAAATTGCCGCAATGGAGGAGGGGTGTATAATCAGCGCGTGGGTGTTTCGTGCATTACACCGATCCAGTTACCCTCCTGTAATAACGAATTTCTCTTTCTCATACGTGCAAACTTTTTTCATGTGTTTGCACTGGAGAATTGTAACAAATACAAGAGATAAAGTTGGTCTAGTGGATCAGGACACTGGGTACTTTCGTGTCACTAGTCGACTGTATTATTGCTCCACTAACAGGCTCTCGAAGCTATGTGACTGCACTTGTAACTCACATTACCGAGGAATTATGATATTTCGACGTTTCATCGTTTTTATCGACACACGAAACGCTCTAAATTTTTCAAAAAGATTTGCTCTTTAGGATACTGAGAATATTTTGCCAGAAATAATAGTTTTTCCCCATTTAAGGTTTTTCACAAAACAACATTAATTAGGGTTCTTTCAAAATTTTCAATAAACGTTTTCGGCACCAAAACTAACAGTTTGCTCCTATGAAGAAAATTCTTTTGACGTTCAGAACTTTCTATATTTATTTTCCTATTTTTAACTTTCCCCAAACTAACGCGTGTAAATTGATGTCACGTTTCGTTAGAAAGTTGCAAAGAAATATATTTAGGATTTTTTTTTTTTTGGAGATGAGTCGAAATTTTTTATAAAAAATTCTAAACTCATTTTTTTGCAACTCATAAACGAACTTTAATTTACACGGTTTTAGATGGGAAAAGTTGAAAATTGGAAATTGAATATCTCAAATTCTTAATAATAGAACATTTTTCTTCATATTAGAAAATTGTTAGTTTGGTGTCAAGAATATTCATACAAAATTATTCAACAATCCTAAACAAAGTAGTTTTGTGATCGTTTAGGAGTTAACGTCTCCGGTAATTTTTTTTCAATTTGGACACAAGTTTCCAGAAATATGTTCAATGTGGAGTTAAAAAATTGAGAACCTCCTTTCGTAATAAATCTTATACACAAAATTCGTACTTTTGATATCGATATATCTTCGAAATTATAAATGGTCAAAATGTTCCATTTTTTGTTGTTATAACTTCGCCATATGATTCTCTGGTACTGAGAGAAAAAAATCGTAAAAACATGTAGAGATCATTCCGTTAAAGGATCAACTTTTTCGCTGATCCCCATAAGAATGCGCAAATTTTGGAAACATTTGATGGGGAATCCTGTCGAAATTTTGCGTGCGTTTTCATAAAATTCAAGGAACGTCTCCTCGAAATTGTAAAAAACGCTAAACAAATTTTTTTTTGCGATTTCTTCTCCAAGGTCATTACGAATGCGAAATGAATGGGTTTTTTTTTCTATAGGAACGGAGAAAATGTTTGATGGTGAAAAAATGGAATTAATCTTGCGAGTCAGTAAATCGGGTTGATTGGGAATCGTGTATCGTTTCGCGACATAAAAATTGAGGTATTTTGTATTCGTCATGTATATACATAAATAAATATTACGATATGCTGTATCCGTGTGTAGATTCATATGTACATGAAATTGTTGAGAGTAAGCGTGGCTCGGCTCACCTCGTTCGTGGTCAAACTAGCGAGAGTAGGTACGCCATACGAGATGTGTTTGTATGTAGAGAGGAACATGGACCATAAAACGAAACAACCAAATCGAAAATTCTCCCATCGTTTGGACGCTCTTGAAATTCTCATGTCTCTCATTTCGATGGCTTACGAAGCGCTCTCTGCATCGTTGCGGTTATTTTTTATTCCGTATCAAAGTCGTAAAGCAGAAGATCGTTACGCAGGCAGTGTTACTGGAATTTCCGGAATTTCGCGAAGCCATTAAAAGAAAAAAATTGCCCACAAATTAATTTGGCGTCAAGTTTCAACTTTTTCGGAATATTTTTTCAAATTTTTTTCCTCCACATATCGGACCAGGCAATTTGACTCTCCAAGTTTAATGACTTCAGGTAGAAATATGGAACTAAAATTCTGCATCCTTCGATGCTTTTTCAATGAAACTATCACCCTTTTCGCGAAGTATATATCTACGTCGGATATTTCGTGGCATATCACTCACCCGGACGTCGTGACAGAGGATACTAAACGCCGAAATAGAGACGCATTACTTCGTTATCCGATATGCTGGCCCGGAATATCGATTTAATAATATATTTACCCTGACGTCTCCGGCTTGGCGGTCCTTCGTATATTCGTATGGATTACCCTCAGCCAGCACTGTACACATTTATTTCATTCATTTTTTCATATCCATTGAATTATAAAATGTTGACATTGAATTATTTCACTCTCGTTTATAAAATACTCAAACTTGTGTTTTCCGGTAATTTGTATAATATTTTCACGTGTTTTTAAAAATCAGTACCCATCGCGTTGGTTGAATAATAAACGAATGGGATCGATCATAATTTTATTATACGATTAAATAATTATATCAGAATAATTTTCCGATTATCGTTAAAATTGCAAATTCATCGACATCAAAGATGGTACAGTTATTGGCACGAATTTTTATTTTTGACATTTGAATTGACGCGAACTGTTGAGGTGAAAAATAATTTTTTTCGGATCAACTCACAGAATGGAAGAAAATTAGAAACAGATTGACAAGAAACAAGAATAAATTAATGTCTGAAGAGAAAATATATAAAAGAGCAGCCAAATGATGCAAATTTTGACAGAATGCTTGACATTCCTTATTCTTGGGTCCATATGTCGTCTAGACTCCAGATCTGCACTCGAAGCAAACGATTGACAAATATTGAGTAAATTTTCATGAAAAAAAAATTTACGAACTCGTGAAACTAAACTCGATAGATTATGCCGCCAAATAATTAATGGCAACGTCATGGGAAGATCCAGAGGTTCGTTGGTCTCAAGCGACTAGACGCTCCGCATTGGAAATCGTTTTACCTGTCGGTACATTTGGTTCATTTCATTGGGTGTAACTTTTTTCATCACATAAACAATCGATCGATTTTTTTCAAATCACTTTTTTCGATGACACAAAAATGTTGATATTTCTTATCACGCGCTCCTTGAGTCTGCATACTCTGTCCTCCTCAAAGTTCGAGAATTCATAAAGGATATTTCGTCGGTAATATTTCAAGACAGCAAAATGCATAATGGGAAACTTATCCCTTGACCTTTCGAGGCTCACAGTTTTGTTTCTGTGTAGCAGTGACTCGGTGGTTTTTCGGATCAGTGGTGACGATTCCAGCCTCGAAATTTGGACATTCAAAAACAAAATTGTTTCTTTTTTTTTCAAACAAAAAAAATAAAATGTTTAAAAAATTCGTTCAAATTCTTTGTATACTGGCATTTTCGCAATTAGAAAATTATGACGGTGGATTTTTTTTCACAATTACGAATTACATAATAAAATGTTCATTTTAATAATGCAAGCAACTGTAAAGAAAGAGGACGAGACGATCGAAGTGCGTTTCAGTCTGTTTGAAGGTCACGAGTTCGAAAAACAAGTATGATTTGTTTCCGTAACGAGTAATTTCGAAAATAAACCACTTACTTTGTCTCATGGCCCCACGAGGATGTCAAAATCATCGAAAACACAAAAGCGATGTAACAAGGGTTGGAAAATGTTTTTAAGGGTTGCGAAAGTCATGAATAAAATTGGCAGGGGTTGAATGGCAAAGAAATCTCGAGTGAGACAGTCCATCGTCGTATTTCGAGGCTCACTTTTTTCTCGGCTCTCGAAGCCTCTCGACCGTATAAAGAAATCCATGAGGCTCTCGTCGTAAATATACAGGGGATGTAAGAGACTTTAGTGAGGGTCTAAACACACGGAATCTCTTATTATTTTCGCACGTTATAAAAAGGGCATTTTCCTCATTCAAAACCCCTCGGGGGTGGCTCATATTACTCTGACTTTTCATACCGTCCCTCGACACCCTTCAACTCTTATATATCATGTGTGTGTCTGCGTGTGCTCGTTTCATATGGCCAACTAAAATATATAATCTTTCCTCGAACATGTGAGTTTATCCGACTCGTGGCCTCTTCATAACCGCGAAAGTTCACGAGGGTGAAAACTCTACAGCAGGGCGATATAATCATTTTGCAATTTCTTAGGATTTCGTCACGATGCCTCTGAGGGTGGTGCAGCAGTTCGATGGATCGCAACCGTCTCCATATTTAACTTTTCGCAAGCTCTCAGGACAATTCCGATTTTTCAATAAAAAAAAAAGGCAGTGGAGTGAAAGGGAGAAAAAAGGAGATGAAGGAAAAATTGTACGAACAATTTGGTGGGTTGTTGGTTAATGCAATTATGAGGAAACAACTCTCGGTTAAAATATTTCGTTTTATTCTGATGAGAGTTTCAACCATTTAAAGAATCAATTGTTTTACATTTGTATTTATGTTTGTAAATCGCTTTGTCAATAATTTTCGAAGCTCTATGGTCTTAATGCCCGTAAATAATTGTAGTTTGCGAAGTTTCATGGAACACCGACGTTTTCATCAAATATCAATGGGCATCGAGGGGCTATTGAGCTCCGGATGGTTTTGCATTATTATTTCAAAACCAGATTTACCACCGGAACAGCAAATTTAGCTCCGTGTTAATGTTTGCGATAACACAACAGTTTAAAACACAGTATATGTTTCCTCTTATTTTTTTCACCAATCACGACCTAGCACAAACTTTAATCGTTGAAATAAAAGTCTGTAACATTCTTCAATAAAATCGTAAGAATTTGGTCGAAAGATTTCTCAGCTCATCTCCCTTTTCCTACAAAAAACTCAATTTCAAAAAGATGAACTGGAAAAATTCGTGATGACGATTTGAAAATTACTCAAACACTCAATCGAGCGAATTTTATTTTTGCCCATTTTAAAATTTATTTTTTCCGTGTGAAAAATACATTCGTAAAAATATGCTTCAGTGGGCCACAACATTACTGCATAAAAAACCAATATTTTCAATAAATTAGTGAGAATAAAAATGAAATTTTTATTGCAAAGCAATTAGAACAATGGGGCTAAAGTTATGTCGTAGAAATTTGCGAAGACCGCAAATAAATATGGCGTGACCGCGATAAGATTTGGTTTCGGGGGTAGTAAGTTCTCGAAGGTGGCTTTAATAGAGCTTGGATTTCCCACGAGACTTTCGCATGCACCAATGAATAGATATATGATAGAATTATGGTTCCCTTATGTTACCATTATGAAACCATCCCCTAAATGTTCGGCTGCTCCCACTTCAACCGCCCTCATGGTTTCTGCCCTTTATCATTCTCTCTCTCACTCGCTCTGTAATTTTTTTCTTTTTCTATTCGGTCGAATTCCCACCCTCTCGACCATGCGGAACAGAAGCCACCCTTGTGGGTTTTGTGCTAACAGCCCTTACGACCTTAAACAGTACTTCAATTCTTCACTCCGTACCACACACAATAGGGTAATTTTTCGCGGTAGAAAATCAATTTCGATGCCTCCCTTAACGGCTGTCTTTCCACATTCCTTAATAAGACGACAAGGGAACTTCGTATTAACGCCCTATCAACAGGCTCTGACTAAATGAGCAAAAAAACTTTTGGAGATTTACGGGGAGAAGCTTGATTGGAAAACGCGTCTACGAGCTTGACGAAATTGCTTATTATTTATGAATTAGCTCGTTGAATCGGAACTATTGGAATCATAGCCAAAAATCTCCTCCCCCGGGGGAAAAGCCTGGACAAGTAATTTTGTTGATCCCCGCGCCCGTTAATATATTACAAAATTAATACATTTTTTGATTTTTAATTTTCTGCGCTTATTTGTTTTAATTTTTCGGTACCGGTCATGCCGATTTAAGGCTCAATCGAAAGTTCGTTTCTTAATTAGTCTCCATCTAAATTTTCGAATCATAATATTCCTTCGGAGCTTCGTAATAGAAGAATTTTTTTTCCTCAATTCTTACCCCCACCACCGCGAATTGCTAGCCACTCGACGAGCTCTAGGCCAGCAAACGGAAGATCTCTGTCGAAAGTACTTGTCCCGAGACTCTACCGAGTCTCTGGATAATCATTTTTTCATAAGTAATTCGGCAGTAAATTAAATATTAGACTGAACATGTGACGATTTTCATAATGAAATCTTGAATTAATTGAGAAATCTGTCGTTTTATTTGCAGAGCCAAATTTCAAAGAACCCATCAAGAACGAAACTGCCCCGGTTGGTCGAGAAGCCATTCTAGCTTGTCTGGTACAGGATCTCGCTGTCTACAAAGTAAGTATTCCACAGTTCACTCTATTACTCTGTCCATTATTAAATGAATCAGAGTAGAAAATACTTTGATGTTGAGGTTAAGGCAAATTGCTATTAATTTTCGTCATTAGATGAGAAATTTATTGGAAACGAAAATATCAATCAATTAAAATAATGTCCCCAAGTTGATACTTGATGGTGGTAATTAAAATTCGATATAAAATTACAATCGTGTTTAAAAATTTGAACAAGCGAGAAATACCGATTCGAATGATCGATTTATTTTCTATAAAATCTGCAATTTTTTATTATTGCAATAAATTGTCATTCGCGAAATGCAATAATTGTAATGGGAACGATAAGTTGTTACGCAAACTCTATATTTCTACCGGGCAATTTGCCCGGGAGAACTCTCGCAGGAGGCAATCAACTTCGGGGGATTGCGTGACAGAATAGCGAAATAGTCAATTTGTGGGGTGATCGAAAAGCCGTAAAATCGACGTTCGGGAGTAAATTTTCAAATGCTAAACAAAGACACAGGAAGCAGGATGACTTTGGGAAAGCTTTTGATAGGTTCGTACCGTGCTCCAGGGCGATTGACCATGGAATTTACGCTTCAACAATTTACTCCCAAAGTTCGTGCCTTATCTTTAATATAACACGCGGGTAGCAGATGTTCCAAAACTCCCTTTCGCGATACTCGGAGTAAATGATCATCGAGGAATGTTTAAACGACGAGTCCTTGTTCCTCTGAAAACACGGTCATGTAGAGCCATATTTGTTCATAGCTAAGCAAACATGGTCAGACGTAAGCGTGTACGACGTGACATCTAATTATGCACAGTCAGACGTGAAATTTTTTTTTTAAGATTGCCATAGTTAGATAATTAGATTCAAATAGATCAATGACCCGAGACACCGATGACGTCAAAGGTCACACATTTGTAAAGCAAAGAAGCAGATTGAAAATGAATTCGAGCGGAAGTGATGGACAGGATACGAGGGCTCCTGAGTGGGTTAACGTGTTCGTATTATTTTGGTGTCCCATTTCATTGGCCCATAACACAATATATACGAGTACAAATATTTTGAGCGGACATCTATATCGAATACATCAAAATGGTACATCCAATCTCGCTCGATTGCTCCACAGGATCTCATTTCTCTTTGCTCGTTCTGTAAATATTTGCGGTTATCGATATTTTCGAGATACGTATATATACCCACGTATATAAATGGGATGTCTCTCTATGTCAGATTTCCGGCAGTCGTCGGATGGAGTTGCTCGAAGGGGGACCGTAGAGCCCTTAAGAATTCAATTGTACCCGGTGAAAGAAAAAAAAAAAAAAGAAAAAACATTGAAGGAAGGACGAAAAGCAAGAGGAATCGATCGTTCAAACAGAATAAGGGAACGATGTAATATTAGAGTAAAATGGGAATGGATGTAGTGAAAGGAGGCCTGCTCGTCAATTCTTCCCTGTTATATGAGACGAAAGGGTATCGTGGGGCGATTTCAAGCAATACGTCAAACATAGAAGCATCCAAGCGTTTTGTAGATCCAGATATATCGAGAAATATATAGCCACTTTTTCGTCTTTATCTTTCATGTATCGCCCCGAGCCTTTCGAATTTCCGTTTTCTTCCTTTACGCGAAAGAACACTTGGAGGCCCCAGGGTGCGCGTCTCTCAGTAGCTTCCTCTCTTTAACCCGAGTCTTTTTCCTCCTTCACGTATACATTCAGACGTCTTTCTCTTACGCGAATCTCTCGATCGTTCCCATTATTTTTCAACAGAGATTGCTCATCCCTTTCATATTTATTTGCGGTGATGAATATGCAGTAGTGAGTTGCTGTACGAGGCGGCGATCTGCACCGATAATTCAAGAAATTAGAAACAAATTTGAATTTTTTTTTTTTTTCGTTTTTTTAAAAATCACTTATCGCAATTATGGATCGATTACAGTTACATTTTCTTTGACCAGGGAAGAGAATCACGTCGAAAGGTGGGATGTCCGATGTAACGGATAAAAAATCTGTGAGTGAAAAATGATTTTGAAAAATTTCAGGAAACTTATTTATTTTTTTCGATACGTATTCCGATAATTATCATTATCATAATTATTATTATCATTAGCGGTGCTTTGAATGAAAATGAATGAAGGATTTGTAATTTTCACGAACTTCACATGAAATTTCACCAAATTGACGGAGAAATTTTATTCTCAAGACTGAGAAATATCACTGTGTCATAACTTTTGATTTTTACGTTTTGCAAAAAGTGCTCGAACATCCGCAAGAATAATTAGAAAAAAGTTTAAAGATAGAAAGGAGCTTAAATGAGAATTCAGTGATATTTTAAGCGGTTCAATCGACTTAATGAGTTCTGTCGGGTATTAAGACGAAAGGGTAGTTTTCTAGAAAGAATATGATTTTAAACTCGAGGGTCCTTCACTTTTACTGGTTTCGACAAATTTGACCTCTTTGGCCCCCATTCTGCACTTTTCCTCGCGGCTTCTGGAATCAGCGTTTTTTTTTTTTCGTAAAGTTTTAAATTGATTAATTCCTCAGAGATTTCGTGAATACTAGTCGGGAAAAGTGGAGACTCGCCCAAGGCGAGAATCATATTTGTCTGAATGTCTCTTTCCCTTTCGTCCTCGTTGTCCGGCCAGAAACTTCCCTTCCAGTGTATCAAGTTAATTTCACGTTTCATCTCTTGTATTTGCTCTCCTTCGACGTTCCACTGTGTATACCTTACAGAGAATATTCAACCCAGCAGAATCACTGACAGTTCGAGCATCAGGGTGTCTGGCGAAATGCTCCGGTAACCTGGATCGAAAAACCTGCAATATAATTTCATGACTGACTCTGGATCAATCATCCCTCATTTTATTGTTTATGGATGCTATCAAAAAATTCGATAAATACTCTTTGTCATTTTATTATAGAACGAGAATTTTCCATTCAAGGGCATGGGATAAAAACTTGTGATTCACGTTCTACAGTCTGTAATCTTTCAAGGACGTATGCAAAATTTTCTAGCGATGAAATTCCTTTAAATTTGCACCACACAAAGAGAATAGTGATATCTAATACGAGATATTCATTTATAAAAATCACAATTTTCAGTAATGTCTCGAAAGAGCGTGTATTAAAAGTTGCAATTTTCGACATTAAATATTTCGATTTCTAAATGGTGAAGCCTCTTAAAACTTTACATACACTTTTATGTAACATCGAAGAAGCTTTATTTATTTTTTCAAAAAAATCGGTCGTAAATATTTTCCGAAATTTTGTTTATTGTATAACAAATACACAATACTTCGGACAATCTTGAATTTAGAGTATGTTGTTCTTTAGTCAATTTGTAAAAACTTTTTTTTAATGCAATTAGGCTCGCAAACCATTTTTTATGTAAGAAAAACTAAAAACAAAAATTTAGATTTGACCTTCGCCATACAACGTCCTCATAGTAGGATGACTCTTGATACCTGAGGAGGGGGTTGGAAAAGAGAGTCGTTGGAAATTGCAGACTCAAAACACGTGGAAACGTTTCCTGTTGGATGGTCGCGTATGTGCCTATGTAGAAATGGGTCGTCGAGAGGATATCGCGTAGAGGAAATGCGTGCAGTCTGGACCGGGGGTTTGTAACGTGTCCCTCTTGCCCGCATTAGTTCGCTCCAGGAGCTTAATCAACCGCTAACCATGACGCAGAGACCTACGAGATTCTCGATCTGGGGAATATTATTCAAGCGTCCTAACACACCTCCTCTCCTCACATATGTCCCCTTCTTTTTTCCCACTCTCATTTTTATGTTTTATATTTACATCTCTGTTCCATTTAATTTTTTTCATTTCCAACTCGTTTCTTTTTTTCATTTTTTTTTTATTTGTCCAAATTTTGGATTTCAAAACCATTCGCTCGTTTACACAGCTCTGACTTTTATTCTTTTATCCTGTTCACATTAATTATGAATTCTATTTTTTTTTATTCGTTTACATATTCTCATTAATTCGATATATTTATATATCGACTAGTTACTCGTGTTTTTCCATATGCTCGTAAATTATGAATGTTGTCCTAATAACGTAATAGCTTTGAGGGTTGACGAAACGGCTTTGTCAGATTATTCTACTCGCTAGTTGTTGATGCGTTGGCCAATATTTACTGGTTTGCTTCAGACGTCATTGCTGCATCCTGAATCCATTTTAATATTCCAGGGCATGTCGGTGACTCGGGAGAAGGAAGATTTAGAGTTAGGCCGAGGTAAATATTGAAAAGTATTCATCCCGCAGCCGAGCATCGTATTCATGAAAGTCAAATAGATATGTTGATATTTCGCATGACTGCGATAACAGCAAGAGAGCGAGAAAAAGAAAACATCGCATAACTCTGAAGGAATAGAGTTTCAAGGAAACGAGTGTACTGTTTTTGTGTCGAGAGCGTCAAAAGACTTGGAAATATGTTTTTTTTTTAAATAAAATTTGAAATCAACATTTTCTCTAACGTTTTCATCAATTTCCTTAATTCCCTTTGCAACAACTTGATAAATCATCATCAGGGACAGAGGGAGGGAGAGGGAGAGAGATCTGATCGGCACAGAAGGATGTGTGTAGGCTTGATTGCACCTGAATTATTTAGTTTTATCCAGGCTCTCAACGAGGCTCATTAACCCGTTTCCAGTTTGCGTTGCAAATTTCGAACTGTCACGTACATTAGTGGCAACGTTTCGAATCCCAAGCAGCCAAATGCTAAGGGGTCGACATATCGATATGTATATATCTATACACATAAATGGAATTTGATGGTAAATTACAGCTGTTGCTGGAATAGACAATGACGTTTTGGATTCTCAATTATGCAAAATTCATTATATTTAGTCTTCTTCATCAATTCTTGTATCAATTATAAAACAGCAATGATATCTTATTTCAAACGTTTCATCGCGTACTTCAAATTTGATGAAATTAACAACATCGCTCGATCTCTCGTATTCGTCATCGAAATTGTCACCTGACAATATTCCTCGGTCTGTACATTACATGCCATTCCTAAACTCAGATTACTGAATTGCTCATTATGCCACGAAAAAATTTAATTAGTCTGTCGCGTATGAAGGATTAATTTATTTTTGACAATCATCGAAGTTTAAAGATTTTTGGGATATCAACAAAAGCTATTACGATGTATGGATCTTTTGAGGACGTTGTATGGCGATGGTCAAATTATTGAAATTTTTGTTTTCAGTTTTTCTTACATACAAAATGGTTTGCGAGCCTAAGTTCACTAAGAAAAGTTGTTACATATTGACTAAAAAACAACATACTCTAAATCCAAGATTGTCCGAGGTAATCGGTATTTTTCATATAATAAACAAAATTTCGAAAAAATTTTACGACCGATTTTTTTGAAAAACTAAATAAAGCTTCTTCGATGTTACATAAAAGTGTATGCAAAGTTTTAAGAGACTTCGCCATTTAGAAATCTAAATATTGAATGTTGAAAATTGGAACTTTTAACACACGCTCTTATGAGAAACTACTGAAAATTGGGATTTTTATAAATAAATATCTCGACTTCTACATGGTGGAACCTTTTAAAATCGCGCGAGCTATTAAATATTACTATTCTCTCTGCGTGGTGCAAACTTAAAGGAATTCTATCAATAGAAAATTTTGCATACAACGTTCTTAACGCCTGTCGCATTTGACTAATAATTCATTTTTCTTTGATGTCTCGTTGTATTTCTTCATTGAGATCTCAACAATAGAAAATGATTAATTGTTCTTGATTATATATCAATAACAAAGAAGACCAGCGTGTATAGGAAACCAAACACTGCAGAATTAACTTTTGCATCCTTTTTGCTTCTTTCATATTCGTGTGTTGAACGCAGATAAAAAAAAAATACTTAATCGGATAGCAGAGGAAAAACAAATATAAGGCAACGCTAGAAAAAGTTGTGAAAACTTTGGATAGCTTTTGAAAACAGATTTGGCTTTCAAAAGAAAGCTCCACATAGGAAATAAAATCTCTTTTTCCTCCCACTCGTTTTCTCAGCTTCTCGCTGTATTTCTCTTCTCCTATAGCAAAAGTGGGGCGATTGAATGGAAATGCATACGAAGAGATGAGAGTTTATAAAACCGATACAAAATGTTTTGACTGACGGACCACAGAGACTTTTTTTTCTTTTTCAACGCGAAAACACTGAGGTAAATTCATTTCTGAAAATGATATCAGAATTTGCACCAAGGCGAGAATCATTGTAGAACTAATATAAAAAACGATCTGCATCATTAAATATTCGCCTTTATTAAATTTATTTGGATCCGTACAAAATTCTTAAATTTCAATTGAATTTTCTCGACATATAATTATACAATTGTTCTACATAATTTATTACAATTTCGAGCACCGCAATGGAACGGACTGCAGAATTCCGAACCACCTCACCGTCTTGTATCCGAAGTATCGGTAATCGAAAATCACACAGTTCGACAGATGTCTTTACGGGAATCCGTGGAAGAAGAAACATCCAGAATTTTTGAAAAATTTTGTTTGAAAACCGCAGAAACGTGTGAAAAAGTTTTTCTTGAAAATCAATCATTTTGACCATTTTTCCAGAAATAAATGAATACAAAGTATATGTGACCTTTTGGTGCATCAAATATGGGCGATCGTTACTTTTTAAACCCCGAGCTACATAATCGAACGTTTTGTACACGAGTTTATAAATTTAAACATTTCTGTAAGTCACAACGGGAATATTATGAGATCAGCCTGCGAATCATGGCCAAGTTTTGAAAGTTTAACCGCAATTTTGACGAGACTGCTGTTTTAATTGAAATTTCATTCAAACGCGAAAATATCAGTCGGTAAGAAATTTTTCAGGGAAAAAGTGTAAGCAATTTAGAAAAAATGAGATCACTGCTTGTCCGATAACTGTGTACACCTCTATTTCTAAAAATTGTAAAGACCTCGAGAAGGACGTTTCATTCCGGAAGTGTCTGTTGCACTTCCGAGCGGTGTGACGTAGGTGAGTGCGAGCAATTGTAAATATAGAATCCGGGGATGTTAGGAGCTTGGTGGCCACGGTATAGCAGGACGGCAGAGCGGCTTTTAAGAGTGGAGAAAACGGATGGGGGTGGTGCAAAATCCCAGGTATACAAAAGTGGTGAATTGCTTGTCGGTTTCGCTGGCATGGTGTCCGTGTTATCTGTGAGTATCTGAATTCAAGTAGAAAAGGGTCAGAGGTAGTTCGCTTTTCTAACTTTATTTCAATGCGGAGAAGGGATGGCAACGATAGATTGGTCGAAGAAAGAAACGATTGGAGAAGAAGAGAGAAGCGCGTTAAAAGGGGTGAAGAGGAAGTCGAAGAGCAGAAAAAGGGCTGCAAGCACGGGGTTGCGAATCAGCGAAAGGTTCGGAAACGGGGTTGAAGTTAAAGAGGGTTGGAAAAGTGGCTACGATACGTGAAACTCCAACTGACTACGTGTAGTCGAACCGATCTGTAAGAAATGAAGAGAAATATCTCGAGCTACATTTTCAAACTACCCTCGGATAATAGGGTGCAATGGCAAATCCTCAACATCTGCCCCCGTTATCGTCACACTCAAGTTCTTCTGTTGCTTTCCAAATGTCATGCACAAACGCTTTTTCAAATCCTCGCCTCGTCCACATACCTTGGCAAAAAATTCTTCGATAGTTCTTAATACCCCAGTCACTAAGAACAACCTTTAACTTTGATTTTTAAATTTTTCTATATTTTCGGACGATTCAATGAAAATGCAATGGAAAAAAATTGAAAAAACAACTATAAATATCAATTTTCGAAAGACCATTTTCAAAGTGAAGTTCCATGGATGGGTATGGATGAGTAACAGAGTCGAACACTCAGTGTGCAACCCTCAACCAGTCGTCGCCAAAACGGTCAAAAAGCTAGAACTTCGTAAATCGATTTGTGAGAATTCGGAGATGTGGGTCAAAAATTCGTATATATCATTCGAATGCAAATTTGATGCAATCCTTACACATGCAAAATTGCAGAGGCCAACCACTGATTAGAGAGTAGGAATAACTGTATGTGTTAGGAAAGTACAAATTTCGATACAAACGAGCCATTATAGTTGCATTTATAAAGTGTATGAAAAACAGAGTGTGTGTTTTGTATGGAAAAAAAAAAAACCTCTTTGGTATTATTTCTGTGTCAACGAGACTGTAGAGGCTGATCGGATATTAATTCCAGAAATTCTGTGACTCTGCAATAAATCGATATCCTCACGACGCCGTTGGAGTATTTTTACGAAGAATGACGTTAATTTTATTCATGTGGGATCCAGTAGGAATAGCGTGCATGCTAAAATTTGTAACGCCACGCAAGCAAAAATGGTATATACCCAAGGAAATAAGATTTAGCTGCGGTGATGGTGAAAGTATTTTTGGAATAACCGTGAGAATTAAGCTAAATGATAGGAGAATAGAGAAGATGAAGGAAGGAGAGAAATCCTTTCGGTGGAGACACATTGCTAGTTGGAGAGACTCGCGTGTCTCATCCCCCTCTCTTCGTTCATCCCTTCTCCCACTGCTGAGCTCGCTGGGAAATTACCTCGAATGGATTCTCCTTCTCGCTGGGGAAGCCGAAGTGGCCGGAATGGTTGTCCTCATCTCCCTTTGCTATGCTGCCAGTCGTAAATACTTGGTTATCATAGTTGGCGGAAGTGCGACGGGGACATTACGTAGATTCATCTGGGCGGGAACCGGAGGAAGGGAAGCCGGTGCACCGAGAAGTGAGGAAGGGAGAAAGAGCGATAGATAGAGAAGCGGACAGTTGCAACGACCCAACGTAGCCACACATGGACAATGACCCCAGCCAAGAGAAGCGAGAGTGTTCCATTCATTGGAGTGGATATCAAATGCAATAGTTCATAGGGGTACTTCCGAGTATGTGGTCAACCAGTCCACCAACTTCCATCTCTCCCTCCTGTCCCTAATCCCATGACCCTTCATAGTACATACACGGTTCACCCTTTAAACCCCCGCTCTGGCTACGTAAGCGGGTCAGCCTGTCTCCACATCCGGTACTCTCCAACAGATTTACAGGCCGGGGCCTCGATATCGCTGATCCCCGTGGATCACGGAATGAACTCCCCCGTACATTCTCCCATTTCCACACCGATTTCACGACTTTCCTAAAGTTGCACAACTTCATTTTCTAAAGCTCGAGATCTCTAGGTGGGATTTACTAAATTGATCTTCAGCATATCTTCGGCACGTCTTTGAAGCTCATTTAACGTAGTTAGAGAAATTTTCCTCATTCGAGATTCAATAAAGAAATCCAAAAAAAAAAAAAAAACCTTCCTCCCTTTAGTATCGACTAACGTGAAGAAAATATTTGTAAAAGATTGTGAACATTTCTCGAGCTGAATGATCATTGATTTATATTTTGAACCTAGGTGGCATGGCTCAGGGTTGACACTCAGACGATCTTGACTATAGCGAATCATGTAATCACGAAGAATCATCGAATAGCCGTGACCCACAGTGAACATCGTACGTGGTTTCTTCACATAAGAGAAGTCCGGGAATCCGATCGTGGATGGTACATGTGTCAGATCAACACCGATCCGATGAAGAGTCAAAACGGATATTTAGACGTCGTTGGTAAGTTCTAAACCGTGTTTTTCTAATATTTATCATTTTTTAATTTAATTCTCAATCTAATCCGCTATGTATTTGATAAAATGGATGGATGTACGTTTGAGGTTATGTCCGAACGGCAAAACTTTGAATCAGACGGATATTAAGTAAAAGGAACGCTGAACAGAGGTTTAAAATGATTCGTCCGAAATTAGAATTCGTTGAAGCCATAAATCGTCGCTGCACAACAAAAATCATAAACTTGAATTCATTTCCGAGCAAGTGGAAATAAAGGGCATGGAAGTAGAGGTCATAACCGATGTGCACGTGGAAATAGTGCCAGAGGTTTTTATGGGAGAAGGGACAAAAGATAACGGTGTATGACGAGACGGAAAAGGTCACGAGAGTATGGTCGGATGTGACGATACTCGGAGTGCTCGCTGGGATTAAATTGCTAAAAATGGGATAAAAGTGCGAGTCTCCCAGATCTAGCACGGAATACCAATTTGATTTGGACCACCCAGGGACACTCGTAAAAGTCAAATACGAACCGGTACGTGGAACAGCCCAACGGAAGTGGGATGTGTCTCTCGTTCAACTGTTGTGGTACTCCATCCCACCTTTCCACAGTAATACAGTTCACAGTCCTACATTCTGGTATTGTCCCTACTTCCGGTAGACAGATTCTATGCGTGACTGCGTTAAAAGGATTCCACCAAAGAATACCAGCTTCTACTTTTAATAAAATCTGTACGCAGCCATTAAAAATTTCTACATTTGTTTCAAAAAATACACAATGCACAAACAATGTTTTTTGTGTTTGTTGACGATTCATTTTTATGCTGTTGATAGGCGTAAATCATTCTACTCACATCAAATGCTGAAATATTTATTACTTCACTTCCGAATCATGAAGAACGTATTTTCCATGATTATGTCCATTATTGCGTCGTTGATGTTCCATGGATTTTTCAACGAGTGATATTCACTTCATCCCATCGATCAGAATTTACGATGTCAATTAGGTTGATTACACTAGTGAACTCTGGTCAACTTCTAAAGAAGATTTCAAACGAGATGAGCCAAAAATGTACTGGTGTGATCCATTTACACGCTCCCCCTAATGGAGTATTAATTAGTCGATCATTTAATTAAATCTGATCTGTATACCTGGTCCTTGGTTGATCGTGTTCCACTTTTGGTAGAGTACTACTTCGAGTGATTTTCGGAGGAAGTGGTTAGTCCCTGCCAAGGTCGGAGCGACAAGAATTTGTTCAATCACTCGGCTGTCCCGAGTCTGACAAAAACTTGCTCAGTGAAGTCCAGAAAGTTTAGAGAGTGCAATAAAAAAAGTGTGATAGCCTTGATCAAGGTTTTTCATGATACTCGAAGGAAATACTTGAGGGAATGGTCCTTAAGAGTAACTAAAAACCGTTAGACGTTTCATGGTGCATGGTTATGGTACATGGTGCGAAGAAGGTCAACTTCAGTTAACTCAACCGGATTGGACGTTGAAGTCTGGAACTTGGATGAACCTCCAATGAACCAATAGGGTGAATCGATTTGATGGATGTTGGCAAAGATAGGATTCTATAACCTTTGACGAGTCTCCATCACACAGTGTAACGTGTACAGGAGGTCAGATATACATATGTAAAAGATGTAGACGTAGAATAAGGGGCGGAAATGTTGAGGGTGAACAGGATGAGTAGATTGTGGGGAGGTGAAGCAGTAGGCAAGCTTTGCATGCAATAGGTTCGAGGAGCTCTAGAAATGGGGTTCGAAAGGATTACGACCGACAAAGACTCATTTGGACGTACGTGCATGCAGTACGGTTATGTATATTAGTCCAGGATCATTGGTATGGTCGCGGAGAGCAACGCTTCGGGTATCCGGCGAATGAACCGTTGAGGTTCTAGAGTGGCTATAGCGATGAAACAAAACTCTTGGTTCGCTTCAACATTGACCCGGGTAAGCCTTCCTCTCTTTCCCCTCCCGCAATAGTTCTGCCGGTGTCCGGCGTTTGCCATGGGAATCGAACGCTTTCGATTTCCCGGACCAGGCGGATCTGGGGTGTCCTACCAAGAGTGATCCATTGTTTCACTCGTATACACATACACAAATGTTCCCAATAAGTACGTCCTGCTTTGGAATAGGTTCGTGTATCGGAGATTGGTAGTAGTACATCTACCAGTCCGCTAGTCACTTGCAGACTCGCCCTTGATTCGAGCAACAGCTCAACAGCGCCACGAACTTTTCACAAGAGCTCGACTCTTCTCGATTTCCTCGTATAGATGCGAAGCCGAGAGGGTTACGAGCTCGGAATTGGTCTGGCAGGACAAAATGCCACGAGAAGGTAAAAAAAGGACTCCGAAGGTCTGGATAGAGAGAAACAATGGCTACATAGGGAAACATTGCTCAGCTTCGCTACAATAGGAAATGTAGAAAGACAGAGACTACAAGGTTGAAGGGTAAAAGAGAAACTGGAGTAGTCGTAGAACGTTCTGACTCACACGACTCTTTGTACAGGCCGGTCCAATAATTGTCTTGAAATTAAAGAAAATCATAAACATCTTATCCTACCAAATTTGCTACGTTCACTTTTTATCGGTTGATAAAAGCGCAAGGACGCCCTCGTGGATAGGCTACCAAGTAGTTTATGCTGCATGAAGCTACATATATCAGGATAGTTCGACATTCAGAAGTTAACATATGAACCATGTAAGCGTGCCAAAAATCTTGCTCAGACAATCCGCAACACTTGCATTCACTTTCCGTTTTCCGAAAAAATAAGTTAATCGACATTCTCAAACGCAGATGCGTAAAAAATGATACTTCGGCCCGAGGCTGTCCAAATCTCAGTAGCGAATTTTCTATGATTTTTCAATAATAATTCACGGACCCTTGCAGGTAAAATGGAAGTTTGATATTCTTATTCTATTTTCACTGCCAGAGGAAATGATTTTCATTCATCCACATATAGGCACGATCGTTAAAGGTCCAATAGATCCTGGAGAAAAAAAAATGATTGGTCACCGTTGATTATTCAAATCTACGGTTTTTGAGTTATTAGGCACTTCTTAGCAGTCAATACGAAGGTCTCTTTAACATGAGATTGGTCATTTCCAAATGACTGGTACAGGGAAAATTTTCTCCTGCTTCATGAAATGCAGACCGAACTTTTGCAAGG
This sequence comes from Hyposoter dolosus, assembly GCA_963921915.1. Classification (NCBI taxonomy): domain Eukaryota; kingdom Metazoa; phylum Arthropoda; class Insecta; order Hymenoptera; family Ichneumonidae; genus Hyposoter; species Hyposoter dolosus. The sequence continues at coordinate 10,800,187 of OY998134.1, forward strand.
CTCTGTACATCGCGGTCAGTATCTAAAGAAACTGTGTAGCAAGAGGATAACAAGATAGCAACGGAGCTTGAGAGAAGAAATATCGTGTGAGGAAATTGTCCACGGTCGTTTTCAAGAGCTATATGGAAAAAAGCTCTCGGCTTCCTCGTTATCCGTCGACGAGCCGAGAAGTGGTGGCTCAGCGACGAGCCCCCTTATCCAGCAGCCTCATGTCCACCCCTGTGAATTTACTGGGTGGCTGAATGAGGATCCGCGAAATGGAAGGATATATGGATGTAAAAAAATAACACTCTGGCGAATGCTGTGGCAGTATAACGACATTGGACGGGGATGGAATATCAAGGAGGCAGCATCGAAGGGTTGACAGAGAAAATCGTACAGAAACAGTTGTTGGTTAATCAGGGATTAACTCCAAAGTACAATAATTTTTTTTTGCTTTTTCCAACTAAATTATTATCCCAGTCGAAAACAGCATCTTCCAGATGTTAGTCTCAATAGCTTTGGTACACGATCAAAACGAAGAATCTCATACCAAAAAAAAATCAGTTGGGTTGAAAGTTGCCAAAATGAATGGCACTGGTGACTAGTAACTTTGGGAAAGCTTTTCCTAGCTGCAAAAGCTAGTCCTTTAAATCCCAGGGTTCGCAACAAAAAGAGAGTTTTCAGCTTGCGTCGAGAAGACGAAGCTCATTTACGTGTATAAGAAGTATTCGGCGGATGCTGTGGTATTCCGGTTTCTGGTGGCAATCTCTGAGTCTTAATATCGTATTCTCCAGCTGACATTCTGCTTTCATAACCTTCTTCGTCCTTCGTTCTTCTTCACTGCTGGTTGCACCGTTTCACCCTGACGTGGCCTGCCTTCCTCACCCCGCTGCCATTTGCCTCTCGGTTATGACCGAGGCATAATAAATATACGCACTACTTCGTGTCTTTCCTTCTTTGTCTCTTTCTGGTGGTCTAGCAGCCTCATAAACTTTGTTCAAGCCCTTGACTATGCAGGGAGTAACTTTGCAATGCGAAGTAACGGGGGGAGAGCAAACGGTGAGAGCAAGAGAGTGCAAGAAAGAGAGGAGACGATTTAGTCAAAGCAAATTGTCATTCCACCGTGCTAATTACGTCCTGAACTTTTGTAGACAGCTATTGCAACGGTCCCCTGTTGGTGAACAACTCTTCGAGCTCTTCGTCCATCTCATCTCTCTCTCCCTCCCTCGCGCTTGCTCCCGAGATATAGTGACAGCTTTTGACGCTCTACTGCACACATATTCATAGAAAAGGCCCCTTTCCCTTCTCGCTTTGTTTCCAACAGTAATTCAGTCATCCGTTCCTCTCTCGTTCTCTCTTTTTCCCCGAATAAAACATATATGAAGCTTATGTGCTTCACCAAATTCGAGTCATAATTGACTTGAAATATTTAACTTTATAGATTGTTGGTTCCCGTCTCGTCCTGAAGCGCCGAATTCAATGCAAATACGAGAACAGAGAATGGGGCAAAATTCTCTTCGCCTGCACAACGTTTTAGTTTAACTTGTTCGTTCACATTCCTCGTTACTATACGATCGCAGCAAACAATTATCTCGAGCGTTCAATCGAAAATCATCCTAATATTAGCTTTTGTCGATATTCGCTCCGGTATATCGTCGCCTGTTGGCTCCTCCCACACCAACCGACAAAAAGAGCACGGAATTGAAAAGGTGTCGATTTAAAAATTGTTCCTTTAACTGTCATTTCGTTGGGCAAGTGTGAGGCTGCGAGGTACGTATTTACATTGAGGGTCAACGAGAGTGCCCGTGGATTTACAAAATGTTCGAATTCATTCGCTCTGCTCCGCTTGGAATGTTTTTTTTTTTCGTTTGTTTTTTTTTCACATCTTTTTACAAAAACAAAAGTTTTTTAAAAATACCCGTTCGTAGTAAACATCGTGGTATTCTCAAATTTTGAAAAAGGTCATACTGCCACAAGATTGCTTTCGCGTTATTATCATTTTACGTACACCAAAATTAAGAGCTATTTACGAGCTGATTAAGTGCTAAAATTAATCGAGAGCGATGAGGGATACAGAAAAAAAAAATGAAAATAAAAATCAATAGGGCAGGCGAGGAGTATAGTGGGAACATTGGCCAGAGTAAATGCTGTTATTCATAAATAAGTTGGAATATTGATAACCGAGAGATTTCGAGGTTAAACAGGTTATCATGATTTATCTCATGTTTTCCCAAATTAATTGGGATTGATGATTAGCATTGATGCATCAATCACAAACAATTATTCTTGGTGTGTTGACAAGAGCATTCGAATAATTAATTCCGTGTTCGTGGCACTGTTATATAAATCTATGTTGATTTTGTGAAACGTGTTTGAAATGATTTTACATATTTTACTCTTCTATTTTCGTACCATCAATGGACGTACTACGTCGCTACGTACCGAGTGTAAATATCCTTGGAACTTCGAATGGTTTACCGGGAAATAAACAAAAAAAGGTTCCAATATTTAAATTGTTGTTTATTGTATTATTTTTTATGCTGCTGGCGAGGGCAAACCTTGAAAAAAATAGGCCCCGGTGCATCGTCTTTCAAGATCGTTGGACGAGACAAAAAATTAGCAGTTGGTCTGAAAATTCGAACGTGCATTTATTCGTGACTCGAAGCTGCCTGCGGCATTCGACCGCGTTCACGTCTAACGGGAGAGAACGAGGAGCGTTTTTTGCCGAGTCTTTGTCTGTTGGCCAGCCAATATAAACAAAACAAAACGAGAAATAAAAACACAAACAAAAGAAGTCAAAAGCTTGTTTTATAAATCCAATTTGTCGTCCATGGCTGTCCGAGTGATTCACCAAGATAGAAAAACCGCGGGCAGGGTTGTGTGGGACGAAAATAAGCACTGGGTGGTTTTTAATATTCGATTTTTTTTTCCTCTCTTTTATCCCGGCGAAGCTTGCGTAGTAGAGAAAAGTGAATAAGGAAAAATAAAATAAGCAAACTTTCGTGCTCTCTCGACGAATCGCAAATTCAGAAGTTGCTTTTATATACAAAAGAGAATATCTCTCAATTCCACTCAAAGATATATTCGATCGCGTTCTCCAAGCGTAGATTTACTCGAATATACAAACAGTGACCCAAAAGTCTTGCTCTCAATTTTTTAGTTGAAATACGTCACGATATTCTCAAGGGTGATGCCGCGATGATGAAGAGATAATTATTCTATGCAACCAATAGCATTGACTGTTTTGGTTACGCTCATTCCGTCCCATCGGCACTCTAGATTTGTCCATGTTCCATCGGTCGATATTGCATCAACGACAGCCAGCATCAAAGAAAATATTTGTTGAGAATTTCTCGATTTAAGAACTCTCATAAACTGGTATACAAATTTTGACCCAGTCTGAATATCTATGCACGATGAATGTCGGAACACTATGACACACCTTTTTGAAACCTACTATGCCGGCATTCCCCTCATACGCTTTCGTGAATCTTTATAACGTCGGGTATAACGCCCTTCAATGGGTGAAAAGTTTATCTGTATGAAGCAGCCAATGCATCAATGTGTACAAGACTGATGGAATGTAGGAAGATATCCTATCAGTTTTTTGCGTGGCTGTGAACCTTCAGCAACCGAGAATTTTTCTGCTACGCAATGCTGGCATCTACAGCACTGATCTCGAACGTGTTCAAAGGCACTGACAAGTCCACGTGTACGCGAAGCAACGGATTCAAGCTCCGCATCATGGCACTTTGGACCTCATACGATATAATGCTTTCTGGGATTTCCCCAGCGAGAAGTGTTGCTGCATTTTCTACAAGAATCATTCCCGTGACCCGAAATCCTTCTCCAGACACCAGTAACCGCGGACGTGTATTCACCACTGACAAATCAATTTTTGATGCAGCGTGCGAAAGCAGATCGTTGATGTGTTGTCACGTTTCGTTGTATAGCGTGTGCACCCTGGAGAAGTTGGCAAAGTCTGCTCAGCCATCAAATTACTCATTCAGCGATGATCAAAATTTTTTGATCATCGTAGAATTGGTCGAATGATAAAATTCCACTTATTACCAAACTTGTAATTAGGGGAATAAATCTACCGGCTACAGGTCACATTTCCGTTGCTGGTCAATGAAGGTTGACTCGCTGGAAAGTCATCCGTGCATTAGTGATCTCGACATACATTTGTTCTACGTCTATGGATGTAGCTCGTTTCGCGATTGCATCGAAGCAGAGCAGTATAACCGGACGAACTCATAGATGTCATGATGGCTTTGATATCGCAAGATGGTTTTGGTATCACTCGCACAGATTGCGTTCCATCATAGCCAGTGAAATACCAGTTGGCACGTTCAAAGATGTGATTTGCATTGACGCAATGGTAACAGGTCGAAAAGGGAACTAGAACAAAAATGAATTCGTGTCACAGGCCGGCAAATATTGGGATTGTTGCAAATAGTATTTCGAGTTCTGAAGTAGTCCAGTTTGATCAAAGGTAGTTTCTCGTTTTTTTAATTTTGATGATGAAGACCCAGTGCGTCGTCACGCATGCTCAAGTGGCAACTTACAGTAATTGGACATCTTTACTTCTAACCTGATGATCATGACCTGATGACCCCGAATGCCGTCTGCATTAATTGGTGCGAGATAATTCGGATGGTCGTTGAGCTCCTGATGGCAATTCATCATCAAAAATTCTGGATTAGAACCAGCTGGGCTGGGTTCCTATAGGAAAACTTCGATTGCCAGCCACAGATAAGCTGTCCAATGACATTCAGCCAAATAGCGGAATAGTGGGAGTCACATAAATGAAAAATAAATAAAACAAAGCTCCTGAAAGGATGGCAATGTGATGGTGACTCTGAAAAAGATAGAGCTTGAGAGGAAGCTTGGCGATGATGAGACGGTAGCGCAGAGTGTGAAATAGTTCAACCACGGAGGGTTCGGTTTATCAGGGGAGATGGAAAGTTGGAGCGACTGGTTGGTTTGGACGAGCCAATTCAGCATCAGCCGTACGGGCACTCAACCGCAAATCGAGTTCCAGCCGCGGGGCAGAATAAAAATGCCTATACATCCCCGCACTCTGTATGTGATTCCATACGTTCCAGATCGTCTCGCACCAAGAACCCTACAATTCTCTTTACGACGCAGACTATCCGACCCCGTGGTTGATTCACGCTGCGTACAGTTGGGTCGTCGGTTGATCGTTTCCCGCACAAGCCGTTATCGTGGCTGACATGTGCCGTTCTCTGGGGCAAGCTTTCTAGATCCTGGTGAGCATTATCCACCAGGGACGCGTTTGATGACTGGCCCGCAGGGTCGAAAGAAACGAGCCGATCTCTAGCGAGCTTTTGCGAAAGGTGGTGACCATGGTAGAAGAAAAAGAAGGTAGAGGAGACGTTCTACTGGAGGGTGGGGGAGGTCATCGGTGTGTGGGGTTGCTTTATAATGACCCGTGACCACCTCGATCGACGGACCCAGCAGAAGTATATCGCGTCGTGAAAGAGTGAAAAATGTCAACAACCGAGGTAGCCGAATGAATGGAAGTTTCGTATAACAGAATTACCGGCGAGAAGGTCAACCGCGTATATCGCTCTGCTGCTTCTCTCCCTGATACTTTCTTTCTTTTACTCCTTGTCCTCTCTCCTCCTGCTGCCTCTCTTTGCCACTCTTTCCGCATAGTCCTCACCAGCTATAGCTTCAATCCCAACATTGTGCAATTCTCACAGCCTGGCACACTCCTGGCGTAGGGATGACGTTATGTGTTTCCTTCCGCCGGATACGACTACGTGGATGTCGTCTCGCGTTATCATTCTGCTTTATTATATGCAGGCTAACACTAACGGTAGACCTGAACGCGCTATAGGAAGACTACTGGAATAACTGGGTTTGTATAGTAATACGGAACAACCTGGTAGCACGGTTTATGTCTGCGATAACGCAACATACAATCGTCACAGGGTTCTACAGTATCCTACAAAAGTTGCTAACAATACTCGGATTTTAATCCTCCACGGATCACATATGGGTCATTTTGACCCAAGCGACAACATTCTTTCAAAAAAATCGTTTTTTCAGAACGTTTCATTCGGCAATAAGACAAATGCAACGATCTTAACTAAATGGAGTGTATTCCAGAATTTTTTCTCTCCGAATACGTGAGATGTAAGTGGCAGGACGAAACGAAATCATGTGATCCGGGATGGCATGAAAAAATGATCCGCCGAGAGTTAATGATCAAATGGCGGAGAAAAGATTTTCTCATCATTTTTCTGTCTCGAGGAAATTGAATAAATCTTTATCAATTGCGAACAGTTTGCTCTAACGTGAAGAGGCAAGGACGAGATGGCTGCACCCTCGATATGCTTCTTTTCAACCCCCGATTGATTTCGTTTTCATCTCATAATTGATTGATCACTATTTGATAAACAGTAAATCGTACGAACATCTGTTTGACCGATATATTTTTCTTGGCGGTTCAGAGACTCGAACAATCCCATAATCTTGGAAACAACTTTTGGGGCAAACTGTATACACAGTCCGGGTGTACTGACTGATTTATTCCTGACTGCCTTGTCGGATGGAACGTTATCATACATTCGCAAAAACTCCTTCCTGCTGAATTTCCGGAGCCGCCCAAGCATATTTCGTTCGGTCGCAATGAACTGACGAAATACTGGCATTTTAATCGGATAAAGCAGCAGGGAACGGCTTTGCGCACAGTTGAATCTCGTATTTTTCACCAAACGGGAATAACCAAATTGACGTGCGACGAATTCTCGTCCCCGTATCAACTCTAACGATATTTTCCAATCGATCCTCGAACTTAATCGATAACGGAATTTCAAAATAATATTTAGACCGAGACAGAAAGCTATAGAATTTTTTTTTTTCTAAACTTCGATTATCGGTTTCACGTTTTATAACCAAATTTCCTCATTTATTTTTAGTACCTCCGGATATAATTGACGATCAAACGAGTACAGATATGGTCGTCAGAGAAGGCAGCAACGTTTCGCTCTCGTGTGCTGCAACTGGCTCACCAACCCCAAACATAACCTGGCGACGGGAAGACAATTTGAAAATTCTTCTCGACAATGGGCTAAAAGGTTCGATCTTTGATTTTATTAATCATATTTTTTCAGCTATTTCTCTTGTGAATAATAATGAAATAATTCATCAACAGAATAAGTTTTTGTGAACTTTCTTTCGGCTAATTCTATTCTTAACTTTCCACCCACTCGAACGTAATATGAATAAACGATCATGTTGAAAAAAAAATGAATCCATGTACAAAACGTCTTACTCACAATGATTAATTATAACGCCACCGATCGATCATTAGTTACTGCCAAGGAATCCTCATTCTTCTTGTTGCATTTTTCATAAATTTGTTCGCTTTCCTTGTGATATTTTTATCGAAACATGTCTTGAGAGCAAAATCTGACTTTTTTGCTTTGGAATTCTTTTTTTTTTTCAAAGAAACTTAATCACGTTTAATCCAGTTATTCATCAAGCAAAGATTCATGAAAGGATAACTAATAATTACTTTACACAACGAATAGAGAAATTGATATTGATGTAGATTGGAAGAAAAAAAAAAATTGAGGTGAATTGGATTTGATAAAGTTTTACTTTATCAAAATTTCATCGTAAAAAAATATCGCAGAATGTCCAGCACTGTTTTCAATTTAACTCGAACCCGTAACACTGTCGCTCAAAAAATTCGAATTGACGTTTGCAAATCCCTCCGAAACTTTAATCCACGCTAGATCGATCAGGGACGCAGATATTCATCAAATTTATTCCATTGGACGCTGGGCAAATAGTCCAGGTGAATTTAATTGTGGTCAGCGGCGAGTGTATGAAAACATGAATTGGTTCGGTCGGTTTCGAAGATGTATAACTATTTTTTATTCATCAATAAAAAAGTATTCCATCATGTTACATAATTCATTTTATAAATATTTTATTTCGAAAATTTGTCATCGCAAAGGTTCGAATTTATGTTTCCCAAAAAAATGATTTTGGTGTGTATAAAATTTTCAACTTCTCAAACGCACGATACATTCCCGAAGGAATAAAAGAATTTTTTAGTTTTTTTATCGAACATCTTTTTATAGAGACGAACTAGTTTGCGAAAAGTGTCGTTTTTGATCGCAAATGTTTTAGTAACCTCAGGTCCAAAAGAGATTGATCAGAGATTCAGATGTTGCATGAAATTTATTCCACCGAACGTTAGTCAAATATTCAAGGTAAATTTAATTGCGGTCAACTGCGCAGCAACGAAAACATGGATTGGAATAGTTCGAATCGAAATTCGTTTAAGCTTCGGGAGGACATACACTGAATTTCGTATAAATAAAGTAAATTTTGCGAACAACCTAAAGCTTCGCATGGCAGCTTTATTTCATTAGTTATTCTTGACTAACGGCCCTTCTTCTTGCCTTTACTTATTTTCTGAAAATAGTTCAAGAAACACTTGGAGGCAAAAAAAAACCTGAAATTGAACGGAATATAAAAAAAATACACACATTATTCAACCGAGTGTAAAATTGAAGCGAAAACCTTTCGAGCATTGACTCGTTGGTCGTTTTGTTCATCCTGAATTTATTTTCTATACGGTGTATAGCAGAGCAAAAAACGTGGACCAATAAAAATAGAATATCAGTTTTTCATCGATATTCTTTTATTTATTTCATGTATTTGTTGTGACAATTATAAACATGGTCTGACCGAGATTGCAATTTTCGTACTGTTCGACGAGGCACGAAGGAGCTTTCGGGAGAAACAAATTTGCGGTAATATTTGTTGCTCATTTTTCCAATAATCATATAATAAACTGCATTTTGCGGGGACGCGTGAGGCTTTTCGTTACGATTTTTTGCTGATAAAAGTAAAACTGAAATTTCGTAAAACCTCGTGCTCTGATGGATATTCGAACCTTTTTTGCTTCCCAACGGCAATCGATACAAATTCCATTGCGTTATATTCATATACGTGTATGGAAGTAGGGAAAAGTCATATTCGATAGAATTCCGTGGAAAATAAAAAATCAAATAAAAACGTCGATGAAATTGGAAAAAAATGGTTTTCACGAAAATGTGACATTCGGTTACGACAAAATTTGTTTTTTTTTTCTCTAAATTTAAAAAAATATAACAGCCGAAGAAACTGACCAAATTTCCCCAAATAAAAAATCATTTCGTTTATTTTTTCTAGTCTCGATGAGCACACCCATCGTTACCAATATGTGACCAGACTCGATAAATTAGAACAGCAGCTATTTTGTTGAGCAAATAATGAATGAAAAAAAAAAATCTCTCATATTTGCATGATTAATAAATACCTAGGGATGAAAATATAATTAATGGAGACAATGTTTACCACATGATTGCAGAGAGTACTGTGGAGGGGCCGTACTTGAACATAACGAAAGTCAATCGACTGCACATGGGACCATATTTGTGCATAGCATCAAATGGCGTTCCACCATCCGTCAGTAAAAGGATCAAATTAATAGTACAGTGTAGGTCCCCAAAAAACTGCATTTATTTTTTAAATTATACGAAAAATGTTATCCATCCAAATAGAAAAACGAAGTTGAAAAATCTGGATCGCCTCAACCTTTATTCACAATTACAAAATCATTTTCCAACGCATGGATCAAATTATTCGAAAATAATTGTTTGCAGTAGAATAACGATAGAATTAATTAAAAAAAAAAAAAAAAACTACGACACGAAATTATTTCACAGTTACACCAATGATTTGGATTCAAAATCAACTGGTAGGTGCTCAACTCGGCCAGCCAATAACGCTCGAGTGTCACTCGGAAGCGTTTCCTAAGTCGATTAACTATTGGACAAGAGATAAAAATGACATTGTCGCTCAAGGTAAGGATAACTTTTTTTCTATATGAATGGAATCTTTTCGTGAAGCGATTCATTGAGTTAATACCGGCTGTGCCATGTAATCGAATGCCATATTATAATCAAGCCAATTTGTTAGTCATTATTCAGTTTTTAATCCGAACTAAAAAATCAGTGTCCAGCACTTAATCGAAATTCAATATTTTTATCATCGTCTTTTCATTCGTGTACCGATTGACCGTTATTGTTGCTGGAGTTGAAGACATTATCTGCACAGCTTCTGATAATATTTACTAATGACGTCATAGCTTATCATCCATTAGATATGATCTCATGGAAAGCATTAATGGTTTTTGGTTGGTTAACAACTTCTTATCGATGTATATTCAGGTTACATAAGAAACATTTGATCGTATGGACAAAAATAAGGTAATGAGCGAATTAGCTGTGTATGGAGCCCGCGTGCTCGAACTAGGGGGCCGAGGAGCATTCTGGCTCGTGTAATCGATTCTTGCATCTTCTCCTTAAGGACGTTGTATGCAAAATTTTCTATGGATAGAGTTTCTTTAAATTTGCACCACACAAAGAGAATAGTGATATCTAATAGCTCGTGCAATTTTAAGAAGTTTCATAATGTAGAAGTGGAGATATTTATTTATAAAGATCACAATTTTCAGTAGTTTCTCATAAGAGCGTGTGTTAAAAGTTGCAATTTTCAACGTTAAATATTTCGATTTCTAAATGGTGAAGCCTCTTCAAATTTTGCATACACTTTTATGTAACATCGAAGAAGCTTTAATTAGTTTTTCAAAAAAATCGGTCGTGAAAATTTTTCGAAATTTTGTTTATTGTATAACAAATACAGATTACCTCGGACGATCTTGGATTTAGAGTATGTTGTTCTTTAGGCAATTTGTAACAACTTTTGTTAATGAACTTGGGCTCGAAAACCATTTTGTATGTAAGAAAAACTGAAAAAAAAAATTTAGATTTGAACGTCGCCATACAACGTCTTTAATGTTTCCCTAGGCAAGAAACATGTAGATAAGAGCTCTCGGTAAATTAAAGAAGCAATTCAATTTTTGTCTCGGGATGCCACGAAATTTGAATTTGAAAAAATCATGAATTCAATAACACGCGGTGTGTACGAAAATAGATAGAAACGGATACGAATTATTCTTTCATTTAAACTCTATTTCGATTTTATTCTTACTCTCTGGTGAAAAGGCTAAAAGCGATCACAATGGTTCAATCAAATATCGAAGATGGCCTAGCCCCATCCGCTCCGTTCGCCCTTTTTCTGCCTCGTCTTATTTCGGTATTCGACACGCGGACAACGGCCTAAGTTGACGTGATTTCTGTTTTGCTCGACAACCGTTGAGGTGCTTCCGGCGTCTCGGGGCTTTTCACTATCGATGCTATTCCGATCAATCATAAATGTATTAAATCTATATTTATATATGAATCGAGAACGATTTACTTCGACAGCACGAAGCGTATAAAATTTCGGTAAAAAGCCTACCGGAAGTTCAAATATGGTGCCCCAAATTCACACGATGACGGAACTCGATTCAACCTATTATTTTCGAACTAAATTGTCAAAATTATTTACCAAGGAATGATAAATTCAACGTAGCCCTATTCCTGAAATATTCGTGACGAAAATAACGGAAAAATTTCATAAAATCGATACTAAATGAAAAATTGTTTCAATTTCTCTTAAAAAATGACAATCATAATAAATAATAACAAACTGCAATAATTTGTTATTAATACAGGAGGAAAGTACGACACCGAGCTCATTGACAACGCGTACAAAGTTCGCATGAAGTTAACCATACATTCCGTAACGGAAAGCGATTACGGAGCTTATAAATGTGTTTCCAGAAATTCTTTGGGCGACACTGATGGCAGCATCAAACTTTATCGTGAGTTATTCTGCTTCGCAATCATGAAATCGTCCACAATTGTTGAATTTTTGAAAACAAAAAGTAGAAATAGCTTCTCGATATTTTTAGAACGTGCAAACAGAAATGTTCTTTGACTATTCTAATCTATTCGTATTAATCTTCGGGACAAATGTCAAGCAATCAAATTTGATTTTTCATTTTAACAAGCGAAAACTCTCGTGTTTTCTTTTACATTTCATTCTGCTTATACATTTTCGATGATGAAATATATGGAAAGTAAATTATGGTGAGCATAAAGAACTCGTATTACGTATGTCGATATGCAATAATAGCGACTGAAATCCGAGCGAGCCATAATGTCGTATTTTTAAATTCCATCATGCCAACGTCGATTTCAATTTTGTCACAATGGTATTAAATGGAATTTACGGAGGTTTTAATATTTTCCTGTATCGTCAATGCCAACATGGAAGCTTCCAACTAATCATTTATCGAATTAAACCTGTTCTTGCAATTTGGTCCCAAGAATAGGCCATCCCGAATCAATTAGTTGGACGAAATTTGATAGCCGTTTATTTGCTGCAAGCAAGAGTATTGAAAAATAATAAGAAAATCGTATATTTGTATTTCCTCAGAAATTTCATCGTCACCGGGATCGCATTATACCTTCGGCAATGGAACGAAATATAAAGGTGAGCTGAAAACATTTACCAATCATGTGAATTCTTCTTAATAAAAATGAAATCACGTCACTCTGAATTTCGTTATCGTCATCTCTTCGGAAGCAATTAAAATTAAATCGCTCTATTGCTCAAATTTCGTTGCCAAATTTTTCTCGTCGCAAAAAAAAAAAAAAAACAAAAAGCAGAGAAAAACGAAGAAAACCCAGTAACCAAGCAATTTTTTGAATGGAAAAAAATGTAAAAGTATTCACTCATCTATACAGCCTCAAGTTCACATACGCGATATTTTCCTATGAGTGGTTACAGTTTCATTGCTCTATCAAAGCTCATTACGACTATACGAGCGATTTTATGTCTTATCTCGTCGGATAAAAGTTCCAAGTACCCATAAGTTCTATGATTAGACTTTCATGGTTATACTGCATCGCAGGTGCTAGTATCACACGACACAGTATATGTGGCGCAGAGTATGATCAACCAAGCAGCGTTATTCCGGACGTTCCTCACTAACAAAAACCCCAAAAGTAGCGTAAAAGAGTTTCCCCCTCTCTTGCTCCTATCGAGCAACGAATGAGCTTTTATCAACGCTCCCTACCATTTTACGAATTTGTGAGAAAAAGGTGGAGCTTTCCCCATCCACGCGACGAACGAATCAGACTGTTGCGACGCTCCCTTCTCTTCCTTGAGAGCCGAGAGTGGGGGAAGCTTCAACGACAGTTCGCCGTTAGCTCTCGAGCTGTACACACACGTGGCTGTCGTTCCCATTCGCACGAAGTTTACGAGGGTATCAGAAATTGTAAAACGTGCATATTATTAACCATCTGTTCCATCATATTTCATTCCTTGCTGCATTTTCATTGCGTACTATAAATTCTGGAATTACCTGCATCATCACGACATGCGCATCTTCCATTTTATTGGTCTCTGCATGAAATGAGAAAAAACTGTTGCGGAAATGTCGATGTTGAAAGTGGATCTTTCTTGACTAACTTGATTAGTCCTGAGCTTTCTATTCGAGGCTGAGAGTCGAAGGCATGTGCATTTTTATCGTCACATTCCATTCGATGATCCATTTTAAATTATCGATAAATCATAAACTCATTAGATCAATTGTCATCTGCCTTCAGCCTCCCCTGTATCCTACCTCTATGACGTTATGTTGGTGCATTAAATTTGGCAGAGTTCAAGAGAAAGACAGAGAAAGACAGGAAAATGGTCAATTTTTTTTTTCGTCTTGTGGTCCCGGCTAAATGGAATTCCCAAAATTTGATTGGAACAGCGACAGCTTAAAAAATCTCTTTCAACCTCTCTTTGATTGTCCAGCTTGTGCTTATGCGAACCCTGTTACCTACGGAGCTTGTAGAGACCGAGATAAAATTTCAAGAGAGAACTAGCTAGTGCAACTTAATCTTGTAACCACCAGATGGCAGTCTGTGGTCTCTTTCTAGCTTTGTGGCGAATAAACCACGAGGAGGATGAAATGATATGGTCGCGAAATGGGTGTGCAAGCAAGTTTGTAAATAAGCAAATCCTTTCGTAATCCGATTACAGTCTAGCTGAAAGGTGCATACGCGGATTTTCCGTCTGTTCGAAATATGAAGTATTCAACATTCGCGGAACGCGAGAACTTTGATCAATTTACACGAGTATTTGTAAATTAATTTTTCTTCTTTTAAGGAACGCTGGAAATCGATAAAATATTTGTTGATTTTTTTCGTTTTCGAAAAATGCGATTCTACCATGAGACAATCATAATTTTCATAAACCTTCCACCCTTGCATGAGAATACAGCTTTCCGTGATGTTTCGGAATAAATCTGACCATCTTTCGGAGCGAGCACCTTCTGTCCTCACGTAAGACGTAGGGCTTTTCTTCCGGTACAGACGCTGCACCTTCACCATGCTCTCGCAATTAGCCGTCCCACCGACGAGCAAAATGGCAAAGCCGTGGTGCGAGCCCTTATCCCGCCTGCGATAAACTTGAGAGTGTCGGCAATCATATTTACCGGGTGTCCCAAACTTAACTTTTCATTGTTATACATAAACGCTAGATCGCTCCGGAAAATTGTTCGAAAAAAGTGAGCACAGCAAAGCACGACCGTCTCTCTGGGCAGATTTCCTTTGCCACAGTTCGGATTCGCTGCGTCCCGCAATAATGAATAACTTGTGAACGATTCATCCGAAGACAAGATGACTGACAACTTTTTAATTCAGTATTTCGGCATCAGCGCACTTGGTAAATTCGCAAAATGATTATTTTAACACCCTATGAATAAACCCACATAGATGGATGTACAAAGACTCCAACACTTTCACCCTCTCTTTGCGAAGATTAACTGTCGTCCTCACGTGCAGGAATGTCGGCCTACGTTAGACGTTTCTGTGCCTTCCTCCGGCGTCTACGGTATAATAATTTTCGAAATATGGGAGACCCGAGGTCCTGCCTCTTTCATCTATCGTACGAACAATTTTACTTTATCCGTCACAAGCACGAATGGGCATATACAGAGTAAATGAAATTGCTCAAAGTTTAAGCAATCTTGCTTTGCTCGTTGTCGCTGTTGAGAGGTTGTTCCAAAATTCGTTCAATGGATTCAAAAAAACTCCAATTCAAGAGACTGTGACATCTTCAATCTCTTATAGTTCCGAAAAAAATTGATTCATCTTTTTCAAAAACTCAGGCACTTTATCTCATGGAAATATACGTGGATACTAACATTTTCCGTATTTAAGGAAAACTGATTTTCATTTTAATTATAAATAAATTTCATTTCAAATCTCATGTTTTTTTTTTTTTTTCAAATGATTCCTCTGTCATACGTTTCCTTCCTGTATTCAGTTATGCACTTCTACAAGTGTACGTCTTTCATAAATTATATCCAGATCTAGTCCCTTGGATTATTTACCGGTAATCCACTGACGATGTGAAACTTTGATACCACTCGAATGAAAAAACTGTCTCCTACGTAGTTGGAAATGAAAAAGGTCTCCGTTCTCTCTGCCAGTTCTTAGATATTTATACCTTCGACATAACGAGTTTGCTTTTCGTTCGTTATTTAGGTCCACCTTCCGTAAAAGGCTTAATTCTTTCCTTATTCAATATTGCACAGCGTGAATCAACAGTTTGTTGATTACTTGTTTGCAATCACTTTCAAATTCCAACAATTTACGGTCGTCTGGTTCAACTTTCGATTCAAGCCGGAAGCCCCTTATAGGTACAGACGCGACGGTTCATTGACGAGAAGGACTTCGGGAAAATACATCTAGCGGTGAACCCACGAAGCTCGAAATTCTTCCGAATTGCGATTTTTTTTTTTTATTAAGATTGAAACTTAGCCAATGACTTTAGCTTTCGTTTGAAGGATAATGACAAGAAAAATCTGTGTCATTTATCCGCGAATTTAAAACGAAGGAACGTTGAATTGTAGCGATAGGAAAAAAAAGATGCAAGGATCTGTGGCTGTCATCGCAGTCGTACGTATTTTAAAATTCGTGGTTATATTTTTGGCCTCTGTGCGTAGGAACAAAAGTGGGCGATGTGCAAAGAGAAGTGCCGCATGCATGAGGGGGTGAGAGTTGAATTTAACAAAAGTTTACACGGTGGAGTAGAGGGCGCTGGGAGATCTCCGGTGTGGGGCTTCGGGCTTTTTTTCTATGAAGATTGTTGAGGAAGCCAAACACGTAAACACAAGTCCGTAGAGAGTTGTATGAGTGTCCTTGTGCTCCGTCTAGGTCATGTGGATATAAACAAAATCTGTTTAAAAAGATTTTTTTGTTGCAAAAAATAGAAAATAAAATGCGGAGTAGTGAATACCATTTGGGTCTCGGGAAAGCTGGGGTGCAATACACTAGGGTGCCGAGCTCTTGCCCTCAAACGCTTCAGTGTCGGCGTCAGACTCGCAATAGTCTCTGTCTGTTCCGTATACGTACGTTTTCTCGCTGGGGGCATTTCACCATTCGTCCTCTTTTTCATTCAAACCTTTCCGCTATGCGTATCCGAATAGGGGAGAGGAAGAGTAAAAAAAAAAAAAATAAGAAAAGAAAAAAGGAGAAGCTCTCTTCCAGGTTATATTCACTCGGTAATATCAGTGTGTGTATATGTTTCCACACGTTTTGTAGCGTTGGTGCGTCCTTTTCACCCCTGAGCTTGTAACTCCCTTATGCCGACTTTTTCCACCGGTACTCCCTTGCATGTTTCTCTTCGCGCACAGTATTATAAAGCTCTCAGCTGTCCGGCACGAACTGATATGTAATTTACACGTGCGCCCTAGCCCCAAACGCAGTTCTCTATGGCGTCCCCTTTGAGGATCTTCCTCTTCTCACATTGTGCTCCCTCTTACCCTCTTTCTATCCTTTTCTCTGTGTTATCAGAAATGCTGCTCACGTGACGTTCCGCATAACCAGCAGCTACTAGTTCTCCTCTCAAGCCTTTTCTACACGAAGAATCGTCTTCGTGTACACATGCACATTAGCTCAAGCCTGCAAGCAGCCAGAAATTTTACCTCCTAAACTGTCAGACCTCTGTCCTAGTCCGGTTACCCTTGGGGTGCATTAATCCCGCTAGGATTTCAATTCTGATTCGAAAACCTCAGTTACAATCCTTGAATACCTTCATTCAGGCCAAAACTATTTTCTTTTGGCTCGATTCAAATGGCCTCTTCCCAAGCCATGCAAACGGCGGAGCTAATAGTTTTTTGCCGTCCGCATCAATCACTACTCCGATGGACGGATGAGGACAGGGACATTTTCAAGGACCACGTGGATAAACTCTCTAGTCGTGGAGCTTCCAATCTTTGTCACTAGTCCAAAATCCCAAACCGTGCGATTATTATTATTATTATTATCATTATTGTTATTGTGCATCTATTTGGAAACGAAAATAAAAAAATCTAGGATCTCTCGAAATAACGATTCCGGATGATGCTACATTAAATCTCGTAACATAACTCTACGATCCACGATCTTCCGAAGTGACAAATTGACTGTACTAATGCATGCTGTACAATGTCCCGAATCGAATCTCATTTCGGACTCGTTCCCTTTGCTCTCCGAAAGACCATTAACCGCCTTTTGCTTTCATGATTTTCTCCGATTTTTTCTAGCCTCCTACCAAACTGTTTGCCCATTCTGTAGCTCGCTTCACGTCCCATTGCTACCCCATTGCTACCAATAAATACGAGGAGGCACGTGCCACTCCGGAAGGTTCAAAATATCCCACGGATATCGTTAGCTATCCATTATCATATGTATGTCTGGTTGGATCGTAACCCACGGGGTGCCCAACTAACTTAACTATGTACCATTCCCAGTTCTTCTTCCACTCGTAACTGTCCGATGACCTTGAAAAAATCCATCCTTTGTCGTGTCTTTCTCTCATTCCTTTTGTTACCCAAATAACTACGTTCGGGATGAACGAAAAGACAAGGTTGCAGAAAATAATAAACTGACATGCCCGCAAGTTATTGCAAAAAAAAACAAATACCACTGATTCAATCGCCAATGCCAAATTAATTCCTCATCATCAATCGAATAGTTATTCGAAGATAAAAATGGCGACAAAATAATCGAACAAACTTTCGATAACAAAATTTGAAAAAACATTATGAACTCTCGATTGAAATTCATTACACGAATGATTCATAAAGATCCCAGCAACCACGTAGTTCTTGTGCTGGATAACAAATGCACTCGATTCTTTAACACACATCAGAGCACAGTCTGCGATCGGGCTCATCATTTCTTAGGTGCACAGGTGATCAAGTTCACAAGTGTACGCAATGCCAGTTGAGCGCTTATAATCTCGAATGAGGAAAGTTTGAACAAACATACTTTCCGCTTAACAGCTAATCGATGTTGCAACTGGCTTCGAGGTGAAAAGGGTTGCAAAGTTTTCGGTATTTCTCACAATGGCTTAAGTCGTAATACGCGATATCCTTGTTTTCAGCTGTACCGCGCAGAGAAAAAAATATATAATGGAATATCGTACGGATATTTACAGTTTATTAAGGGCATGTAAACTGATCACCCGGGATTAAGAATTTAAAAAAAGTCTGTTTACTGTAGCAATGTTTACTTGAGTTTTTGATTCTTCAGGCAAATTGAAGAAAATCAGTGGCAACAATTTACTCGAGGGAAATCAGGACATGTTGAAAGAAAGAGGTGAGAGAATATTCTTCCCGAAAACTGGGAAGATCAATGAGACCAAAATGAATTGCTTAACGAAACTGAAGTCATAGAAAAAAAAAGAAAAAAACTAAAATTTGACTCATTGAGTGAAAATGTAAATTTTTTTCAGACTTGAAGCTTCGTGGACGAAAAGACAGTGGTGAAAATGGAGACGAAGAAGACTACGAGTACTCTTCCGGAGCGTCGAGCTCGAGAAATTATTCAAACGATGGTGCCGTCATCGTGCTTGCATTTTTCTCCCTTTTTTGTCTCAATTATCATTTTTACCATCATCATCATCATCAATCGGAACTTCGGACTCCTCGCCCCATTTGAAACAAAGCTCCTTTCACCTTTCTAATCATTATAAATTCACATGACCGACTTTCCTACCCTGATAAGATACCATAGTACGAAAAAGAAGATAAAAAAGGAGAAAAATATTGAAAGCTTCGAAATAAGCTTGCGACCACACTCGTGCGAAAATTCATCGTCAAATCTTGCTGAAAGACTAAAAACTTGTACATCGCTTTGCACCTTCATTTACGGAGAAGAATAAAAAGCATTTTTACAGCTGCGGTGGGGAGCGATGAAAAAAAATGTACCAAGTGTCCAATTGCCCATTGTAAATAAATCGAGTTCACAATATTGTAGAAAAAAAACGTTTGCAAGAAAACCCATTCGGCTTAATGCTTCGGATGAATTCTCCAATCAATTAGACTTTGAGTTAACCCTCCGCGGTCACCAGGGGTCAAGATGACCCTAAGCGCAACTTTGAGCTAAAGTTACTACGAGCCATTGGTGCCCGAGAGGGTTGGCCTCCTCTGCAACGGTTTTTTGGTGTGCCCGAAATATTTTTTTTACACATTGCTTCTTTGCTGATTTTTTTTAGTCATTTTGAAAAATGGGTAAAATTTTTTTGGCACGATATTTTCATTCCGGAAGGTTCAAACTAATGTCCTGAATTTTTATGAGACGTTCGGAACGAAACTGGCAAGGCGACAAGCGTTTAAACATGGCTGGGGTCATTCCGACCCCGTGTGACCAGCGCGTTATTTCTAGAACGTGTGACCACGGAGGGTTGATATCTCCAGGTCTCACGAAGGTTCTTATGGCAGAATCAAACGGCCAAACTCGAAAGCTTCTCGAAATATAATAATCAAGTGTATTTCCCCTGATAAATCCTCAAACCACGAAGCAATTGGACACTCTGGACGCGTGCAAGGTTTTGCTCTACTTCGTGAACGGTCGAGACTCGTGAGCATCGAGAGTGTGGCATTCGAGGATGTCGAGATTATTAATTATTTATTTGTATCGTCGTGTGCATGGGTGCCTCGTAGAATCGCGAACGTGCGTGAAAGACACGAAAAAGACAAAAATCTAATATATATATATATATATATATATATATATAAATAATATATATCTTTAGTACGTAAGAAAATAGATATTACAAAAGCTTTAACGAATGTCGAAGACGAGAAGCTTTGATCGCCTCGAAAAGTGTGCAGCTGTACGCAAGAAAAAAAACATTTCAGCCTCAAAAACGTGAAATTGTAACGAAACAAAAATTTTCGTAATAAAAAAAAAAATGAAATTACGAAATGTTAAAATCGATCTATAAGGGTAATGAAGGAACCCACCGATTCCGCTATAACTTGTACCATGTAACCAACGATATTATTTTCAATTAACCATATTTTTCAAACGACAAAATCCAACCGACGGTGTACAACTGCAAAATATAATTTTTCTCTAGCAAATCAAAGACCCAAAAAGAAAGCGTTCTCCTTTAATTATCATCGGTCGATAATTTAAAAAAAAAAAAAACAATTTTGCTTCATCGGCAATCGATAATGCCGATACCGCGAAATTCTGATTCGACGTTTTGGATTTTTTTACAGGAAAGCCTTTGTCTCGAAGACACAGCGGTTGATTTTGGTTTTTTAAAACATAACGACACCCTCCGGTGATCACTCTGGGCGAAAATCGTTACTTTTTCATTTTACTCCGTGTATGAATGAAGTTTTTTGTTTGTAAGAAAAAATAAACATTATTTTTATGTCATCAGCATTGTAAATATCACAATCAATGTTGCACATCCGGCTCGACTACTTTTGTTACGAAAATATAAACGGATGATGATGAAAAATGTAGACGAACGAAAAATCGTCGGTAACAAGCGAATCTGTACCTAGAACTCGACCATCTTTCGTGGGGAATGGAAGGCAAAGCCACTTGAGATTACAATTCGAGTCTGTAGTGTACAATTGATTGAAAAAAGTCACGAAACGAAACTTTTTTCTTGTAAAAACGTTCGACGTTCTCTTCACTAAGAAATAATGACTGGAACCATTGATTTTTTTGTGCTCTCGTATCAGTTGATAGTGAAACTGTGGAATAAAGATATACAGTGAAAAATATACATGTGTAAGTGGTTGCTAAAAAAAAAAATTGCATCATGACATGACGCGATGGTCTGTTCAATTTAGTGAAAATCAACATGTCAACAATTGGAAAGAAAAATTGAAAAATACTAGGTTTAGCGAAAAAACAAACTCATAGTGTTCTGAATTAGCAGTATAACGAAAAAATTCAATTCCACAAAATCGCGAACAAGGAATTAACATTATGCGGTAGAAAAACGAGAGTTGACGTCATTATTATAAATTTACGTATATACAGGGTAAGGCATTTGACGTCAAAACGTTTTTTTTTCCTTTTCCTGTTCGCTTTGTTTTTTAATAAATTATTTTGAGCCTTGCGAATAGCAGCAAAGGTTTCGCAAGATGGACTGACAAAATTTGCGACCCTGCATATACGTAACATTATAAATAAAATAATATAAATATTAAGGAATTGAGCGAAATGCTCGAAGGTTGATTAATACATTCGCGCTAAAGCGTCAGTCACTGTGAAGCTTCTCGATAATAAAAAGTATAATAATTATTAAGATTATGAAAAAAAAATTAAGGATAATTGATATAGACGATATTACGTACTTTCGGATAAATAATATATAAACACACTATTATATTTGTACAACAACTGACTGCAGAAATTAAGGGTTGTAAATAAAAATTGTATTCGAACGGTCTGTACTCTTTAAACTATCGCAACAACCTGCATATTATGCCATGAAATCTGCTTCAACCCTCACTCTTCCCCCCAAACCTTCTGTCTTGCATAACTGGCAATTTAGACTGAATTTCCATCGTGCTTGAAAACTTTGGCTTCTCCCAACCCGATTCCCCAGGTGTCGGAATTAATTATCCACCGTTTGCTAGGAGAGGCTTTGATG
Organism: Hyposoter dolosus; assembly: GCA_963921915.1. Classification (NCBI taxonomy): domain Eukaryota; kingdom Metazoa; phylum Arthropoda; class Insecta; order Hymenoptera; family Ichneumonidae; genus Hyposoter; species Hyposoter dolosus. The sequence goes on from OY998134.1 coordinate 10,822,099, forward strand.
AAGCTTCCTGGTAACACACTTGGGCGTAACATTTTGCATATCTCTGATAAAATAACGATTTACCATCTCACCGTCCTAATGACCCACGTGGACTTTACTACGAAAATTCTAGATTCCCTTAATCTGCATAATTTATAACATCCGCAGCTTGTTATTTTATTTCCATTTTTTTTTTCATTAAATTTTTATTTTGTTCTCAGTCACGTCAGATTCACCGGAAATGGTACAAAAATTCTCCGGGAAAGGAGCAGCTAAACTGTGCCTTTGAGAGATCGTGATGTGCGAATAGCCAATGAGCACGATTTTTCCGGGTCAGCGATAGCTCGCGAGTTTCTATTCTCAAGCCCTCGATCATACGTGAACTCGAAATTAGGACCGTACGAAAAATTTTGAAATAATACTGTCGAATTTTTTCAAGTCTTTTCGACGAAAAAGCATAAAAATTCGACTATTGATTTATATGTGGTTTTTGCACACTTAACAAATGACTACGCTTCACACTTTTTAGGCAACGTAAGATCCACCGTGGCTCAAAGGGTCAGGGTTGCAAAATTTTAAAAAGGACGTTCCGAGTTTTGTTTTTCATTAAAATTTTTTTCACGCATTTTCGTCGAATTATATTCGTCATGAATATTTCAATATTTTCCGCCCTATCATACCCAAAAATTCGACCATATAATACTCTTTGTTTTTACCAGTATTATTATTATTATTTTTATTATTTATACAATGTGTCACATTACAAGTAAATACGCTTCTCACTGTCTTCCCTGTGATCGGAAAACAAAAATATTTTACATTTTTATTCTTTTGGTTCTCCTTTTTGTTACCTCTGTTTCTATCGATCTCCGACGCACGATTCATTCACACAAAAATACTTTATCATGTCGAATTTGCAGTTGAGCGATTTGAAAAAAGTTCGTACAGTTTTGAACTCGCGCTATATTTATTAAATCGAACTATCAACGATTCAATGAACCCTTTCGACCAGGTGCCATTTTCATTTTCAATCGCGAGACAATTATTTTGTGATGCTTCCAATAATTTGGTGCAAGTTCATATTCTACACGCTTATTGCTTTTTCCGCTCCAACAAATTGGCTATTTTATCGTTATAGTAACAAATATTGATTTAGATGATTGGGAAACAATTGAGAGCAATGTCTGTGGCTTAAAAAAAAAAACATCACCGGAGTCTTTACCCAACCGCGAAATTGGGATTATAGTTTCTATATTCTCCTTACGTTTGTCATGTGTTAGGCATGCTGCACAACCAATCCTTTCATGGGGGCCAAATTTTGAAGCTTCGCCATTAGACAAATCTTAAAAAATTCAGTCGTCTTCGAAACTTTACAAACATCGATTATTTCTTACAGGAATTTAAAAAATGTATTTACACATCGTTCTTGCAGACGTTTTTACTAAGAGATTCGATATTTCATATTCGAAAACTTTGGAGCATTAAACGATTATTTTTTCAACTACGACCTCCGAGAAAAGTGGAATAAAATCGTGAAAATGGACGAAAGTATTCCAGAAAATTGCAGATTTTATTTCTGATTGACATTCTTGATCTTTTCGTTAATTTCGTCGTTTTTATAATTTAAAATTTTGAAGACAAATCATTTATAATTGGTTTTAAAATAATTGGATATATTTTTGCGAAAAAAATGACGTTTCCTGTATTTGTACTTTCGTAAAACGAGAACTCGGAGGTCGAGCATAAATGAGAATGGCTGATCAATAAAAAATTAACTAGCGGTAGGTCTGCAGTGGCTAAGCAATATCGTTTTCATGAGGCGAACAATAATTGCGGTAAAGACTCAATTTTTCGTTAGTTCGAACATTCACGCGTAAAAATTACATTTTTTCGCCCATTATTCAATTACGTTCGCGCGATACAGTTCTCGTTCTCGCTAATAGCAATCATTTTATCTTTTAACATTAGTTTTTAGTTGTAAAGAGACTTTGGTGTGGAACGGAATTGGTTACAAACTTTCCGAGTACATTGCAGTTGTGGTGTTTGCAAAAAAAAATTTCGAATAATTGTTCATCGTTTTTCGAACTTGTCACATTCAAAAAACTACGATTCCTTCAAATTTTTGCAGAAAGACTGAAGACATGATTTTCCAAAAGGAAGAAATATCCGCTCAAAAATACCAGCAATAATTCTCAAGGAATCGGTAAAAAAATGTAAACCGTGTCAATTTTAAGGACGTTGTATGGCGTCGGTAAAATCTAAATTTTTCTTTTCAGTTTTTCGTACATACAAAATGGTTTGCGAGCCCAAGTTCATTAAAAAAAACGTTGTTAAAAATTGACTAAAGAACAACATACTCTAAATCCAAGATCGTCCGAGGTAATCTGTACTTGTTATATAATAAACAAAATTTCGAAAAAATTTCACGATCGATTTTTTTGAAAAACTAAATAAAGCTTCTTCGATGTGACATAAAAGTGTATGCAAAGTTTGAAGAGGCTTCACCATTTAGAAATCGAAATATTTAACGTTGAAAATTGCAACTTTTAACACAAGCTCTTATGAGAAACTACTGAAAATTGTGATGTTTATAAATAAATATCTCGATTTCTACATGGTTAACCCTCTTAAAAATTCTGTTGATAAAAAATTTTGCATACAACGTCCTTAAAGATTTTGATTGCAAATTATAAACAAAAATTCGATCATTATCCAGCACGTTTTTTTTTTCACAATTGAAAAATTCGATTTCCATAAGCTCGAATGGCAAAGTTCTTAAATTTCGTTCGTGCTTTGATGAAAAACTTTGAAAGCTTCTCCTCGACGATTCCATTGCACATCACATCGACGAATCTAATGTATAACGCGTAGGTTCCCAGTACAAACAATTTTAACAAGTTAATTTTAAACTTTACACGTTCACTCTTTTCTCTTTCTCTCGTCCTTCCTCTCACTGGCTCTTTCTCTTCGAATATTTACAAAATGAAACGTAACGATGTTTAAGCACTCACGCCCACGCTGAAAAATTCAAAAAAATTGATATTATCTATAGAATTTTTGTTCATAGACCGCGAACCAATATTTACATTCTACAACAATTAAGGGGTCGATATAGGCTTGACGCAATTTCTTTTATCCACGTGTACGCACGTACGAGCCGTCTTCCACGATACATCACTATATTTACAAAATATTTAGTCCTACATATAGCCCTCGTGATAATAGAATTGAGCGACCTCGAGTCACGTTAATATTTACAGAATTATATTTATAACTCGAATGATTGATTGTTGGAGGGGTTTGGGTTTTGAGGGAGCAGGGAGTATAGAAGAAAATGTACAACCGTTTTCCGATACTATTCTCCGGACGTATTTTCCATCCCGTGAGAATTAATGAATAAATTAATAAAATTCCTGAATTTAATTCTAAAGAATCGTTCGAGAATTTCTTAGTTGACTACAAACAATTTTTTTTTTTTTTTTTTTTCATTTTGTCGTACGAATCAACATGAAATAGTGCAAAACAGAGACACGCCTGGGTCATTCAGACCCAGGCCAGAGTCTTCATTTTCGTCTAAGTAACGAAATCTATTTCAAAAAAGAAAAAAAAAAAACAATGGCAAATCTGTCTACACACATATGGATATGTTGCATTTTAATAAATTTCATTGACAACGATAAAAAATGATGGAAAAAGATTCATAAAACGAGGCATGTCGTCCAGAGAGGCAGGAATGGTGAAAGGACGTGAACGAATGAAAATGGCTACGAATTACTACGACAACGCGGTGAGCAAGATAAAGACGAAGCTGGCGATGACATTGGTGTTTACTATTGAAATCGGGCTCGTGCTCATGGATGACATTGATTGTGCGGTTTTGTCGGTTCGATGTGTCTCTTCGAGCAGTTGGTTTTTCTTATTGCTGTTGTTGTTGTTGTTGTTGTTGTTGTTTCGACCATTACGATCAGTATTGCCAACAGCAGAAGCGGAAGCGTGGCCGTCATTGTTCTTGGATCTAGACCGCAGTTCGGCGTCTATAAAGTGAGAAAAATCCGTTATCGATGAATCTTTATCGATGTTCGCCAAGAAGGGAGCATGTTTTTGCATATTAAATTTATCGACTACGTCACACGGCAAACTAAATCATTTCACCCCTTGGAAACACCGGGAAACTCGGCTGTACAGGGAAAGGACGAGGACGATGTTACCGTTGCTGTTTCTATTATGTTTTCAAAGCTGTATGCATTGGGCTAGAGCATGCCACGCCTGTATCGGGTAAAACTTTGTAAGCGGAATAGGAAAGTTTTGGAAGATGTACGTGTATATATTATAATGTTTATATGGAAGAAGTCGACTCCTTTGGGCCGCCTCGGTCCCTTCCAGTGAATGTAGATTTCTCTCTCTCTCTCTCTCTCTCTCTCTCTCCCTCCCTCTCTCTCTTTCTCGCTCGTTCTCTTATCTCGTTGCTGGAAGCTTTTGTCCAACAAACAAACTCCTTGAACTGAGATCACCTTGACGAAGCGCCACAGCGTGAAGAGATGAAGAACGAAATTTCTACAAAATCCGACGTGGCTTATAATACCATTTCGACGTTAAACGTTTCCGAAAGAGGAAAATAACAAAAAGAAAGTGGCATGATGCACTTGTACACATGAGTTTCGAAAACGTGTCTCTCGTTCTTTCTCTCGCTCTCGCTTACTCAGCCTAAGTAACGATAATTCAATATTTCCCAACTTTTCAACACCGTGAAGGGGATTTGCCATGATTTTAACGTTTTCAACGAATGTAAAAATAGAAAAGAAGATACACTGAAAAAAATCCGTTTGATAAAGCCCTCGATTCCCAAATCAATCAATTCACAGAGATTTCTTCCAAAGAGACCATTTTTTTCCTCATTACCTTTCTGATTAAAGGTCGACTGCGAGGCGTCGATTATCTCGTTCGAGCCTGGTGAAACACTCGGCACCGATTTTTGCCGAGATCTTGGCTTCTTTTCAACTGTAATGAAAAAAGAAAAAGAAACATTTCTGAAAGGATGCTTGATTGCTGTTTCCAGAAGAAGAAAAAACACTTCGGGTTTCTAAATCAAGGAAAGTGGTTGAGAACAGAAGAATAACTGACCTTTAATGACGGTAGGAACCGGTGTGGTTGTCGTTGGAGGAGGCAGCGTCGTCGGTGGTATAATTTCTGCAACAACAAAAAAATGGAATCATTGAAATTGAATTCAACAAATTATCAATTGAGTAATTAATTGAATTTCCAATTAGAATCGTTGATTTTTATAAAAGTATTGACGAGTACGTCATCCTGTAGGATTAACGAGGCAACAGCATAAATTCCCAAGATATATTTGGCTGCGTACCACACGCTGAACTTCAAAACGTCAATCCCAAGTTTAGTTATTTCGGATATGGAGTAGACGTGGAACTGGAGAATCACGCGACGGAGTGACTCCTTGTTTTCGCAATGAGATCAGCTAGAAACTCGTAGCAAAGGCAAAAGAAAGAACGAGAGGTACGATGACAGAAGAGCAGAAGATGACAATATCTGAAGAACGAGGAGGATCGTAGATAACAACTGAAAGGAAGTCACGATACCAGAATGAAACTTGCTGCACTGATGCTCGACTATCGAGTTCTCACTAAATGCAACTTTGCTGTATTTAAAACTTGAGCAAATTTGCATCAACCACAATAACATGTATTTCCGAATCTCAATATCTCTGGCTTGATTCGATAAAATCGATCGTCCGTTCATGCGAGTCCGTTGGTAAGGATTTTAACAAACTTGACTAATGACGTAAATTTTACATGAGGAAGTTTCACTTTGTTGTAAATGGAAAGTTGCTTCGTGAATCCAGAAATGTGAGTGCCACTGCAGTCAGCCTTTATAACAGAACTTGTCGAACATGTATAGACGTGGTTCCACTTCCGGTGTTATCGAAAGACTCGTTTGGGTATTGCAAATGAAGTTTTTTCCGATTGTGCCTGATTCTGCGCTGTATAGCAAGGGATTCGGGGCATTGAATTCAATCGAGCAAATATATTAATCGAAATTTTAGAAATGTAGGCTCACAAGTTTCTCGGATTTAATGCACAGGGACGTTACTCGCGCCACCTAGCGGAGAACCCGTTGAAGCTTCCGTTTACGAAATAAGAAATGAGAAAGTTCAATTTGTAATTGAATAAATTTAATCGAACGCGATTAAATGATGGAAAATAGTGATGAATTTTTTTTTTTTTCAAGAACTGAAATAAAATTCACGAGTCCTAAATCTAGAGGGAAGCAAACCAGAAAGAAAATGTCACTCCTTATCGCTAGTTCGTCTTATTCCAAGTGGCGGGCGAGGAAACGAAGAGAGGAACATTTTTCATTTTCAAATCATTCTGAACGCTTCAATCGGCGTCTTTCTTCCTCGTATTTTTTATCGGAGTGGTGAGAAAAGGGGGCGGATAGAGTTGAACCCTTAGGATTACAGGAATCCCTCTCACCCTCAATCTTTATCGTGTCATTCTGCAGTATTCTTTTGCCTCGACGAGAGAAAGGAGGTAGTGGAAAAAAGAGAGAGAGAGAGAGAGATTCGGGGCTCACGCGTTTTCTTCCTTCCAATGCCTTATCAGAAAAAGACGCGGACGTGTAATACTCTCGAAGCTGGTATGAGGCCACCCTCAACACCAATCCCCTCCTCTCTCCAACCCCTTCTTTCTCTCGTGTCGCCAACGCGAGAGATAAGCGGATAAATCGACTTTTGAGCCTCGAACGATCGGCAGTAGTCTTCACCTTTCTCTGGCTCTACCGCCTTACCCACTGCATGCCTTTGTACGGTGGTTGAGTGAGACTTGGTGCGATATCGAATTAACAAACCAATTTTCTTCAATCTTCGACCCAAAAAAGTATTTTTCGATGACTATAATTTTAAATAAAAAGAAATTCAATGAAAGATAATTTTCGGCATTTCTGTAACTTGTTCTTTGGAAGATTTTCCAAGCCAAGAAAATTTTGTCGACCTTCCAAACTTGAGTGATTCTGTTTCTATTTTTTCCTCACTAGGATCCTTTACGTCGCTCAGCATTTTTCCATCAAAAATCACGCCCTCAAATTTTTCGAGCTTTGCCGGAGTAACCCTTGGCTCCGAACCATGCTGCAGTTTGCAAAGAAATCTTTGATCTTCTCGATGAAAAATCAGTCAAGCGAAGAAATTGTAAGGGGGAGAAAAAATGTGAAAGAGAATGAAGCTTTTGTTCGGTAAATTTGCTTGCTCACCCTTTTTCTTCGAAAGGGTATTTTTGTACTTTAAAATAAGTTTGTCTCAGAATTTGATTATTTCCCATAGATTTGGTAAGAAGGTGAGACGTTTGAAAACATTTATTTTCTTTGATAATTCTGAAAGACCTTATGAAATACTTGGACAACCCTTAGTACAGTGGCATAAGCATAGACGGTTGAATAATGCATACGGTGTTTGCAAAGTTGTGAGGGTGTGAAATTGGCGTCAGGGGTTGAGGGTTGTGTCGGAGAGATTCTCTGTTGAATGAACTCTCGCGAAAGCCAGGTGCTACCGACAACCAAGCATTTATTAATGACTTGACTGAGCAACAGTTTTCCCAAGTCTGACTCCCTCCCGCTCTGTATTTTGTAACGAATGTGGGTTTGTCGTTCTATTAGATTGACTCCGAGATTTAAAAACTACCGAAGATTACATCTGAACTGAGAATATAAAAAAAAAAAAAATACATTAATGCGACAAGCCCTAAAAAATGTGATTCGAATGATCAATTTTTCAATTTCGTAACTTTCGTTTTTTACACATACGCATTTTAGTACTAAATCACCGGCGAAAAAGTGAAAAAAGTCAGTCAACTTTTGGGCACTAGGAAAGAAGATTTGTCCGATAAAGATATTTCATCATTTTGATCATTTGAATTAATCGCTGGTTGTTAGCAAAAAAAAAATGTATTCTTGAATTGATCAATTTCGATCACGAATCATAACGGATTTATTCGTAATAACGAACCACAACGTAACGATAATTAGCTCGATCAATTGAAACGAGAAAAAGAGACAATTTGATGGACAACGTTACGCGTAAAAATTAATACGGACGTGAATGTTAAAAATAAGTGAAAAATTATCTCCAGCTGGGAGCACAGAAGTGTTGCTTCAGTTGGCGTTGACCAACCAGCTGTTGCAACGTCCAAATAAGCCCCAAAAAAGGACAGTAAATCCGAAACGCAGTGAAAAACAAAAAAATGTAAAGAAAAAAGAATAAACATCGTTGCATAACTTTGGGAAATTAGTCGGCGGGATTTATGTGGTAGGACGAGACGTCGCGTTAATTTCCACGGCGACGAGTCCCCGGCGTGTGTGAGTCGGGTCGAGGACCGTCAAGCTCAAATGCGCGAATGGGCATTTGTCCGTGCAAGCTAATCGCAACGGGACGTGAAAAAAAAATAAAAAAAAATTGGATGAAACTCTCCCGGGCGAGTGATGTATGGAACTAGGCCAATTACCGTATGTATATCCATTTTTATCCCTTTTTTTTTTGTCTTTTTATTCTTTCACCCTTTTCTTTTTTTGGTTTTTTTTTCGCGGTTATCACTTCCGTTCCCGTTCCGGATGAATACACGTGAGCTGGGCTATCCCGAATTAACCCAAACGCTGAATGAATTAACTCCCTGCCAGTGATTTTCACCAAGCGAGAGCTTACGGTATTTCTTGCTAAAACGGCTTTTTCACCGAATTAACTTATGAACTCATCCCAATAATTAGAAAGTAATTTACTCTGACAGCTTTAGAAACCATCGAATTTCCAATTACCACAGAATTTTGCAAACTATTATTAATTTTTCTAGCATTTTTGTTGGTAAGTATTTTGGCAACAAAATAACAACGCGCTAGTGCAAAAATAAGTTACGAGTCAACGAACGTATTATGTACCGGAGCTTCGCGCTTTCGAAATCGCGAAAAATCTCGAGAATATGCGACGCCTTACGGCTGAACGACGAAGCTTCACGCTAGAACATCTAGCGACTCTTAATGCAACAATTGCAAACTCGAAATGACGTTTATGGGAAAATGGATAATTGAGGAATAAGTGAAGTTTTACTTACGATATAATTTGATTATTCCGTTGGTGTGTCCAAGTGAGTTATTAGAAATACACTCGTACGATCCGTAATCCATTAGGAGGACGTTGTGTATGGTTAGCTTCATTTGAATCTTGTACGCATCAACGTAAACGTTCTCCGCAATAATTCTCTTTCCTGAAAAAAATATTCGCTTTATTCCATTGGAATTTATTGATCGAAACGTTGCTATAATTTTAATTAACATTGCATAAAAAATATTTTTAATCAATTATGCAATTCTTCGTTTCGATTTTGCTTTTTTTTTTTTAAATCGTTTCGTCGGTTGCCCAGGGCATTATTGCACAAACTGTCAGATGGAAAAATGCATCGCAACTTTTTTCTACAGAATGGCACGATCCACATGCTCTGAAAATTTTAAAGGTTTTCCATATGTTGAGGCATAAATTATATGGATACATATTTATAAATAATTCAAGTATGTGTATCGAGTTTTGTTCTCATATTGCGTTCTTTCCAGTTGAGAAAATTGACCGGGGTATTTCGGACGCTCGATACACGTACAGATCAACGGGCAACGTGGCAAAACTGTAAAAACGTACGAGTGAGGCCGTTCTCGTAGTATTGCGAGCTGCATGAAAGTCTCGAACTTATATACATAGTCTATGCTCGAACGAGGATGGAAAAGAGCGTTGGTTATTTGTATCCAAGGGTAGAGGAGGAAGAGGCAATGCGAAAAGCAGCAAATTCCTCGAAAAGAATTTCCTCTAACCTAAGATAGAGGGAGGGAAGGCAGCAAAACTCTCGGTCTTGGGGATACTTGAGCACAATTGTATACGTGCATGAAATGCAAGCTACCATCCGAGGCTTTAACGTATTATATAACTTATTTGGAAATAGGGACTTGATAGACTTGGATAACTCGGCGAAGAGTTTCTATGACGAAATAACGATTTTCACATATCGTTATAAAAATAATTGAAAAAGGAATATTACCAATAACACAATTCCGAAGAAGAATTCAAACTTTTTCGATGCGAAGACAAAATCACACTCGAACTTCGAAAAATATTCTTCGAGCCTCATGATCAAGGATTTATTTTGAAAAATCTGTTCGGAAATGTGATGATAAAAACTCCCTTTCGAATATTTCCAATTTTAACGGTACACGTGATTTTTTTATTTCGTATGAAGCAATAAATTGTTTGCAATCACAATTTTATTTTTTTCTTTAACAATCCTATAGAAGTACATTCATAGAACTTTGTGATATTCGCGAGCTTTTGAAATCGTTGAAGGGTCTGTTTTCGCTCACTGCTGGGTAACCCCAAGCTGAGTGAGATTATTTTTTACGACATTTCCATAACGACACCGACGTGTGTGCACAGGTACTTCCGGCGCATGCCTATTAACAATCGAGGAAAAAAAAGTTCTCGTTTCTACTCCTATACGGACATGTATACGAACGTACGTTTCGCACACTCCGTCAACCCGATCTACACTTGCGCAACATTACCGCAACACCCAACTGCGATACACGACACTATTAAGCGCGTCAACACTACGAAATAATTAGTGTTCAAATATTTTTTCTCAAAATGTTGAAATGAGATTTTTATATGACCCCAAAATCATTTGTTGCTAATGGAACTTGATAATTTATCGCCAATAATGGTTCCATTATTATTTCATTAATATTTAAGAACAATTGTAATTGTTTATAATTTTCAAAGTCAAAAATGGTGAAAAGTGCGAAACTTTTTTCGATAAAGTTGAACAATTTTCAAGCATCTTCAGTATTTTGTAATATTACGATTTTTCTCTCTATTCCCAGCATACTTTTCAACATTTTCCAACAATATCGATATTTCTGTTCTTTACGACCCAGATACTGTGTAAAAAGAGAGATAAGGAAGAAGGAGAAATAAAAGAGGAAAAAAAATGGAAATAGTCTCACGAGGTAGTGTCGCATTCATGGTGACTCGTCCGTGGCTATGGATGTGTGTACAGCTGAGTTGGGAGTCGCGTTGTAAGCGGAAAATGCGAGGAGAATAGGGTTCCATAAAACGCTGGGGCGATGCAAGCCCGCAACCACTGTACCATGTTGCAGTAAATTTTACTCGATTCCACACATTGTCCTCACGCACCAGAACCCGGAACAGGAGGTCTAGTATGCTCGAGAATACCTTCGATCCAATATGGCGGATATACGGACCCCGATTAATTTTGAAGCATGGACCGGGGTCATCTCGTTGGCTCGGAGATCGTAACGATTAAATTCCTCAGTTATAAAACCGCTTACATTCTCCCTCGTGGGAATATATTTTCCCCAAACGCGAATCCAATGCCATTTTTTTTTAAATCCTTTACTTTTTTTTTCCACGTGCCTCGAACTATGAATTTTGTAACTACCATTGATTTTTTTTTTTCGCGCGACAATTCCGTGTCTGATGCATTCGGAAACGCAACTATTTGAATTGAAAATTTAAAAGAAAGAAAAAAGTTGCTCTTATACTTTACGCTCGCGACTTCTCTCGCGCGAGGGCTTTCGTCGGAATGAGCCATCTAGCGGTGAAGCGTCGAAGCTTCGCTACAAAGACGGGCACTTGAACTATTTTAAACATGAATTTATCATTAGAAATAAACTTTCGAAGGGATTTTCGAATGTTTATTTGTTTCAAAAAGATTCAAATAACTATACTTGATATTCTTGTTGTACAATCGAATAAATTTTTACTTTATAAAACACATAAATCTGTTATTCGTCAGAGATTTGTGTTCCGGAAAGAAATACCTTGACAACTCGTATTGGAAACCATACGAATACCCAATTGGGAGAAATTAATTGTTTGCATATACATCGCTGGAATAAACAGTATTTTATATTGTTATTTGAGAAAGTAAGTTTTTTTTTTTCAAGCTCCACTCAGAAATATATTCCCTGAGGTCACGATCGAAACTGCTATTCTCGTTCTTGTTTTCACGAGCACGCTTTGTACGATTTATGGTGAAGAAAAAAGTTGTCAAAAAATTCCACCTCATTCTTGATTTCTCCGGGAGCTTAACCTCGATGTTCGTTTTTTATTTTTCAACTTGCTCACGTACGTCTATGCATTTTCCTCTCCGAGTTTGGAGGATTTTGCTGTAAGATTTCCGTCGAAAAGTTAGCTGTGAAACAGTTTCTGAAAGTGTCGTCCGAGTCTCGATACTCCACGGTTGGTTTGAGAGCGTCAATAGCACCGACTATGAGCTTTATAATCACGTCAATATATACATACGAATGTCGAAGGTTGGAAGACGAAAAAATGAGAGGTGGGGTGCGCTTCTTCACAACGAGGACATAATTTCGGTTTTGCGGAGACTTTTACCACTCGAAAAAGTAGTTTCATTCAACAGAGCGATAGCGAATGCAGGATTTTTCCTAAAGGTGGAGACTCGTCCTCCCACTTTCCTGCCCTTATCTCGTGTTGTACCTCACTCAGGAGGTTTCCTATCGCCGACGAGCAATGCTTAGATCGTAGTTCAACGTCGTTAAACTTTTTCATCTGCTTTTCAAACTCTAAGCCGATGAAAGTTTTTCTTCCGGAGGTCCCGCGCCGATGAGACTTGTCTCGCCCCAGCCACACTCCATAAATGCATTCTCACTAGTACCTACGGCGTCCACACGTACCAATCTCGGTTTTCACTAGTCCGCAAACTTTTCCATCCCTTTTTTTCCTTTTCTCTCTCTCTCTTCTCCAGCCAAGAATACATCACGTTATATCTATTGCTTCATCGCGATCGATCATTACGATATAAGACGATCCAAAAATCGCATCCGGCGTTCATCAGGAACGTCGCAATTCTCGTACGTTCTGAGTGAAATCATTTGGCCATTATTTTTTCCTTGAATAAACCGTTCATGAAATATTTATTAACAATGATTCCGGTATCAATGGAGAAGTTGATAAGAAATTCATATCGCTGTGAATGCACCGGATAAGCTGTTTGCCCAATCCGTTAACATCCCATCATCGATGGGTGGCAATAAAAGGTATCGGAAGACTATTCAGAGTTCGACGATCCAACTACGCTTGTCACTTGAGCTGGATTTTTTGGTCGAGAAAAAAAAAACACTTTTCCCGTCTCCTATGATCGGAACTTTCGCTCAACTTCGCACTCGCAGTCACTCCGGAACTCAGCGACCACCCTGGCATGGAAAAATCCGATATTTTTTTTGTTGTATCCAAGGTAACCAAACTCTCTTCACGAGGTGATAAATAAAACGTAAAAAAAAAAAAAAATAGATCTGATGCAGAAAAAGTTGAAAGCTGAGCAGGAAAAAACTATATGAGCGCGAAAGACTGAATCGGACGTCAACGCGACATACATCGCGAGACACAAGGGGAGCACTGGGAGGAAAGCACAACGAGATAGAAAAAGAGTACATGTTCGTTTCGCCGAATCTCTCCCGCGTATTTGTTCGTTAAGGGATAGTGGTCGGGTGGTGAAAAACGTCTAGGAACCGGATTTACACGCTGACTTGCACACGCAGTGTTGTCCGCCATCCGGAAACGCGTTTCTATTCGCTTTTTTTCTTTTTCCTCCCCTTTCATTCAACGATATGCAGCTGGAACGGGTGCTGACGGGGTGGGGTGCATAATACAGGTTGCAACGCTGAAGCTTTTTTCTCCGTATTCCGCGTCGATTCATCATTTTGTTATACGAATCTGCATGTTCCCCAAATGCTGAAAGTATTCAGAGTGACACTACGTCACCATAGAGACACCATGCATTTTTCCACTTTGCCATTATGCATTGGAACCGGCAATGAGAAGTACCACTTTCTGAGGATCGACTACGAATAAGTTAAAATATAATGAGAAGGAAGAAAGTATTGGATAATAGTCAACTTTGGGATAGTTGGATCGTTAGCCGCTAGGTGGCGGCGAGGAAAGTGCTTTCGCGCCAATGATAAAGAGCGCCCAAACGTATATAAGATTTATAAGCTTCTTTCACGAGTTTTCTTTGTCATAGGTTTTCTTGCCTGAAATTTTCATAGGAATCGTTGTAAAAAGAAATCTTATTCGTACGAAAAAGCCTGATAAAAAATGGCACAAACTTGTGGCAAAAGTTTTATATTTACTAAGATCTGTGGGGGTGCCGAATTGCAGGGGAATTTCGAGGGTCTGATGTAATCGAGGACGGTCGCATTTTCAAAAAAAAAAAGAAAAAGGCAGTGTGAATCTGAAGTCTTGCAGGTTTAACTATATATGGGAAGATATAAAACATTGTGGTAGAAAAAGTGGTGGAGCGAAGGAGGTGGACGTAAAAAGCATCCCTTACAGAACTCACTCAACATTTTTCTTTTCTCCTTTGTAGGATGTCGTGACTGAAACTCGACGGGTGTATGTACCGGGAAAAGCGATCGAGTTGTGATCTGATTGTATCGAAAGCAAGCGGAAGGAAAAAAAAGAGAGATAACAAAATAGAGACAGAGAAAAAGAGGGAGAGGGTGAAAAACTCATTTCACCACATGTAAGCTCACCAAATTCGATTTCTTTCATTTTCACCTAGTTACGCTTTTTCAAACTCGACACTTCGTTGATACTACACCGCTGTAAGAACACGGACATGGGAGGGTAATGCTATCACCCAGCAAGGAACAAACCACGGGGTTCGTAGAGGGGGATAAGGGTTGCATTTTCGTGATCCATGTAACATGTATACCGCACGAGCAGAGTTTTCACGAGTGTGGTGAGGAAAACCTTCACCCTTTCTCATCCTCTTTACAACTCCCTTTCATCCCTTGCTCTATATGTATTCCCGTTTCGGTACGAAATGGCTATACATCACTTCATTCCGGGTTAACCGGCCCCTACAAAATTTACACCCCTTAACGAAATGTCTCGTGTGTTGAATTCTGTATACGGACACATCGAGATTGGTGGAGCAAACACATGTGCGAGAATACCAGCTGCAAATTAGCTCATTAGTGAATGGATTGCTGTAGTTAAGCATTTCTTCGTGTCCGCTGTACCTTTTTTTTCTGGCATGAATCTAGTGGTCTTATACATATGGAGGAAGACCATGAAAACGCGAAAGAAAATGGTCGATAATCGTCAAGCGAGTAAACACATAAAAAAAAAAAAATATACTAATTATGAAATTATTAATCAACCGAATATTGTTAGAAGCATTCTTACGCTCCAGATATTTGTTCTCGTCGGAAAAAGCGTTCATTTAGTTAGCAAGCTTATCTCTTGAAATATTTCAAACTTGTTTCTTTTGCGGAGGAAAAATGTAGTCCGAGGGTCCTTAATTATTTAGTACCTGCCGGATTTTACGGGCTGTTTGCGAGGAAATGAAATGAAAATGAAAAAAGTCTGATGATCCCTTATAATTCCGAGCACTACGCTTTAACTGAGAAAACTATTTTTACTTTTCGCAATAATGTTTTTTCTCGCTACAGTGCCACATAAAAACTTAATGCTTGGAGCTTGGAGACCGACCGAATTTGACGTTTGTATGAGATCAACTCCCTCTCGCTCCTTCTCACATTTGCTTCAAGGAATAAACGTTTTACACCCCATAATTTGGTGTGAAGAACGTGACGTCGGTTGGTCTCAAAAACGGTGAATTTTTAACGTTTGTTGTCGCGTGACACTTCACGTACACCCATACGAGAAGTGCAAAAGACTGTTTCGACTCGACCGGATGCGAAGGCGCCACACGCCCGTCTCTTTCTTTTCAACCCTCTTGTTCCACCCAACCCTCGTTGGTTTAATGAAGGGTCAAGAAATGGGAGGGAGGCGAATGAAGAAACGCGATAATTTCTCGCGTGTCAAGTACAACTGTGTCCGACGCAATGCGCACGATATTATCGCGAACGAAATTCTCCGACTTTTTATTGATGCCTCAAATAACCATAGTAAAATTAATAATTGTAACACGTAGAAAAAAATGAAGTAAGGAAAACGTATTCATTATTGCACCACCGTGAAAATTGGCCACCGTTGTTCCCATCATTTTTATAAACTCTCACAACGTCCGAAAATAACAGCTCAAATGTATCAACTACAATTATAAATCTGGATGCAGAGAAAGATCCGAGGGATCGAGGTCAACTTGGGTTAATGCCATTGTTCCAACTCCCGCCATTGGAATTCCAGGTTTTTACGACTCTGACAACTTTGCGCATCGTAACTCTCAGAGAAATTGGCAGTTTTCGACATTTATGTTTTCACAATACTAAAAGCACTCTTGACTGAGCCAGTACAGCAGAGATTTCAGTGGCGAAAAACTTTTTTTTGTCAACTCAATATTTCAAAGAAACGTGCATCTCAATTTAGACGAAACTGGCCATTTCCTTCTTAGACTTGCTCCTCCATATTTCGATTAATACAAATATATGCGCAGTTGATTGTGTAAAATCATAGGGTGACGAAAACCAGCCCCTAACGTGACCCATCCAGGTGACTTGGAAAATTAGCCCAAGTCCAGTTTCCAATGAAACGAAAAATGTATTTTGAAAAATGCACTCGTTCTTCGTTAATTAATCCACTGCCTTTCTCTCCATTGGAGAACTTGTTCAGCTGCGCAAATCATAAAAGCACAATGCTAACCCAGCTAGTACGCGTGAATCAAAGAGAAAATGGAACAGTACGCGCCGAGTCGATTAGCCTAATGAACTTAGTGATCAAGCGAGCGTCAGTATACTCATAGAAGACTGTGCGAGTTTCTTACACAAGAGGGTAGTACACGTGCATCGGAGGGTAAGGGATCCTAAAGTACTTTGAATGTCTTGATGATGGTCCCCTACTGCGGAGGACTTTCATTACTAGAAGGAAGATTTAAAGTGACTGCGGTCTATCTGGAAGCCGTGAGGGTGGAGCACAGCGCGTTGTCTAATTGTCCGTGCACAGAGATGGGGTTGCTTGTATCCAAATACATATATCGGGGTGGCATTATCTGCATGCAGGTTAAGCGATCGACCTCGACCGTTTCTCAGGATTCAAGCGTATGGTTAAGGCCAGAAGAGAACACCAAGCGCTTTAGTGTGCCAGGTGCATACGGCAATGAGAGAGAGAGAGAGCTTGATTATGGAGCTAGTTTACTCCTGGTGCATCCACCGATTATAATCATAGTGTTGCATTCGCAGAATCTTGATTCACCGCAAATTAGGTCGGCATTACAATCCGATTTGCCTTATTACCTAACAAATAGCTGTATTAGTTATTGTTCACTTACCATTGGGAACTATTTCACGGTTCTCCCTTGTCCAGTAGTTGATCGATTGTGGATATGCTTCAGAATGGCACTCGAGCGTCATGTTCTGTCCAACTTGAGCGCCCACCAGTTGATTCGGTATCATGATCATTGGCTGGACTGTCCAAGAAATTAAACAACAATTAATTCAAGGCTCTTGCTGTGTTTTCCGAAATGAACGAACATCTACACGGGAAATTAGGATTTTCGAGGATTTGAGGGAAATTCTAGACTTTCACACCAGCATTGAGTGAAAAAATTGAACAAAAAGGAAACCAGCTCGACTTGGAAAACTTCAGAAGCAATGAAATGAAAATTGATGGTCCGCCACAGGCGAGGTGGGATGAAGAAAATGACAGGGACGCGGGGATATGTGGCTCTGTTAATCCCAGTGGTACATGTGTGCAGCTCGTTGGGCGAATGAAATATCTATCGTTTTCGCTTTGCTGAATGAGGGGGTGAGGAAAAAAGTTGACAAAACAAGCAGCGAGAGTGACATTATCATTGGTTGGTTGAGAAAGATGTATAGGAGGATCCTTCTTTTTTTGATGGAAATCCTCGCTGGGTTGAAGAGCTTGGACATTGGGAACAATAATTTAACTTGGCGCTCGCCGTTGGCTGTCATCGTTCTGGTGGCTTTTTTACGATCTTCACCGAGCATTTTGCAGCAGCGAGTTGAATCAACGCGTTACCGATGAAGGACCTACCATTCGTACAAATACATCTATAGACGCGATATAAATACGTTCAGGAGACGAATGAGGCAACATACGAGTATTGGGAATAGGAAGAACGAACGAATGGTGAGGTCGTGGAGATCGCGCGTGAATGAATGCCCGAACAAACCGAGATGAAAACCAGTTTTGTTCGACTGTCCGATTGCTAAGGGACAAGAAATAGATCTATAAATAGAAGTTTCTTCTTTTATTTATTTTTTGTTCTGCCCCCAGCTCCCATATCCTCGTGATTCCTCGTTATTTCGTTTCTCTTGGCATCCCGTTACGATTCACGACTATTGTCATTCGAATCCTGACCGAACTGGCGACGGAAATCCCACCGGAGATTCCCGTCAACTCGCACGTCACACTCGTCAACGGATATCGATCATAAACTTATTTTTCCATTACATTGAATATTTTTCCTAATAAATATTTGTCCAACGTTCGTTTTTCATGCGATTCAACAGTATTTTGTTAATATAATGGACCGGAGACGAATAAATATCTGAGAATAATAAAACTTGACTACAATCAATTGAGTTATAAAAATTAAATTATTATTTGACTACCTCACAACACGTTAAATCATCTTTGAGTTTTTTTTTTTTTTTTGAAATCATCGTCAGCCAAATTTGTGTAGATCTGCTCGAATTACGATTCAGTTGAAAAAAAAGAAAACTTTTTTCAAGTACTTACATTGAACGATAAGAGCTATTCGCTTGCTGACAGTTGGTGGTACTCCGTTCGAAGCTATACAGAGGTAGGCCCCCATATGAAGCCTATTCACCCTCGTTATGTTGAACAGGGAACCTTCAACGCTCGTCACTGTAAAATTTAAACTCCTATTAATATTGCAATCGATCTGCAGTGTTATTTGGACATGTTCCATTTGTATCAACATTTTTCATAGTTATCGTGGAAAATAATAAAAATAATGAAAAATTCAGCGGAAGTAAAATGGCTCACGGAATGCTGACTACAAAAAAATTCAATTTACGATTAAATCAGTCGACATGGTTGTCTGTGTATTGAAATATTTATTGCAGGGACCAAAGAAGGCGGCAAGAAATGTTCGCTCGTAAGCGCGGGCGTGCCACGCAGTAGTTTCGAAGACAATCACAAGTAAGCACACAAGATTCGTTCATGGAGTCGATTAGAACTCTACGAGGATACACGGTAGATTAATTTCTGCTTCGTAGCTTCTTCAGACCTTTGCCCCTTATCACGAGGGAATAATGAAACAATTATTGTTGTGCCAAGAGAGAATCTCGGTGGGATTATACCTGCTGCTCGATAATACACCTGCCATAATTCATAAAAGCCCAGCGTGCGATTCCACCGACCGGACAATTAATACACATCATTGCGATCTCGCTTTTCTCTCGTTCAGGGGATGGAAATAGAAAAATATTGTAGACCGGAAGTGCGAATGCCGTGAGATATGAGGTTTCATATCCGATTCGCGTTGATTACGAAAGGTGTGCAAATTGTTTCAAGATAAAATGCTCGCTCCGCAGACTATTTCCACCAAAATATCACCGTTTCAGATTTTTCGTCATGAAATAGTTTGTCAGGTAACAAAAAAATGGATAATTGAAAACGTCAAAAGGGACAATGTTTTTCTCTTTGAATTGATGATGAATGATTGGAGAGGACTAGGAGTCGAATATTTCTGCATCAAAGCGAGCTGTTTTGTATGGAGGATAGTGTGTTGTGAGAAATTTGGGAGATTGGGATAGGAAAATGAGAAGGTAGGAACTGCTGATCCGGTGATTAAGCAACGCTCTGACGGAGAAAACACCCGCAGCCAGCATCAACAACAGTTTTGTTATGTATACGATATAATAGGTAATGGGGAATGCTCGGAACGTTGCGTGTTCACGTAATTATTGCGATGAATCACACAACGTCTAAGCGTATCTGATCCCATGCCAGCTTATCACCCCTGTGATAATTGAGTCGGACGTGCCTATCATGATACGCGTTACGGTAGTTCCCAGTTGCCCCTTCTGACACACCATTTTACGTGAGTGGATGCGCGTATGTGTGTTTATACTGGATGATAGACCTCATGGTGGCCAAACAATATCCACGAAACCCTCGAACAACACCGATTACATTCACGTGCCAACGAGAAGATGATTCACCCCCGAATTCTATCTGTCCATGTACTTTGACCTATACATTCAACCCTCCTACCTGTCAGGGCTTTATTTATGTGCTACAAACTGCCGGAGACATTGCTAACTAGATTGTGGATAAACGTAAATGCGTGTGAAAATGAATCAAAAGCTTTTCCATTCGTGATCAGAATATAAATCAAGTTATGTAATTATTGAAACGGACAACTTTAATTGCGAGCTTCCAGCAATGCAAAGTGCAAGTACTTTTTATTGTATGTGAAGAGAGTTTTCTGATGGTTAACTGGATGCAGATTTGTTGGCCTTTACCTCAAGTCAACATACGACCGCATCAAAAAGCCAATTTCTCGTTTTCCGAACCAGTGAATCCAGCAATGGCATTCCCCCGTTGGGATACTCATGTATAAACCTACGAGTGCAGTACCTTGAAGGTTTAATTCCGTTGAACACGTTAACCATGCGGAAGACGAATACGCGTGGTATAATCGTAGCCAACGATTCACCGCTTTGATTCTCGTTTAGGACCGGAAACAGCTGACTAACCCTCTGCATATTGTATTTAGGAATAATAGGGGTTGCCAACAACCATGTTGCGATTTCGTTCGCTTTGCAGAGCGCATGGCCATCCGTTTGTCCCGATACAAAGTGAATCAGCCATCCGCATATCATTGTGTGTATTACTATGTGAGTTTGAAACGTTTATTTGTTTTCTCGAACGTTTAAAAATTGCTCTGACCTGCTATGGACATCCTATCATATTGGAGGCAAGTCAGCAACGTCCATGTAGGCCGCCCTCATAATCTTCTAAAGCTGAAATGTTGACGATTCTCACTGTCTCATAGGAAAAACTCATTAGTCTCTTGGTCCATTTCCCAAAAGGATCCCTGAGTCTAAGTCCTTTACTCCACACCAAAGTTCACGAAAGTTCAACCTCTGCTCATAGGGATTCACTAATCGAGCTATCAAAGAACCGAACACATTGGCTGTTTGAAGAGGACTGAAGCGGATAAGATTTCGGGTTTGGTTCTGAACCTGCATTGAATGCTCTAATAAGTACTTAACGGAAATTAAACATTTGTTTTCATGTGATCTTTGAACTGGATCTACCGCAGCCGAGAGAGTTGGTTAAGCTTGATGAATCTTGATGGCGATAGGTGAAGTATCAAACTTGCCGAGGGACATCCTGCCATCTGGCAAAATACAAGATCCGAATATCGAATCCTGCACATTTGTTCAAGTTTGTACAGTGTTGTGAGCAAACTGGGATGATGGACGAGTCAGAGTTTTCTCATGTCCACGTCTGAATCCGAGGATCTGGCGTCTAAGCAGAAAACTGACTAGCCACCTGTCCCTAAACCATGAGCGGTCGATGTCCATACCGTCTCTTATTGCGACAAACCGATGACGATTAACTCTGACAGGAAAATCTTTAGTGCGCAGGAACGTCTCATGTGTTCCGACTCTTTTCCAATCCCTGGATCTACCGACGCTTCTTCGGATGCCTTTACCAAGAAGGCTCAGACCGTCAGATGCCAGCATGGACTTCTCTCGAAGCTGAGATGTCATTGAGATTGAAAATAGTCATCACAACGTTTTCAAAAAAATGTCCACCTGGACAGCTCTAGCTTGCGGCGATGAGGTCCAGCAAGTGCTGTTTCTCTTCTGAGGAATTTTCGATAATTCTCTTTGTATAGCTCTCTCCTGGTTCTTCCAGTGCATGAAATAGTGAACAGTCCTACTCTGAAAGGATTATCAAGATCCAATATGACGCGTAATAGGATTTGGATGATGTTGGAATGGAGGGAAGCTTTGAAGAAAAGTGTAGACAGTGTGAGTAATGTGTAGTGTCATCATGTACGGACGCAACGTTAAAACGAAAAGTTCGACGAGATCTGGCTCGTGACAAGGGAGAGCAAGAAATGGTGGAATGCATAGAAAGTGAATGTGGCTTTTGTATCTGGAAAGTCGAGAGAATCTCTTCGGAGACACGTTCCTTTGTGTTGCAGGGTGTTAAGAGGTGTATAATTACCCAACAGTTTTCATATAAGAGGGAAGCTGGAGTGTAGAGAAGAGGGAAACATTGAGGATGGAAGAGATGGTTTGGTAGGTAGGTTGCCGCGAGCAGCAACAAGTCTCGTACAGTACCGGAATGAGTTCAACATACACGAATGCGATGAACCATGAAAGACACAAGGGATGTGTATAGGTATGACGTTGTTCAAGTTCAAGAATGGGAAGAGGCAGTTGAGTGGAAGTTCCCGCTGAAGAACACGGTTCAGCTATATCAAATGAATCGATTTTCAGCCTCGAGCAGAGGCTGTAGAGAATATGGGACGTTGGTGTGCCTCTTTAAACCTAATCCCTTAGATACCCGAATATAATCTACATGGATGCCTGGAGTATAAATGTACCGTCCCGCAATTCACAGATGGATTGATTGCACTAAGTGCAGCTGGAGATTTGTCTCTTTGGATATATCACAAGAATTTGTCCTTGGAGGTAAGAAGCGTCGTTAGGCAGGAAGACGAGAATGCCATATTGACTCAACCTCTGTTGCCTCATCAATTATTTATACTATTCTTCGATTGTCGTGTCGCCGATAAAATGTGTACCAAGGCAAATTGCATACTTGACGTTTCTACTACGATGGACAAGTTTGATGCATACCGAAAGAAGCCCCTGGCAAAATTCAATTTACGACGAGACTCTCCGGAACTAGAGTTGAAATATCTCAGGGCACAATAGGGTTGACTAGAGCCCAGCATGAATAAGACCTTCCAATGGAGCTCCCTTGATGTTACGAGGTTATTAACACTCTTACGGAAAATATAGGTGGAGGCGAGGTAGAAGCTTCAGCGAATAATTCAACGCTGCATCCTCTTCTGAAATACTCGATGCTTCACAGTTGTTTCGTTGCATGGAAGAATCCAGTATGAAATTGGTCTCGAAGCGGCAACTTTCATAGCGAAGAAAAAACCACGCTGCCTCCATTTATGATTCGCGACATATTTCATTTTTCTCTGCTACATTCGATAACCTCTCGTACATCTTTCAGCGTAAAAGCGCTCCATGAAATAATGCAATCTCCTTTAAACCTCAACTTTAAAGGTCGTGCTTAGAGATGATTTTGTGGATAAAACGAGTTGAGAACTGTACGTTTTTTTTCATGATTTCATACACGAGTAAATTGTTTGTTCAGCGAGTACAATTGAATTGAAGAAACGTGCCTCGGTCTTTGTTTTATATGCTTTGGTAAAACAGCGCGAGGAGAAAATCTGATAAGAAAATATCAAACATATTCCCAGTCCGTATAAAAGTGGAGTGAGCAATCGTGTATGAATCAAACAAATAAATTGAGTTTCCACAAAGTGAAAGCAAGCTGATGTGTTATTTTTCGATTTTCCGCATACGCCTGAATCTGATACGTGCTGAATTTCAGTTCAATCCGCTAACCAGTTATCGTCGCCAATGCATAAAGCGCATTTTAGTCAAAGTTCTTCCTGAAAGTGGTTCATCATCGTGTCAAAGAACACTTTAATAGTTCGGAAATAACAAAATGGCTGTGGCCCTTTCAGGATGAATTCTAAGAGCCTAACAATTAGTCAGATTGTTCGGAATTCTGCAATCTAACAGACAGACGCTTAAGGAATTTGCAAAACACTTTACCTCCCTCTCCTGGTGCCAATGGTATTAGTTCTCCTCCCTCCCGTCTCCAGGTAATATTCGGCGCGGGAGATCCGGTTGCTGCACATCGGAAAGTTACGTTGCTACCCTCCCTCACGACCATGTCGGTGCTGGTTGGATAGTCCAGAATGTCCGGAGGCACTGACAGGCACAAATTATACATGCATCTTTTTATCTTCTCTTCCCCAGTAAATTTTTCGTTTTATTAATCAATTTTCTTCTCAATGTGACACATGGTAAGGAAATGGCTATAAAAACCTAGAAAAATGTAAATGTGAGATGCTTGACAATATCCTTTGAGTTAATGGAACAAACCGCCACTCTGAATATCAATTAAGCAAGTTTTTATCGTCTGATCGCTGTGGATGGTGATAACCATCCCCGGCGGAGGTTACAAGGGGGCGGAGGTTATAAGGGGTTACTAAACGGAACTATATCTCAATAATGCTTCAAGGTCGATAAAATCAGAAACGCAATATCGAGGCCGCGATAAGGAGGTGAAAATGAACTTGTTGACGATTTTCCACGTCCAATAAACGCTGTCTCACGTAAATCCAGCAAGCAGGACGTTTTAACGAGAATGAATTAACGCGCTGTTGTTATCGAACAAAAGATATCGCTGGTATTAGCGTACTGTTCACGCTCACCGCGAGCAGTTACGTGACCGAAAGTTCCAATCGACCGGGAACACGCGACGGATCGATACGCTTATGTTCTGCGATTTATTTTATTTTTTTTTATAACATCTCGCGTGGATTTTTTGCTCATTAATTGTGTAAATAGGTGGCTGAGCTTTTCCCGCAATCGTTTGTCTATATTTTTACAATTTGAAAAAAATTCGTTCGTTCGTTACATTTTTCGTCTAGATTCTTGAGAAATAAATAATCCCTTGGAATCATGCTGAGGAACACGAGAGAGTGAATGTTCTTTCCCCTTTAATTCTTTTTGAAAAACAGGGAGTTAAGTTGCAAAGAAATAAATCCTAGCCATGTCCGTTGATTAACTTTCGGGTGGGTGCAGAGCTTTAAAAGTTTTTTTATCCTCCCGTCCTTATGAAGCCCTTGCTTCCCTTTCGCTCGCTTTGCTTCCTCGTACTCTATCTTCTTGTAGTACTCGTTGGGGGACGATTATAGTATCGGGGATAAGAAGCTGGCAAACTTACCTACAACCTGGAGATAGCCAACCTGGCTTTTCATGGGATCGGTGTTTATCTGGCACATATAATCGCCTTGGTCTGATTCCTTCACGTCTTTTATGTGAAGGTACCAGGATCTCTTGTCCGTGTGAGTCACAGCTATCCTGTGATTTTTAGTTATAACGTGGCTTGCGATAGTCAGGATTGTTTGTGTATTTACTCGTAGCCACGCAACCTGCAATCAGAACAAAAAGAAACAAGTTGACAAGAAATGTTCAATCACAATTGGAAATACGTTTCAATCATTGAATTGGTCTTTAGCAACGAATGTACAAGTAAGTAAACCAGATTTATCCATTCGTCCGAAAATGTCATTCGATTATTTAATTTATTCTCACCACTATCATTCGTTGGACTATTTCATTTGAGTTCCATGATTCGGAGTGTCGTTTCGTAAATAACATTCATTTTATCATTAAACGTTCATACGTTGACTAATCGAATGTTCAATGAACCGAATTCTGCACAAAATGTTGCACTAAATTTTACATTAAATGAAAATAAATTCGTTTACATTGAATTCAGCACCGAGGGCTGAACTAAATTTAAAAACTTGAATAATTATTTTTCCCGAGATAGTTCGCAACGTGATTTTTCTAAATTTCATTTTTCCATCTACAAGTTGATAACACTCGATGGGGCGTAAGCATATTATGATAATTTAAAAATATCTGCAACATTTTTCTCGTGTCCCCAGAATGAAGCCATTCGCGGTGACAATAGAGCGATTTGGAACAGCCCAATCAGTCTACAGTCACACTAACAATGAGTATGCCATTCGAATTATGCTCTCCGAGTCAATAAAATATCTATACCACATTGCATAGAAATTACGTCGTCGTTGGTCAGGTCGATATATGTAATAATTCTGTTTTACTCTCTCCCTTGCTCCCTCTCTCTCTCTCTCTTTTGCTCTCTGAGCACTGCCTGTGTACATACGCATTGTGACTATACTGTCCAAACGATCAGGGGGAATAGACAGAAAGGGCCTTTATATTGTTGGAACGTCGCGAAGCTATTCCAACGGTAAACGTTGCTTTGTCCTTCTTCCCATTGAATCGTCCTGACAGCCCGCGTTGATGTACGCGTACTTAATTAAGGCTCTATCCAAATCGTCAACTCTAATGATGCAGAGTGCATGGATTATGTGACGTTTCGGACAAAAGGTATCGCTCTTTAGACTTTAGAGAATTAATCCCATATTCCAATCTTTCCAACTCCAGCTAATTATTCAGTGGCTCATTTCTTAAATAAATTTACAATATTTATAAAAGATTATTTTTCTCGAAAATGTAAATTCTTTTGTATTTTTTTGAGATCGGAAGATGAATGATTTGTGATGATTTCATTGAGCGATGTGTCATACAAATTTTATTTTATTTATAAAAACACTTTTCTGGATAACGAAAATGAATATTTAACCGTGGATTCAGTCATCTCGAAAAACAGTAGTTGATGGAGAATTGCGAAATGTGGTGCGAGGCATGTTCATCGAGTCGTAAAAGCGTTTTGTTAATTTATTGTTGCAATTATTCGGCCGCCCTCACTGACGTCCTCGCAATCGTTGCTCGATCATATTGGAGTCGAACGATCGGTTTGTTGAATTCATGAGTATGCACTTATAGTGATTAAGCGGGGCGTTAATTATTGGCTGGAAAGCTCTTGAAACTGAAGCTTTTACACGGCGATTCCGCGCTTGCCAATACATTGAAAATCATTTTCCAGATCACTTTCATCGTGGAGTACAATTTTCATCGTTAAAAAAAAAAAACATTTAATGATTCTCGTTCACAACTGGGAACAGCAGTCAAAGCAACGACAAGGGTTTTGTAAATATCGTTCGATACACGAATCCATTCCAAGTTCCATTCGATTTCGGTAATAATTAACAGAACAAAATTTCTTCTCCGGCTGGCTCTCTGATGAGTTACGATAGAAATTTTTCTTCGGTTCCCGTCCACCGAGAAAACAGTGATAATTTCTAAGCAATAAAGATCGCAACAATATTCTCTCTCCAGTTCAATTTAGCTTTGGACCAACTGCAGGAGATATGGACGTGTGCTGAGAGGTTGCATTCCAGCTCCTGCCACAAAGGTTTGCGAAAGACTATCTGTACACTCGCTGGGCTTCCAGCCATAGCCGATAAAGTAGACAGCTTTTTTTTTTTTTGAGAAAAAAGACATTTCGTGCAAGAGGATTGCAGAGATGGTCGTGCAATAGCTGCGGAAGAACAGAGAATTGAGAAAAAAGAGGGATGAAAAAAAAATCTAAAATAAACAAGCCTGCCAACCGAATGCATACGACACGTATACGAACCCAACCTTCTTCGGCTCCAGAACGAACCACGCTATCCTCGGCGTGTTGTCGTGGCTATGATATTATATTTATGCATGCATATATCAAGATATACGTACAGAGTGTCTTGTATATTAAGGGGGCACGGGGGAATATTTTCAAATCGGGTAAAAAGTGAAATTTTGAAGAAAAATCGTTCCTGGTGATTTTTCCCTGCGATGCTAAATTAGTGAGGACCTCTGTGGAGAACACAGACGCGAGTTCCATCCACTAGGATCCACGCGATCAACACCATTCGCTGCTAATTGATGATTCGATATCTAAACAACGATTTGTCGTAAAAACAAACAATTCCTAAGAAGTTATTTCTTTAAAATTCCACGATAGAGATAACTCGTGATCATGCAAGGTGAATCGTAGGACACACTGTACAAGAAACAGAAATAGGAATATGGGGTACTGGCTGTAGGCGAGGACGCTGACGACGACGACGACGACGACGACGACGACGACGATGGCGACGACGCCCCGGTGCCAACGTCGCCGCACATTACTTTTCGTTTTGCTCGGATATTTTCATTTCCGCGAGGCAAAATAATGCGGCTTAGCAGCCGCGAGTTTTCCATCCCTACCCCGGATCCAAACAGCTAACCCATTGTACGTCCTATCTTCGTTTCCACTCCCTTTTCCACTGGGTTCTCCCTTTTTTTCACTCGCTATCTCTCTTTCATCCCTTTTGTGGATGTCTCTCCACTTCCAGAATCGAGAAAGCTTTCCAAATCCCACTGAGAGAGTTGAATTTCGGCTCGGAATCCCGTGAAAGAGTTGCGACAGCGCGTTAATTAAAACTTATGCACACGTTCTGCGGTAGATAGAAAAAAAGTTTCGTACAATATGTGGTACGCAACGTTGAATCACTTTGCAAGTGGAGTGCCACTTATCCCGGCAACGGAAAGGGTGATAAGGATTTCTCTGTAGGACTTCGATGCGCTTTTGTCTCTTATAAGTGTAAAGCATTCTCGTCCATACGCTTTCGCGGATAAATGTTAAGGTGCTTCGGTAATTAAAAGCAAATTAAATAAATCCTCAAGGGAAACGGTAATGATAATAATTTTCCTTTGCGAATTGCATAGAGTTAATATTGAAAAAAAAGGTACTAGTGCTTTTTCAGGCCCATAAACCGTTTTGACGTCGTTTAAAGACACAGAAGGCTCTTTGTCGAAGAAAATCTCTTTATTTTACTGAAACTGTAAGATTGTTAAAAATTATCGACCATGATACAAAGCTTCTCTGCCGTTATGAGGAAAAAGCCTCGTGCACAAAAGTCTTCCGCGAGTCTTCACTCTCGTCGTTTATTTAACTCGACTGTGCAAAACTCTGGAACTTGAGCTTTCTCACCTTCGACCCCACCTACCATTACCAAATCCCCTTACTCTCTCTCTCTCTCTCTCTCTGCCTCCAGCGTTTAAGGTCGTTCTCCATTCCGCATATACACTCGTACAACCCTTTCCATCATCCGGCAAAGGGTGTAAGTCGGTCGACCTTCGTTCTTCGCCGTCTCTATAACGCTTGAGCAGCTCTCTCCACTCTCTGAGAGTTTGGAGCTCGCGCGAGCCTGGTCCTATTCCGTCCTTGTCCTCACCACCCGATTCGGGCTTTTACCCCAACGACGACAACGACGACGACGACGCCACCATTACTTTATGAATTACAGACCAAGTTTGCTCAGTCGCTTGCGTCTCAAACCTCGAGCAAGACTTTCGCAAGGATTTTCCTTTTCGACTCGCAAAAGCACGATCAGCCTCTTTCTACTTTTCGTGTGTGCATACAGGTAAACTCAAAAGTCGCGTTTAACACTTTGGAGAATAGATAAATCTTGTTTCCTTGAATAAAAAAAAAAAAAAAATTGCTGATATTCTCCCATCACAGATATAGATGTCCCGATTTCCAAGTAGCAGCGACAGCCGATGCTGCATGTCGAGAGGGTTGGGACGAGTGCACGCCACGCCCATTCCATTGTCTGACGGTCGCTTTTCATTGGCGATCGCCATAATTACTTAATACCTTGACAATGGTGCGATTCACAGAAAAATCGAATAGGGCTTTCTGCTTCAGAATATCGCGATTTTTTCGTCGCAAAAAAATTCGAGAAGCTATGAACCATTCACGCATATTTCAAGAGGAATATATCGTCAGGAATCTTCAAACACGTTCCTTCTCTCGTTCTCAGTCTCCTCCCTCCTCCCTGATTCCTCCTCCCGATTTTTCGACATCAAAGCATGGTCCCCAAAAATCCTGGAGTTCTGCAGCTTTTGCAATAAACGAAAATTCCTGTACTTCCTCTTAGCAAACGCAATAGTAAAATCCAACCAGAATTCTATTGTCATCCGAGACTCTGAGTCACCGAGATTTCAACTATTTCTATTTTTCTTATACAGATAAATGTACGATACATATATATATATATCGAAAGTGTAATGCTGTTTGCCACACCAAAGCTATCAAACTCAAGTTCAATCAAAAGAGACTCGCTATATACAACTTGTCTGAGAACTGAACGACATTTTATAGGAGTTTCATACAGCAGACACAGCTCTCCTTATGTATCTTTAAGGAGGTTGGCTACATACGACAATATGATAAGAAGTTAATAAAATTTGATGATAACATTTTTTAGCATCAAATACGATGACACAAATTTTTTCAAATTTTTCGTTTACATAGTTGTCGAATAATTGGAATTTACAATATGCAAAAGATGAACCTATATATATATCTGAATGCTATGCTTATGCATGTAAACTCTAGTGTTTAATTACTCGAAAACTATGTGAAAGAAAAATCTTAAAAAATGTGTATATTCATTTTTAATACTAAAGAATGTGCTCACCAATTTTCATGAAATTCTAATAATTTAGAATTTCCCTATACTTTTAAAATGGCAACATTGTCGTGTGTAGCCAATCTCCTTAACTTTTATTGTTAGCGCTATTCTGCTGTCGATAAATCGATAAATAAATAATATAAAAATGAATAATTATGGATAAAAGAAAATTCGTAGAAAAGGGTGGATAGATTTTTTAACTACGAAATATAATGAGGAATCGTATGAAAAACCATCGACTCTCTATGTGGTTTAATTCCGAACATATATCACGACTGATATAAATTACACAACTCCGAGGATCGTCACATAGCACACAGAGAATTTAATACCCTCTTTCATTAAACGTCTCATTATCAGTAGCCGGAAATGAGATTCGGCGGAATGAATCGGGTTTCAGTCTCCCCGACTTAAACATCGTGTTCCTTCTACCAATACTGATTTACAGTCTATCGTTATCCTTCAGTCACGCTACGTAATTCAGCCAGGCTAGCGACTCGTCTGTTTTGCGAATCTGTTTGTGGAAGAAGCTCGAAAATCCAGCAGAGTTCATCATTACGAACTTGGCTTGGGTAGCAAATTGTAAGAAATGAGATAATTAACATTCCACCACACACTCTTCTCCAACTATTAAGCACTTTACATTTCTTTCATCCCCATTATAAAAATATAAAAATATACTCTCGCTCTATGACAATCGCATCTACAGCCTGCATGTTACCTTTTTGTCTACACTCTGCCTTGTTAAACCGGAAATCGTATCTGTTCTGCAGTAGCAGAGGGAAACAAAAAACATACTTCTTTTCGTTCGTGGTCAGTTTGCCTCTCGTGCCTCACGTTGAAATGCGAGTACTGGGTAACAAGCTTCATTGAACTTTTTGCTTCTTTCCATGCACGTTTTTACTTCCAACGTACAACATATTTTGCAATCTGAAGAAATTTACTTTTAACGACTGTTTTTTACTCGGTTGTCCTCTATTGTAAAAACCTTGGAATTCAATGAAAAAAAAAATTCTAATTATTCATGGAATCGTTTTTTTTTCGCATTGGGTCCAAATTCCAAAATTGCAAAGTGGCTGTTCCGTTATGGCGGAAAAGAGAGAATGTTAATAAATTATCAAAGTGTTGACCTTGCTACGATCTTTCGGCGATCTGTTTGCACGGGCTCGTAGGTTTTGGGGTCGAGATAAATTTGCACGTAATCAGCGCTAGGATGTGCAACGTGTGTACTCGCTGCGCATTATACCGACGAACAAAGTGTCATCTTGTCTCGTTTTCATTGTTGGTTTTGTGACCGAGCGTTTCGTAACGCGTGTGTAACGGATTTTCAACCTCTCTTAACCCTTCCACGCTTCACTTTATTTCCGTCTGACTCGAGCGATCGTCGCGTCGCGCCGACATACGCGAGTGTAGAGCTGAGTTAATTACCTCGCGTCACGAAACACGCGACGAGGATCGATCCTCCTTTGTCGCGGGAACACGAGTTATAGCACTCTCGGTTCGTGGTGGTCCCGTAATATTCAAAGTTCCCTTCTTTTTTGTTTTGTTTGTTCCCTTCTGTCATTTTTCTTTTTTTTTGTTTTTTTTTTCTGTCATGTGCTCTCTTTGTTTTAATTTCACGTCACATTCGGTCTTCCTCATCTGACATTCGGGCCTTTTTCCACCCCTCGATGTTTATCAGAGTGTATCGACTTTATAACAGTTCATCAGGATTACAAAAACGGATGTGACGCTTTCTGCGTTTTGTCAAGTTTATTACTTCAATCCGAAGCGAGTGACGGATCCAGTTATTCATTTTATGAAACCTCGAAGAAAATATTACCATCAAACAGAAAATTCAATGCTCGTTCATTATCATTTTTTCTAAATTCCTCTGTAAAGAATTTTGTTAAAAGATTTTGTTTTTCTTCAGCAGTATTTTTTGAATCCGGTGGACATTTTGAAAGTCGTAGCAAAAGTTTCGAACTCCGCGCAGATCGAGAGGCAATTTTTACAAAAAGTCACAAATAAATTGAAATTTTTCAACTCACCTCATACAAATGAAAAAATGTATAAAAGTGTCCAATGCATAACGATAGACAAAACTTTTTTCGTAATAAGTGAACGTTCTGGAATTATTGTGTTTGACTGGTGCGTTTCTTTGGTGACAATCAGAACGCGGGAGACGTTGATTGCAGATGTGGAATATGGAAAACCGCCAACGAGGCTGGCAGGCAACGGATATTCAAGTTGAACATACGAATGGCCGATTTTTTTTTTTGATTTTTTTTTCCTCTTGAAAAAAGCTCTGTGGGTTTGACGATTCGAAAGATCCGTTGAACCATTTATCGACGCTCGCAAGCAACTCCAACATATTTGCGTGTGGAATTGAAAAATATAGAACCGGATGTTTTTGATATGCTGAACGCTATTGAACAATGACCTTGGGAAGTTTGGTTTATGGGTCATAAACAAAACCGACAATCCCATCAACGTTATACGGTTCATTTGGAAACCAGCCCAGAGCGAATTGCTATGGATTAAAATTTGAATCTACGTTCCGATGATTCCTTCCGGCTTTCACGAACATACAAGAGACGTTAATTAATTGAGTTAATTAGTGAAACGTACTGCTGATGCCCATTCATTGCTTACACCCGCGATGATGAATCCAACGAGCTTTAGCTCAATCAGCTGTGTTTCACGGACGCCAAATGTGGGAGGCTGTCCGAGGCAATATTAGCAATTCCTGACAATAACCAGATGACTCCTCAAGATAATTCAAGGTCATAAAAAATTAATGATCATCGGATTGAAAATAACTGATCCAAGTTTTCATGCATGACTCTCGATCCGCTGCTACTTGGAAGATAAAGTTTTACGTCCAAAAGCAATTCACCTGTCGCTGGGAATTACTCGTTAACTAAAAAAAAAAAATCGAACTATAAATGCCGATCAATCGACGAATTTTTTTCTTGCCTTCGTAATTCTCGAAAATTCACATACAGAAATGCATCAGCTTTCACGTCAATCCGGTTAATATTTTTCCATTCGTGGTCTGTACCAGATAAAATCCCAGGTTATTGGATTTTGATTCGTTTGAGGAGACGAATGGCTGAAAGTTATTCGGCTGTAAATCGGTCCAGGGTGTGTAATGGTTGGACTTCTTGGTCTCGTAATATTATATGACGTAATAGGGAAGTACGAGAGTCTCGCAGAGTCCTGAACCTCGGGATAGAGTGAGAGTAAACGACTTCCACTTGGAATCACCTCGCAGTACAGAATTCTACCATGTCCTTTCGAATACTCATAGTCGCGTGCACTTGTGTATATGGGAAGTCCCGGAAGTGGCCCTTGGAATGAAAAAAAAAAAAAAAAAATACTTCCATATCGTAAAACTTTGAGCCAACAAGAATTGGAGAAAGTTTTGTTTCCAGAATAAAGCTCGTACAGTATTAATTAATTATTGAGGATTAATCGAACGCTCGCGTCCAAATAACAAATCGTTACGAACGGAGAACCATAACGTTTGATCCTCAGACCATCGATAGCAACAAATATTCTGGAAATGATGCTTCAGTGAAGAGAAAGCTCAAGGACTTTTAGCCTCGCTTTCAACTCCGAAATTTAAACATCTCGTTTTTTTTTGTTTTGCAGTAAGTTTATGGGACACCCTGTATAGCTCTTTTCCCGTATTTACACACACGTATAGATACGTTCGTCGACGAGCGGAGCTCTCGGCTTTTCGCCAACAGCCTAATTATTCCTGGCCCGTTAAACCCGTTTAGTACATCGATTTGGCACTATACTCGCCATATTATTCGACATACTGTGCACCATCAGTGCCCTCTGTAGTCTTAGTACATTCTGCGTTTCTCCGTGCATTCCTAGGCGTTGCTTTCCCTCGAGAGCGCAGCATTTATTCTCCCTAATTTCTTTAATTTTTCCAGAAATATTTCAGCAGATGAATCATCACATGCTTGAAAAAACTTTTAATACTTTTACTGATTTCGTCATGTACACTATCTGGAGGAATTGCGATCCGATACCCAACGGAATGGAATCATCCTTCAATCTCTTGATTTATATATATTCTCACCGCACACCGGTTTCTTCGTTCTCTCTGTCTTACGCGATCTCTAGAGGTTGAAAATGAATTAGATGAATTCTGCAGCAGCAGCAGACTGATCGCAACCACCTCGAGAGACGAGGGAAGGGTAGCGGAACGGCGAAAGCTCTTTCTCCATCACCTCTCTACACCTGCCCTCCCGCGTTCCTCGTCAGAGCAAAATGAAACAGTGGAAGGCGAAGACGGATAAACTCGATCGATCCTCCACGTTTTAAACCGCATAATTAATTTAGAGTACACATTGCTCGGCACAGCCTTCTTCTTACCAGAGTTCATCGCAATTAATCGACATAACACGTAAGCGTTCTCTCGACTTTTTTTTCCATGTACCTTTTTTTTATTTGTTCCAGAATTCGACCTGGATCTCAAACACGTCCATTCGAGATTTCCCTGGCGTCATGCATGCTCCATTTCCATAAAAAAAATGTTTCGTCAGATTGATGAATTTACTGATTTTAGTTTCTACGAATTTGTGAGAGTATTTGATGATTGGTGAAAAAAATGATAAACTAGGAAAAACGTATCGGACGTCTAAGCGAAAAAGCTCCGATGCGAGAGTAAGACTTTCCGGGTTAACTCAAACTTTCATAAATACATTTTTATGCCAGAGGAGAGCAACGGTTCGAAAAAAAAAAGGTACGAACATAAAGATATACACGTGGGAACGGGTTGACAAGAAAAAAACTTTACGTATGTGTACGTAACCGCATATGTAGAGGAAAAATGGTTATAAGAATGAATATGTCGGATGCTTTTTCCATTCGTTGCGCCACATTTTTTCTCTTGCCAGTGTGTTTACTGTGTTTCCTTTACACAAGATAAAAAGGACTACACGTTGTCGTTATGGTGCGGCGCTGCGCATGGGTGAACAAGCAAATATATCCGGATCGTGAGCTCCGCTCCGTTGCGGTCATTGTTTAACATATCAATCGATATATCAAGGACCACATTTCGGAGTTTACGCTACTACGCTCCAGGCATCATTTTTTTTCTTAGTCTTCAAAGATACCGGGAAAATACACGCCTCAACGAACTTTAGTGACGCTCACCTCGCTTTCCTTCTTTGCAACAAGGCTCGGTTCGTCTCGAGCCATTCTGACACGAGACACAGAGAATAATATAGCTGCTTATTTTTTTCTATGAATATTTCGATTACATTCTGTCTGCGAATAAACGAAATTCGCCGGTCGAAAAATGTCACTGATCTGCAAAAAAGAAAATCTGAGCGTACCACAAGCAGCCGTGATAGAAAAATTGAATTATACAAAAAAATGGTTTAAGGGCAACGACTAATAATCTGCAAATAATAAATTCACATCAATCTTTGTAAAAAAAATAAAATACTGAAAGAGAAAGCAATAAACAAATGATAATTGATCTTCGGAGAGTGATCCGACGTGGGCGGAAATGACGGAAAATGAAAGATGTGTACACGTGACACTAAAAGAGTTCGGAACAGGGAGAAGGAAAAAGATGAATTGCCCTTGGCGACTTATTAGAGTGCGGGTTACGTCACGTCTCATAAATTATTCACCGCGTATACTCGGAGCTTGCTTGGCTTCTTCTTCTTCTCTTGCTTTCTGCAGCTAATAACTTGATATATCAATATCGTAACTAAACAAGGAAGCAGGCAACAGCCAAAGATGTTTCCCTTAGGAGAGCTCGAGATAGACGAGCTCGGCTAGTGCGTTACGAAACGTGTTATTAAAATCATAATGCCCTTGCCTTCTTGTTGTCAGGCCAAAGTGATGAAGGTGCCAGAAGAGAAGACGTTAGTTTAATCAACTGAAAGTCTTTGAACATTTTTAATAAAAAGCGAGCCGGTGACGATCAACTTCTTGTGATCCTGTCTCCAGAAAAATCCTTCGGGGACAACTTTCCAATCGACGCTTCATTAACTGTATGGCTATAATTAAAAAAAGTGAAACGATGACTCACAGCTTGCTGTATTGAGCACAAAATAAATAAAACTTATTTGGACCCACTCGAATGGCAATTAACCCCGTTGTTTCCAATGCTCATAACCCCCACCGTCCTCCCGAGAGCCAAATGAATGGAGATGAAAATCGTCGTGCTACCAATCCTGGTAACTGGAATATCTGATTCATTTTTCAATTTTTTTCGATCCACATTGAGTCGGCTATTTTGCATTGTCTTCGACGAATTCATTGTAAAATGGTTTGGGCGATTGAGATTCAATGGCAGAGGGCGGACATAAAACGGACGATTTCGTCGATTGGTTTGTTTACACTTCCGGCGACCTTCGTTGTCGATAAAATTGGTAAAACGGAGCATTGATCCCCCGCACAATGGACGATGTTTTCCGATGTTTAACGAATTCAGAGAACCGGATGAAATTGCAATGTTTTTTTCATTTTTTCTCCGGACTAGGACAAAATTACAGGTTGCTGTAGCGAAGCATCGTAAACGAATGTAAATTCATTTTTCGGCAGTCTTTGCTACATTCAACGCTGCGTATAATGGCGTAAGCCTGTTTCGACTGATACAACGTCACAAAGGAGCGAGAGAGACAGAGAGAGAGAGGCGAAAGTGTGCGTTGAAAATGAACGTCCTTCCTGCGGGATCCTTTCCAACTTGTCCCTTCCCCACCAGCTCCTCGTTTACTACTTCGTCCCTTTTCCCTTACTAATTTGCATTGAGATAACCCCTCCGCTCGCCACACTATATCAGACAGAATAATCTACCGACCTGCGCAACTTTCGCCTCTCCAGCTCTTCCATCGTATTCTGTGTGTTCTGCATTCATCATATACATTAAAATTAATTCTAACGACTAAAATAAAATTGTCACAACACGAGCTTAAAAGACTAGTTCGAAAATAGGTCATAAAATTCGTGGTCCGCTGTTCGTTTGTTTCTGTCTTCTTGGCATCGAAACTTAATGACACTAAATATTATAAATCGTCTCACGAATACATTAGTCGAGACTTGGTGGCATTCTGCATTAGAGAATCGTCAGCTGATCAGAATATGTCGTTGTTGCTTGGCGCGTATAATTTAATTAACAGAACATTGTTCGGCCAAAGTTATCGGGAGTAAATAGAGATTAATTATTGGTCGTTGGGCGTTAGATCGAAACGTTTGCACTTATGTGCACAACGCGCACTCGCTACGTGTTCATCTGTGACGAGAGACTCATCAATTATGGGCGAGGGAAATACACGAGAATCCCCGCCGGTATACTACACGTAGTTTCTCACTCGTGTGTACATTGTTTATATGTCTGCATCAATGCCATATACAGAGTGTAACATCGTAAAAAATATACTCGTATATATTGTGCACCAGGACCGGAAACGACGAGTGTGGAGTCTATGGGTGTCTCAACGAATATCTTTGAAGCTAAAAACGGTTAACAGCGTCGAGGACAGTACTTGGTTGGTGTTGAACTTGGAGCCATGCATCGGGTCGCGTATTGATCCTGATTGGACGGCAGTTTTTTGGAGTTTCTGAGTTTTTCGTTTGGGCAAAAATTTGGATCTTGGGGAAGTGAATGAAAAGTCTGAAAAAAGTTTCGTCAAAAAAATTTAGAGGGAACTTTTTTTTTTTAAATGAGAAGATTTCGGTGGAAAAAATTGACGATTGAAAATAAAAAATGGAATACCCACTGTACAGGAGAGAACGTGGCGTACTGTGTATTTGTGTGGAAAGTGTTTAAATTATTTTCGGTTGTGGTTTTGTCGTTGCTTGACAACGCGATTAAACGAACTCAGCAACGGTAACATTTTGGCGAGCCCCAACAGCATGGGAAAGCGACGAGTCAGGGGAGCAATTTCGAAGCTTAAAAACGCACGTAACTTCTCGCTGTCATTCGTTGTTCAGCCGCCTATTACCGATTATTCATTCACGCGCTGTCACGCGTGTACATGATTTCTCTCCTACTTTTCCAACATGCAGCGGAAACGCGTTTTTTCTCCGATCCAATCCCCAATTCACATGCATTATTGAGACTCGTTTATTTACAATTTGCCCGAGGTTGTGGGACTTTTATATTTATATTTCAACGAGTGCCAGTCGTTCGTTGAATATAAAAAAAGATTAAACATTTTTTTAACTGAATTTATCTCGATCCACCGCAAAAAAAAAATCCTGCGAATCGTACACGCAGTTTGACGTGAATAATTGATCCCGATAATCATCGAGACGAGTAACAGAAGGTACAAACGTAAAATCCGTGATTAGCAGCAGCTCTGCCATTTCGTTGCATTTTATCAAAGTGTCGGAACGGGTTAACGAGAAGAAAGGAGAAACTCAGGAAGATTACATTGCTTAATGGGACAGGAATAAACGGAAGAACACTTGATGATGCGGAAGCTTGCATTGAAGAACGTCGATTAGAAAATTAAGGTGGGAGAGAACGAATCTCGAACTGGTGTCGAGGTGCACAAGATGGCGATGATTGGATTGTTCCAACACACACGTGGCGTCAATCTTGCTGAGAATAGTTTACCCTCGGACTCGTCCGCGACAGCAGGAAGACGAAATGAGCAAAAGGATTATGCTTGCGCAGCTCATTAAATAATTGAATAATCCATTAAAAAATGAAAACGTTCAGCATGGAAAAAAACATGAATTGGATGAGGAAATAAAAAGCACTTCTAGGATTTTCTATTCGTCGTACTTTCGTTAATTTTTGCACAAAATGCCTCTTGCGCGAAGCAAGAATAAGCCTGCTCTTCATCTTGGATTCTCTCGGTTGTCTCACCACTCGCCATACCACTCGAGGCACAAGTGTTTTCTCTCGGAGCTTTTGTGCTGTGAAAAGCGTGGGTATGCACAACGATGTGAATGGAATGCGCGTGACACACGGTGACGCGATAATAATGAGGGAATCGCAGTCATGCATCGTTGGAATCATTCATGGAGAAGTTCGAGGCAGGAGCATATATTTCTGAGTTTTCATGGAAACTGGTAAACCGTGAATCAATCTCAAATCCCTTAAATTCTTTGTCATTTAATTGCAGGAATTTCCATGGAAACGCCACGAGCCAAAAAACGTCACAGACTTAACCTCTGGAAATGCATTTTTATCTACGAGATACGTAACGGCGTATACGACGACGCGGTGGCATTATGTTTGTGATTTAATCCAGTTTGCGTTTACGGTCATAACTATTTAATGATTAACGATAAAGAGTTCGGGAATAAAAATATTTTCCAGGTAAAAGGTGGAACAAGAGCGAAGGAAGATCTCTGGTGACTCAGCAAAAGAAGTAATGGAAGTGGCACGACGAAAGGATGAAGTGCAAAAATAGAAGAAGACAACCGTCCTTGTCGTCTCGTCGTCGTCGTCGTCGTCGTCGTCGTCGTTGTCGATGAGAGTACGTCGTCGTCATCGTGAGGATTTTAAGATTCCCAAGAGGGCGTCCCACTCTAGCAAAGATGTAGAGGGCTTGACTCGCTCGTAACAGTGATGGCTTCGCGATGACGTGACAGACTCTTTTCCACCACTCTCCGGGTGGCTATTACGCGTACAGAGTGTCTCAAAAGTCACGCAGAATTAATGAGGATTCAAAGGATAAAAACTTTGCGAAATTTCGATGAGAAAAGGATTTAACTTTTTCTCTTTCCCATCGAGTCTTAAGGAAATATTAAAGGTATAGTGCTGAAACAATCCGAAGTGTGAATCCACTTGCCGCACCCTACCACCGTGTATCGCGATTGGTTCTTGATAATCGATTGTCTTGCCATTGCAACGAAAAATGCATAAGAACGTTTCCTCCTCAAACTTTTCGACCCAACTACTCTCCACGATCTTAAAACAACTTATGAGTTCAGAGAAATCTCACTTCGTCTATTCGGACTCTGATGGGAAAAGCGGGATTCAATTCTCATTAATTTCTCATTACTCTTGAAAGCTGAAAGACTCGGTTTGCAGGAAATAGCCGAGTGGACTGTACAAAAGAATCTTGAGGCGACGCGAAGGATGAAAACTTTAGCAGAGAGTGGATTTTCCAAAGAGAACTGCAATGAAATAATCGATGTTC
Organism: Hyposoter dolosus; assembly: GCA_963921915.1. Lineage (NCBI taxonomy): Eukaryota > Metazoa > Arthropoda > Insecta > Hymenoptera > Ichneumonidae > Hyposoter > Hyposoter dolosus. Next base: position 10,862,444 of record OY998134.1, read on the forward strand.
CATGTACGACGAAAAATGAATCCGGAAATGATTTGCTGATAAATGATGTAAATAATTATTAATTATTAATTATTAATTCAATTGAATAAATATAACGTTCCAGTACGTTCAACAATATGCTTTGAAATTTCGTGAAGCTAGAAACCCGATAAAATAGTTTTATAGCTTGTGGTCTCGAAGGCAACCATATCCGTGTTCGCCATGATTTATAATGTCGATAGTAATCGAAAACATCGTTGATTTGTTATTAGCACGTGATCGTAGGCTAACGGAGAGGAGTTTGCTGGCTAATCTGCGCGTAAATTTGCGGAACGCTTCTGAGGAATATTCACGTAATCCTTAAACTATTGGGAGGGGTCAGAAAAGTCCGCCACTTAACTTTCGGCAAAGCTGGGCTAGCTCAGGAATAACTCAGTCCTGGAGAAACACTGGCGAACTTTCACAGATCATGTAAATTGAGCTATAAAACTGATGTCGTATGGGAAGAGTTCGCACGGTTGATCACCATGGTCCAGCACATAAAAGTTTAGAAAAAATTACAATAAAGCGACTACACAAATAAATTAACGTAAGGAACAACGACTCGTGATAATTGAGGCCAAAGAAAAATTCCTGGAGGTCAAATAATCGCGATTTAAATGAGGTCATAAAATTAACATTACCCCAGCGAATCCGTGACCTTCTATAAATCATAAAATAGCCCAATTAACGTTCATACTTTGGACGAAATCTGTCCGATTGGAAGATCGAAAATGGGCTTTTTTTTAAAGTGATGGATTCGGGAGTTTTGCATGGAGGGTCGAAAGGTGAAATAGGCAGAGAGATTGGTTGGCGAAATTTCGTCGTCGGCTCGACTCATTTGTTTAGCGAACGTTTATCACCAGATCGTGCCGAGAGTTTGGGTGCTCGAGGGATGAACGGCACTGGATTTTATCCATTGTGCCGAATACGACGAGCTACGTTTCTGTTTTCAAGCAGAGAGACAAAAATAGAGGGGAAGAGTTTCCATTGTTTACGATCGCGCGTATCACCCAACGACGAAATCCACGCTCTGCCACGAATACTATACATGGTTGAAAAGAGGGAGAGAAAAAAGGAACGCGGAAGAAATAAGGGAGAGAGAGAGAGAGAGAGAAAAAGTAATGCTGTATTCGGGAAAACGGTCAGTCACAATCAGTCGAGGCCACACACCAGTTTTGACCGGAAATGTGAGCGCGACCTTTCTTTCTTCTCTCTTCCTCACTTGATCCGAAAATCCCTGAGCCACCGAGATTTTCGTGTCAACGGATAATGGAAGATTTAACCTTGGCAATACGCATGGAATTCTTTTGTTTTCCTTAGCAACAATAGTTATAACGGGAATTGCATTTGAATAACTTTTTGTTTTTTGGCACAATCTATTCGTCATTGTTATCCTGGAGCCGGACGATATCCGAAAGGCATCAAAAGGGTTCAATTCGAAAAGCGTATGATAGAGTTTTGAGGAATTCCAAAAAACTCGCCACGAACTAACGCGTCAAGAAACAATATCGAACCGAAATTTAGTTCAAACTACTTAAAATGCCAGTCATCACATTAAGGACGTTGTATCGCGACAGTCAAATCTAAATTTTTGTTTTCAGTTTTTCTTACATACAAAATGGTTTGCGAGCCTAATTCCATTTAAAAAAGTTGTAACAATTAGGCTAAAGAACAACATACTCTAAATCCAAGATTTTCCGAGGTAATCTGTATTTTTTATATAATAAACAAAATTTCGAAAAAATTTGACGACCGATTTTTTTTGAAAAACTAAATAAAGCTTCTTCGATGTTACATAAAAGTGTATGCAAAGTTTTAAGAGGCTTCACCATTTATAAATCGAAATATTTAATGTTGAAAACTGGAACTTTTAACACACGCTCTTATGAGAAACTACTGAAAATTGTGATTTTTATAAATAAATATCTCGACTTCTACATGGTGATACCTCTTGAAATTGCGCGAGCTATTAGATATCTCTGTTCTCTTTGTGCGGTGCAAATTTAAAGGAACTCTATCGATAGAAAAATTTGCATACAACGTCCTTGAACAAACAAAATGAATTAGAAAGTATGCCCAGTTTAAAATTGTTTATTTTTTCCTTTTTTTTAATGAGGTATGTGCTTTTAAAGTCCAATGCGTGTCAGCTACATCGTCCTTCGAAGCGTAAAACACGCGGAGGTTGACAAAAGAAAACCCTCGTATACATACGTCCACGTAGCTGAACGTAACTCTACACTTTGTTTCACTATTTTTCCATATGCTCTTCACATACCTTGGGGAAAGAGATGAGAGAGAAAGACGAAAAAAAAAGGAAAGAAGAAAAGCAGGAGAGAAAAAAAAATACAACCAGTCCGGCACTGAGGGAGAGATCCGCGAATGAGTTCCCTACTTTGCCTTCTCTTTATTCATTTCCGCTTCCGCGAGACTAAAATAACCGTAAATGTTTCTTCGTTGAATTCTCACTTATACAGAAGACACACACAATGACCACTCGCTCGCACTTTTCACCTTCAAGAAATGCTAAACTGTGTGCACTTCTTCATGGTTAGGTGGAAATTTCTACCTGTTCTTTTCTCTCACTCTTCTCATCTCTCTCTCTCTCTCTTTCTCTCTCCCTCAAGCTGGTTGTCTGCTCCACAAAAGTCCCTTTCCCCTTCACTATACGTTTTAGCCCTTTGCTCCTATTTCCCAGTACGATGAAGCTATGCTAAACTCTGTTTTCTCACGGAGACTCTTTTTGCGAAAAAGTACGAACGCGCAGCTTCCTCGACCAAGAAAGTTGAGCGAAGGATTGTGGCATGTAAAGTACGATGGCTGCGCGAGAGCTTTTGCGAAAGTGTTGACGTCTCGCTGCTTTTGTTCCTTATCCCGAAAACCTACATGAAAAGTCGTGAAATAAAAAAAGGGAACGAAAGAGGCTGAGATAAGAATAAAAAGATGAAACTAATGGCGACATACTGAGACCGTGTCCACATATTTGTCCAGGACACTGAAGATCATGGCGACACAAAACGGTACAACGAAGTATGATCGTGACTTTTTTCAAATAATAATTAAATTGCGAAAGTCTCATGAAAAATGTTGATGCATTTGTTTTTTTGTTATCATTTTTCGTACGAAAATTGCAAAAAGTTTCGAAAGATACTTTTTACACTCGTACCTGCGCACCGTTGAGTGCATTTAACGAGGAGATTCGCTTATCTCTGGTTGTGTGGTGAGGATAAACCCCGTAGAGTTTGGGAACGCATAACAGGCTGATAAATCAAGCTGGCCTGTATGGGCCCTCCGTCTGTGAGGATAGTACACATACGAGGGGCAAGGAGCAGGGACTATTGGTTCGACGGAGTGGAGAATCTCATCGGCTTTTGCCTCGGGCAAACTTGTGCCCACTATTTATCGATTTAACAGAACTAACCTGGCACGCAAAGTGCCTGCGCGACGTGAAACTTTGCCGCCAATACTCTTGTTCTGTACTACTGCGACGTCCTCAGTTCATCGACACACATACGTACCCACACAAGAGTATATGCATATATCTATTGGACATTTTACGTAAGAGATTTTCTCTAAGTGCAGAAATACAAGGACGAAAAGCTTGGAGCATGGAAGCTTCGGGGATGAGCGTTGGGGAGACAAGAACGCAGTTGCAAGGAAAAGGATAGGAAGTGGTTGCATAGAAAGCCAACGGCATCATGAGGAAAGTACGAAGAGACTCGGTGAGCTGGTAGGATACGCTACCAAATGCCTTGATCCGTGACTGTACGATACCGAGGCTTAAACTGACGCACTTAAGTTAAGCTACGTGGCTGTTGCCTGTCTCATCTTCCAACGTTCTACTTCCCATTTTGAAACTTGACTGTCTTCCCTTTTCCTCCCCATTCTCCCTTTTCTTTCTCTCCCTTTCTCCTCTTTCCTCCCTGCACCTCTATTTCTTGCCCTGGCTCCATTTTACCTCAACCTATCGGGCGTTCTCCCTCGTGGCCAACTTCCATGGCATTCTCCACGCTTCAGATATCTACTCGGTACGTCTCCCCAGCGAACATCATCACCGACTTGCATCAGAACGAGAAATTCAATCGACTCCGATGCACGCTCTATGATTACTCTGTTTATTCAACGATTCGGGGCATTGTCGACGTTTGTTGGGATTTTACGGAGTAAACGATGAATTACAGAAATATGGGTGTGATGTTGAGCTAACTCGTGAGATATAGGGCCTGGTCCATGAAAAACTTGTACGACCGAACGATACAGCTTTCAATCAAATATTTAATGTAGAGAATTTCGTCCTGACTTCTCGCATTTAAATTTTATGGCCTCGCGTAGTGAGTTTCGGAAATGATACTCATGTATTCAGCAGCATGAGCCATTTTTTGTCAATTGAAAAGTCCGCTTAGTCGTTTTTAGCTCCATTTCGCTTTAGCAACCAAGTATCCAATTCGGGATTACGCTTTAGTTTTTATCGCGACTTTGTTATTACAACGAGAAATGTTGTTTCCGTGAAGTATCGAATTTTCTCACATAACACGAAGAAGAGAGGAAGAGAGAACGTGTACTCTTTCACGCGCGCGCGATTCACCGAGACACTTGCGCGATGCATCGTGCCCGAGTCACGAGTTTCCTTAAGTGAGCCGTTATTTTAATAGTGTCGCGGGACTTTTTCAATTACGTCTCTTGCACACACAGTATTCAGGATATATGTTGTATTAAACCTGAAGAACACGACAGAATGTTGTTACCCTGTATGTAGAAGAACCGTCACCTTCGACCTCGCCATGTCCTATTTTTTCATCGTCCATTCTCCTTGCCCGCACGTACGAGACGTGTGGGGTGAGTTTATATTTCTTTTTTCACGGGAATCATAAAGTCTTTATGGGTTTTTCGTCTGTACCAAACGAAAGTGCCCGTTTGACGACCTATCGCGGTCGTATTTTCTTACAAGGGCAACGAAACATCAACGCTGCCAGATTTCAACAACAATCGGGCTTAAACTCTGTTAGATTATAACAAGGATCGCGGACCGGGCTCATCAGGCGGTTCGGGATTGGTTTGAGCCAGTTTCGGATCAAGTTTACCATGATTCCAAAAGAATTCCAACTCGAACGGTAACTTAGAACTGGGACTGAGTTAACTCCTAACTATGCCATGTAATTGGTTCTGCCAAAGAGCAAACCGAGACCGAGGTGAGTTCCAAATTGAAAGTTTCTTAACTTGAACCGGGGATCAAGTTCGATCGAATTAGCATCACACCCGTTCCCAATTCAACATCATTGAGCTTATAATTTCATCGTTTGCCATAAGGCGAAAGACTCAAAACTTGCATCTGGGCATTCGGTGACCTCGGTCCGCCGTTGGTGATGCTTTCTGTTATTTTTACCACTGTCGCCGCGTCTGCTACAAAACCTTCGTGTGATAGGAAAATCCTGGAGGTTTATGTATATCTACTCAATATTATACAAAGACTCTGTGACATCGGGAAAGCTCCTTGCGCAGCAAGCCATCGTGAGGACAAGCTCGCATCATCATAAGCCGTTATGTATACGTAACAGACAGTGTAAGTATATTCATGGTTTCGTGATAGGGTGGAAAGCTCACGTGTAGAATCCGCGTGTGTGCGAACGTCACAGAACATGATGCGAAGGCTTGACGAGGACGCAGAGCCCTGGATAAAGGTTTTCTCTTGAAGTGAGAATTTCGTCGCGAGATTAAGGCACGAATGTCGCGTCTACGACTGTAACTTCCTTAATTAGCTTTTAGGAAAGAGCCTCCAAGACGGGCAACATCGCTTGCTGCTCCGTCTGTCTACTTGGCGGACAAAACTTTTTGCTCTATATACTACCGTGTACTCACGTCGCGAAACTCTTAAGATATCGCTCGAAATGAAAATGGTTTGTTTTCTCAATGTTATTAACACTATCCCTAATAGTGCTCGAGGAAAAATTGTATTGATTTTTCTTACACTATGATGCACCCTGTAAGCCAAGCTTTTACGGGATGTCGTCAATCCGTAGAATTTTCAAAATAGTTGTGCATAGAACATGTGTTGCCCGTAAAAGATGAAACTTGTACTTTATCGCATTTTAGTAACACTACACGTGGTGGAAAATCGTTTCATATTTTACCTTATAGGTGGAGAGATCCTCGACGACACAGGCGAGCATGGCTTCTCGACCCACCGGTACAGTCACGTTCGATATCGGTTCGGTGAAGATCGGTCCTTCTGAAAGACATCGAAAGCTCCTTTAAGTAAGCTATTCAGAATGTGTCCTGTCAGCAATATCCCAATACCCGTTCTCTCACACTTTACATGGAGATATTTGTGAATATACAGGAAATGCAAGTTGTTTCTCGAACACGACAGTGCAGGAGGCAAACGACGAGGGTAGGATGATATTCGACTTCAAAGCTTCCCATATAATCGAATAGTCAAACTCATCCTACACGTGCATGTAGTATAGCATAAATTCCTGGATATACAGAGTGTTCCAATAGTATGTATCAGAATTTGAAGCATAGTTGGATTATGTCATATAATAGAAGAAACAAAGTGACAGATCATCCAGTGGATCCATACTCGGTTCTCTGTATTATCAATTTATTGCATTAGGCATCAGAAGTCAACAAACATGTATCAACGAGGCCGTGTCAGAAAAGTGTCTACAAAGTGTTCCCTTCCGAATACCACGGTCTGCTACTCATCCTACAGGTCTTGGCATGAATTTTTTATTGCTGGCCTGTAAAAATAAACCATTGGATGTGAAACGAGTCCACAAGTTTTCGGGTCAACCCGGAAAAGACATAGTCCTCGATGGAGACGCTGCATCTCGTGGAATAGGTCAGAAAGTACGCGAGATCTCGTCCCCGCTCTTCGAAGGCACCGGTTCGAGTTGCAAAAGAAAAAAAAACAAAGAATGGCGCACCAGAGAAAGGTATGCGAGGTGAAAACCGATAAAAAGGAACTGAATCGCCATCCACAACCCTGAGAACCAAAGACACGCTGGATCCACGCTTACGACTCGGAAAGCTGGTGTTTTTTTTTTCTTCCTTCTTGACATCGTACACGTCTTAGTCTACCTTCACTTCCAGGAGGGTCCTCGTATTCACGATCGCCCTGGGTATCTCTACTTCAAACATTGCCGATCACAGGAGGCCATAAACGAGCTTAGGAGATGATACGACGCTGTTGTATTTTTTTTCTGTTGATACATGTTTCTACAGATTGACAAAAAATCCCTCCCATGATCATAAATGAACAATTTTAAGTGGAGATGTTGTTGCATAGGCCTGCTAGTTTTATAACTCTTCAGTTTGTTGCTTTCATAAGACAGGAAGTATATCTGGCTGGGCAGAGAACTCCAAGCAGAAGAGGAGATTCGTGGGAGGGTTATATGACGGAGAGTGTGCAGAAAACAAGATCAACAAGAGAGGGAAAAGGAGGCTGAAAGCAGAGAGAGCGCGGAGAGTAGTGGGCGGAAGGTGGACGAGATGAAGAGTGCGGTGGAGCAAGGGTAGAGCCTCTCGCTGCGCGCCACCGATAAGCACTGATCCCAATTACATGTCGGCGCGGAATTTCCGCGAGCTGAGCGGATCATGGATTATTGACTCCCATCCTGATTACTCGGCCGGAGGCCTGTTACAATAGACCAACTCTCGATACACCTTAAGCCTTCGAACGACAGAAATCGAAATACCCGGCCCTTCCTTAACCTCTGCTTCCTTCTCCATCTGAGCGGTTTTTTCTCTCATACTTTTGTGCTCAAGCGAAACACTAAATTATTCCACTTCTCATGTAGTCATATCGAACTATCAATTGTAACTTTGCGCAACTCGGTCTCAGAAATTAGATCAGCCAGAAAAACTTGCTATTTCCTATCCGACTTTTTCAGAAGCTCATTCAGTCGAGGAATTGGAAATTCCACCCAGAAGCTACCGCAGAGCTGAAATTTCCCGGGAGGGTTCTCTTAGACTCAGAAATGAAGAGTTATCAAGGAAAAATGGAACGTCTAGAGGAAAGAAAAAGATGGCAGAATCTTACCAACTTAATAAGTGTTGGGTTGGAAAGACAGAAGCAAGTTTTAGATCGTTTCGCTTGCGTTGTATCCTTTGTTTGACGATTGCCGGAATATCAGTTAGCAGCTTCATGCCGCTTCTGTGTCTTCCAGGATTGGGTCCAGCCAGTTCCCGTTACTATCTAGCTAGAGTTTTTCCTTTTGACAATCACCATGCATTTAATGTGAATGTAGTAATCTTGTGGTAGCCAATAATTGGCTGTTGATCAGCCTCCTAATTTGCTAGCCTTGACTATCCCAACTATACATGCCTTATCAAGTTCTGCAGGGAGGATATTGCACATCTCAATGATTGTATTAGTAGCTCGATGTTGACGCAGATGTGGGCAAGTCGCGAGTCTGTTGTTACAAACGTTCTAGAATCGCTTAATGATCCGAATTCTGCAAGGGTTTCCTGCGATACAAATTGAATGCAGTTGCGTGCACTCTCCATTCGAGGTATGTAATTATAGAACGGTAAATAACTTGAGCTTCGCGAGGGGAAGTTGTACAATATTCGTGAGCCCACACGAGGCAGGTGTATCGAATTTAGCAAGTTTATTCCAGGCAACTAGATCCGAGTATATGAAGCACCCGTCATGGAAAGGCTGTTGGGCACTGGAAACGCTAGGTCATGGGATTTGAGTTAGCACTGCAGCTTTAAGGGCCTCAATCTGTTATCAGGATTTCCCTGGCTGTATGAAGCCACATGACTGGACGATCAAGGCTGAGTCGCTACGAATCACTATCCAGATGTTAAGTCCGATTTAACAACCCTGCTTATTCCCACAGATCCAATTTTTTCTGCCCCATCCGATATAGCACAAGCCACATTACGGAATTGAAGAGAAGGCAACAATGAACATCGCCGTATCGATTCCTAGGTTCTCTTTGTTTCGATATTCCACGAGGGCAAATGCAAGGCTGGGTTAACGTTCGAATTTTCAAGGATTCATGCACCCATTAGTGGTTGTTTGTATCATTTCGTTTTTTGATAAAGAGCTTGCAGAATATAACAAGATAAAATTCGTTCATGTTAACGTCAACATGTTTTACGCCCATGTCATCCTAAATAATATGACGAAGCAAAAAACATTTGAGCTAAAGGGCCTTCGCGTTGGAGAAGCAGAAGTCGAAGCGTTGTACATAATCGGTAATTTTGTGATGATAATTGGGGAGACACGTAATGGTCAGTTAGGAGGTATAATAGTGGTTCGAGATATTCCATAGTGCGGTTGGTACTTAGTGGTAACGATAAAGCGATTAGTCTTGGGTATTCGGGCGGGTCCGTGTAGTCCGAGCGACGTACTATTAACGGTCTATCTATGTATGGCGGCATTGAACAACCGGAGGAAGATCGTCGTCGTCGTCGTCGTCGTCGTCGTCGTCGTCGTCGTCGTCATCATCGTTGAATGGTAGTTAGGAGCAAGTACGTAGGAGAATACAATAGAATGCTGCGCTACAACGGAGCGAATCTCTGTACACATGTGAGGCGAACTGTGATAGGGAATTTCATAGCTGATGATTTGGCCCAAAGATACATTCAGTACCGAATGCTCGTATATTGAGGGATGTTAATAATGTGTGGCATGCCAAATAATCAGGACGTTTGATGCGAAACTGACCGAGAATCATGCCTCACAAAAGCCAACCAACAGTTGAGACAAGTATTGTTACCATGATGGAGTTTGGAAACGGTCAAATCCGTTAAGGAACCCGTCTGATCAACTCGTCCTTAGAGAGAATCTCGTCAGTGTTCCATTGGCTGCTGTTTTGTGCTTTGGCCACTTTGTCTTCAACCGTTCCACTCCATTTCCAATCACTTCTCCATACATTCGACCGCACATCGTCAATTACGGATGCTCGTCATGAATGCCAATCTTTTCGAAAGAGTAGCAAAATCCACGATCGAACTTGAAAAGATCGCAGCCACTATTTACTACACAAACTCGGTTCGTATGATTCAAAAAGAAATCCACTGCAATGGAGTCGAAATTTGGATTTAAATGAGAGTGTAAAACGCTCTTGCCGTTGGCGGTTCCGTAATGCCGGAAAACTCGAAATATTTCGATCGAGTAACGGTAGCAGAGTAAATGGAATGTAGGTGGAAAGTAGAGCATTGCGTACGAGGCTGAGTGAAACAAAATGAGGAAGAGAAAGATTAACCACCATGAGCTGAATTCGTTAAAGTAGGTTTTCTCCCCTCAAAGAGCACCTCGCGCAAGAAGCTTTAGTCACCGAATAACGTAACCACTTGGTTACGCCACCTATCCATGAAACGTTAAACATTAATTGTCCGTGGAAAACGATGAAAAGTGTACGCAGCATCCCTTTGAGTAAAACCCGAGATTGAGGCAGGCCAAGCTTCAAGCACTTGAAAGCCCTACCCACACACACACACTCGTTCTTCACTTTGTCTTTCCCACACTGTGCCTTTGTTCTCCTGCAATTTTACCCCATGACGTAATGCGTCGAACTCAAGTGCCGGGAAAACCGGAACAGCTTAGAAATCTTTTAATCGACATATATGCAAAAGCACTAACGCCAGCACTCGAAATCATCTTCAGAAATAACCATTCTACTAATTAACTATCGAATCTGGGCATTATCTATTGATTCATAATATATAGAATTCATTAATTAAATAATGGATCAATCAGTTTCACTGTATTTGCAATGCTCATCGTTTATTTTGATTCAACGATCTGGCTGGAAAAATTGATGTAAAAATCGTGACACGAACAAGAAATAAAATCTGCACTAAACGAAAGAAATGAAAACAATATTGTGAAATCGAATCTTCGAACGAAATGTACGAATTTTTTCTGCAACAAAACATTCCAATCAATTAAATCAAATTCCCCACATGGCTTCGTGGTTTTCTATATCGAAAATGTGATTTTCATGTCCGAAAATATTTTTGCACGCCCTCCACCGAACAAACGATGATTTTTTTTAAACACACCGGAAATTTTAAATTTCGTAACGACTGCATAAAAAGTGCTCGAGAAATCATCGAATTCACAGAGTTTTGCAGGGGGTTTTTCGACTCTGTAACTCCAAAAATAAATAATTCGCGATCCTACTTCCGACAATTGATAATTTTTCGATCAGAGACTATTTTTCTGAATTAGAGAAAATGGTTCAAACAAATAAATTCAGTTGGAAAGAATAGGGCACAAAAATGGAAGATAATGTTATGACAAGTAGTATGTTTGGATATATATTACCCGTTAATCGAGAAAAGTAATGTGTGTACACTGGTTCGGCTGATATCATTTTATACAACTTGGCAATAATACATGATAAATCAATTATCGTATTAGCGGATTATTGGAACATTGGTAGCGGTGCTTCCAGTCCCAGTTACTCTTGGTCAATGTGGCTGTATGCACGAATTTTCGAGGCTCATTTATATGCACGATGACCTACAAGCTGGCATCTAGTGTGTTTGCTGCTAGATATACATAAATTGATGCAAGCCCAAGTGAAATATTTACTCTGAAGCTTTTCAGCTTGTGCTTCTACCTAACGTGAGTTACTGACGTGTCCATCATGGAAAACCCTCGATCTGTTTGTTCTCAACAAATATGCAAGTAACAGCAATATTTTCGTTGCCACCATTTTTGCTATTTAAAATTAAAAAATCTCTCAATTATTTATTTTCAACTGCTGCAACGTTTTTATTCATTTTTGCATGTTTCCACCAAATATTTTCATTTCCGTGATCGAACTGATATTACATCACCGGCTGGGAATGAAATATTCTGTTATTATTATTGACTTGATGGTAAAATAATTCTGCGTTATAAATTATGTCCGTCAGTGTTTTCACGGATCCGAAAGCCATGCAATTAAAATGTGATAAATGATCACAAACCTCATACAAACGTGGATAGTATTTTTTTTCAAATATGATGTTTGCGAAGATTCAGTTAGTTAATGCCATTAAAGCTCTGATAAAATTGCCGCCTACTCAGCCATTGATAGTCGAGTCTGAACAACGTGGAAGATCCGCGGATCCACATACCAACTACGTATCCATTTTTTCCATTGATCTTCAACGAAATGTGGAGTTTGTCTTCATAAGAATGCGAGGCTTCTCATCGAAATGTAAGTACTTCAAAGGTAGGCTCTATACCGTAGAATATCTGTCGATGAGAAAGGTGAGGGAGGGAGTATTAACGCGATCGCAGTTAACTGATCGGAGTATACAAGCAACGTCGAGGCCTGTAATCAACAACAAGCCCTCTATGTGCTTTAGACATTAAAGCTGGCCCCTCACGCCCTGGAAAGGCCTTTGTCGTCGATCGTCGCCTCGCGGGTACAAATCCTCCTTCTCCCACAGAGCCCCTCACCCTCATGGTGCCATCAAGAGGACTTTCATCGTTCCCTTGTTATTCTCCAACTATAATACAACGCGCTCTGCTGCTTATACCTGAAGTATCATAATAATTAGTAACCGACTTGGCAACGACGAAATCTTCGTTCTCACAATGCACCCATTGTTTTGACAATTGTCTGTTATACCTCTTCGTCCTCTTCTCACCCTTTCTTTTCGCCACGCTCTGAATATAATTTAACTGCGAGATAAGGGACTGTACCCAAGAGGACAGTAAAATAAAAGGCATTGAGAAATTTGAGCTTAAAAAAAAAAAAAAACAGAATATTCTCTTTCTTTTCCATTTCAAGCAAATTAAAAAGGTCAAACAAATGAAAATAAGTGAATCGTGAAAAATGTATTTAAAGACCATTTCTCATTTTTTTTTTTGTCAATCCAATAGCACGTCATGTATTGAGAGATCGCACAGAGATACGGGAACGATAATTACAAAATCATGCATGACAAATTTGAGGTCGTGCTCGCCATCCAGCGAGATGAAAACAATTATCATATTTATGAGAAAGACGAAGTAAACGAATGGAAAAAGCTTGACGTATCAGAGAGAACGGTGGGAGGAAACCAGTCTAAAAATTCTCATTGTAAACAGGATGTGTGTCGTTCGTAGAGTTAAGTGGATTACATTGAGAATAGTTTATGAATATTCATAGAGCTCGTTGAACTCTCTCCTGACACGAATAACTTTCCTCGAAAGAATATAGATACATGTGCTCATACGAGATGGTCTGTATTTATATTGACTGATAACCATCTACATTTCTGTTATCCTAATAAATTCGTTAATATTCGTAAATACATATTTTTCATCGAAAAAAAAAATGAAGACTCTTCACAAATTCTAAAAATTGAAAATGGACCATTAAGTATGTGCTTTTTGGTCATTAAGTCGGTACGAAGTAAATAGTAATTGTATCGACATATTGGGCGTGTAGATAACCCGGATCTTTTCGTTTGTTGCAGAGCAAGTGGACGTTGTGTAAAAAACTTAATACGTACACACTTCAAATTTGAAGCAATTTTGAAAAAGTTCTACCAACGGAAGCGACGAATTGTGTTAGTCGAATGAGCAAACAGAAATCAACGAAACACGCTCCGCCGACGGGATCCACTTGATACCCCCCTCTTCTCTGTAGTGGCCAGAGACGAGATCAATAAACTGTCATTTCCGAAAATTCGGCATACACCTCGCACACTTGGGGTCAAACGAACAGCCCCGATTGATTTCGTATACGAAACAATTCTTCAATATTAATTTTTCATTTGTTCCGTACAAAGCGGTTCTGTTTAGTCAAAATGATCTCATTCCATTAACCCTCCGGGGATCATATGGGTCTTTTTAGACCCAACCAACAACTTTTTTCCGAAAATCTTGTTTTTTAATACGATTTATTTAAAAATAAAACATATGCGAGTTCGACAATTATGACAGCGTTTAGTAGAATCAACGGAGGGTATTCCAGAATTTTTTTAGATTTTTCTTTCTCCAAATGTGTGAGATATGAGTGGCAGGACCAAAAAACCCATACATGGCCCTTTCAAGAATCGTATGATCCGCGGAGGGTTAAACAACACTCCATTGAACATTCGGCTGTTCGTAATCGGTTAGGTGACCGTTCGAGTAGTTCGAGTAGTGTTAACCAGCAGAATCATAGCAATGATTAGGTGACCGCAACGTTCGAGTAGTGTTAACCATCAGAATTATAGCAAAAATATCGTGGCCTGTATCGGCCGAATTTTCCACACTTTCCCTCGGCCCTCGGGCAAATGCGATGGAGTGGTGCTTAAAGAACGAGTGGCTGTGGGCAATGCTCTAGGAGCTCTGACAGTCACAGGAACGAATATGAACGGTAAACCGGGGCAAAAACTGACGGGATAGGTTTTAAAAAACCCGAGGGTATACGCGGGAACAACAAAAAAGACTAAAAACTATTAAATTCATGACAATTAAAGTTTTGTTAAAAATTTCAACGTGTGGAATATCACTCTCGGCTCCTCCTTATTTTTGATGTTTTGCAAAAATTCGATCGCTTGAATTTACGACACTTTTCGAGAGAAGGCATTTCAGTGTAGATGGTAAAATGGGGTGAACTCGAATGTGACCCAATAGAGGTGGAAAAAAATGAGGAAGGGAATAGGATATTGGTCCTGCAACTCTTAAACCAGCGACTGCCACAGCAAGTCCTGAAGATTTCGATGGATTTACAGGAATACAGAGTGTGCCAACTCGGGCAGAGAATTGGAGGGCTGGTTTTGTTCCAATATCAATTACTCGCTCGTATCCCATGCCTTGGCCTTAGCCCTCGTGTGTCATATATTCCCATTCTAGTGGTGCTCGGCAGGATCCTTCTGCGTAACTGACCATTAAGCTCTAACACGAGATCCCGTTATAGTTTGCCGTTTTCCTCCCTCTGCCCAATCCGATACATCCACCCGATTTTCAAACAGGCATATTGGAATTTCTCTCGATCTCTTGCGTAACCTCAAAATGCACGATATTTGAGTTTTTAAATATTCCAATAACCGTTAGTACAGTGCTTGAGACCGGGAAAGTGTAAACGGAATGACGCATTGATTTTTATGCACTATTGACGTTGCATTTTAGATTTGCAGCGCTTCAATTTTTTTTACATCCAAAGGTAATTTTGCAGTAATGACTTTGAATTACGTTTTTTTTTTTATATTCTATTTTTCGCATTTTCAGGCAACGACACGAATGCTACGAGGGCGCCCTCCTCCTGGGTCACCAATTAGACTGTTCGGCATGTACCCATCGAACGCAGGGATTGACCGGATTGTAAAAGTGAAGTGATTGCGAATAAAACAATTGGTTAATGAATAAATAATTGTTGAATGAAATATTCAGACCGGAGGGAGATGAGAAACATTTGAATAAAAAGATGGCAATCAGAATTGGCTGTTGGAAAAGTGAGAACAAGGGAGACATATTTTTCTATTGCTAACCATTTCTGTTCACACAATGCCTCTGCTTTACTTTTATGAACATGCTGGATAGAGGAGATACAAAGAATATGCAATGGGCAACACAAAACGGAGGAAACCACGATAACATTGTCTTCTTTCACGACTGGGTTGCAGGAGGTGTGGACTGAAAAGAGACAAAAAAAGGTGAGGATGCATTTCCAAAAGAACATTCTCCATGCTTGAAACAACAAGAATCGCTTGGCTACAAAGCATCGTCGTATCGACTCGTTTCCTATTTCTTTCTCGCTTCCAATACATCGCTAGGGTTTTCGGAATCAATAAAAACTTCAAAGAGTGAGTGAATGTCCATTCGGTCCTGAAGGGCGAAAAAAAGCTTGAAGTATAAAAAAAAAAAACTGCCATGAAATAAAAAATAAAAATGGTAACGGAACAATCTGGGTTATATGGTTCTCAGCATTATTTTCCCAGTGTGTACACTCGTTGAAGCTTTTTTATTTTATTATTCGAGTTTCGAAGGGAAGAACGGTGGATGAATACAAAAAATGGCACAGTTGCAATCCTCGTTTGTTCACCATTACGTAGTTTTTTGCTGCGTCATGAAATCTCAAAATGTATTTGAACATTCTCTGTAATATTTTGTTACAGAATTCTCTATATATCGTTTTTGCGATTCGCTCCTTTATTTTTTCTAAATACTGTAGATATTTGACAAATCAGGAAAATATAATATGAAAGATTCGAAAGGAATATGGATCAGTTCGAATCCCTATCGATGTTCCACGTGTGTTAAGTTAAGAATCTCAAGTCTCAACATCTCACCCTCCGATATAGTTCTACAGTTCTTGATACTTTTTAACAATAGTTCTGTCGAATTTCGTACCGAAAACTGTATTTTTAGTAATGACATGCTATCGACCGAAAGTTACCATCCCAATACAGTGAGTTTAAAAAATTGAGCTGAAAATGACGAACTATGTCTGTATATGTAATCGTGAAGAGTTCTAATCTCTAACGTTTGCGGAAAAATTTGAAACCACTATTGTTGATAAAAAATTTTATCAACTATGAGATGCTGTCGTACTATCACGAGTTCTCGTTGATGTAGCAGTTTTGACAATGAGTAATGAAAAAAGTATTCAAAAAAGTACTCTCGCAGAGTTCTAGTCTGCAACGTTTGCAGGAAAACTTTAAACCACTATTGTTGATAAAAAAAATCGAATACGCTCCACGGGATGAGGGAAACGATTTTTTATCAATAAAAATGTTTCAAATTTTTTCAATAAACATTAAAGAATAGAACTCTTTCACGAATACATACATGGCAACTTTCTTTGTTACTTACAATCGCTACATGGATGAGTACTCGTCATAGTAATGCAGCAACTCTTAGTTGAAAATATTTTTTATCAACAATAGTGTTTTCAAATTTTCCAGCAAACGTTAGAGATTAGAACGTTTTACTAGTAGTTAAACTTTTTTCATTACTCAGAATCGCTACATCGACGAGAACTTGTCATGGAACGACAGCAGTATCTCGTAGTAGAAAGGATTGTCTTTATCAACAATAGTGGTTTCAAATTTTTCAGCAAACGTCGGAGACTAGGACTCTTCATGATTACTTACATGAAGACATGATTCGTCACTAAAAATCACGCCATCGACGAGAACTCGTCATAGTCCTAAAATGCAATTATCTTGGAGGGTTCATATCTGCAACAACCCTGTTGGGAGGGTGAAATTCTCAATGCAAAAAAATCTGACAATTTAAACGAGCAGAAACTCCAGAACTGTCCATGGAGTACGAATTTTCAGCTCAATTTTTTCAAATCTCTATAATGGGATGCTCGATAGCATCTCATTAGTAAAAATACCGTTTTCGTTACTAAATTCGACAGAACTATTGTTAAAAATATGAGAAACTGTAGAACTACATCGGATGCTATAAGAACTCTGCATAAAGTGTGAGATGCTAACTTAACACACGTCGATTTCCCAGGCTCCTTTTTTCACACTGTTTCATCGATTGCATTGAAAAAAGTCTCAGCCAAAGGGGATAGTTATTCACTTTCGAAATCGTACACTATCTCTCTCTCTCTCTCTCGCATTTGGGATATATAGTTCCGTCGGTATCAAAGGTTGCCTAAGGCGCTGCAAATGATTCATCCAGCAAATCTTAATTCAGCTCTCTCGGAAATATTCAAAATGGCCATTATCCCGGAGCTTGAATCAACAGATATTCATGGAACAAAAATCCCAATCACGCCTGGAAATTTTTCATTTTTAAAAGGACCGATGTAACCTCAGTAATTAATAATATGTTTCCCCTTTTTTTTCTCTTTTTTTTAAGTCGGAAAAATGCGAGGACTTGGTCATTCAAAATGTATGATAACTCCGATTCAATTTGTTCGCTGAGTGGGCCCGTACAAATCACCCTCAACGTGCACATTCTACGCCATCGATGCACACTCGCGTATTGCAATTACGAACCCCTCAAGGCATAAATCGATTTTCATATGCACACATACGGGCAATTCCATGTCGACAGGGCCGAGTACTCGACCAAAGTGATTATTATTTCTAACAAGTTCATAGTAAAAAAAAAAACAAAGTTTATTCCAACAAACAACACAGACTTACAAAAAACAGAAAAAACGACATTAATTATTCTTAACTGAATATAGATGATGACAAAAAATTTTAAGAATCCTGGACGCAATTGCCAATAAGTGGTACAAAAAATACGAGACAAGGAAGAAATGGATTTTAATTAATCTGACCTTCATCCGGGCCTAAGACTGTTAATCTGAATTAAACACGTTGTTGAAAGAAATGAATGGAATGGAGCACATTCTCACGAGAGAAGGCTGAAGATACTCGGAATCGCAAGCTCAACTCGTACACGATGCCATTTCTAAACGAGAAGGCGAGTTCCATTCCACACATTGTTGTTGGTAACTAATTAACTAAGTTGAATGAGTTACGTCTTCGTGTCTGTGGAAAAATAAAGTTCTGGCTCCGTAGTTTTACGAACAACCCGAAAAAAGGTCAAGTCGGAAAAAGTAAAATTCTCACGAGCCACACGAATAGAAGTAGAAACGAGTATCACGGCATAAAAATTTGTTTCTTTTCATTGCCATTAGTCAAGAAATTATTATTAAGATCCTCTCGTTTTCATAATTTAACTTTGTAAATAATTTCACTCTGAAAGGTAGTGAGATAAGATATATTATGGATTCAATGCGTCTCTATCGCGTCGAGAGTTTTTCTCGAGCAAAGCGGAGTCTCAAGGCAGTTACTCGAGGACTCGCGACTTCTTAAAAAACCGAAGACTGACATCTCTGTGCCGGCCCGTCGTCTAGTAATTAACTGGGACTTTTTACACCTCGATGCGAACATGGGTTACTAAACTCTATTCGTATAAATAACTCTATTTTAAAATATGTCTTTGCCAAATTATCTATATTCTGAGACATCTCTACTTCTAGGAACCTATTTGCTCGATAAAAATAATTTATTATCAAGCAGATAACCATGGCAACTCATAATGGTGATGAATGAAATAATTACGCCAAGCTCTGAAAATGCAATTTCTCGTTCGATCAGCAAATAAAATGTTATTTGCTCTACTATTTTGACAGTTGATAATTAGAGCGCTCCATGTGGGCCTGGCGAGTGAAAGGACACCCTGTACGTTCTCTTTCGGGACGAGGCGTAGCGACGCATGCTTTTCGAAATAAAGAACGATGCAAAGAGCGTGAGCTCATCGCGTCCCCGTCTATAATATCCAAAAACAGGGACTTGACACATAAATATGATCGCCGATCAGAAGAGAGTCTGCAATTATGGAAAACACCAACGTGTTTGTTGCTGAAGCCCGAATTAAGCCGGAGAAAACGTCTGCGAGTTGACTAACTTCAAAATCTAGAATGGCATTGAATAACATCCGGAAAATGGTCAAATGAAAAAAGTTACAAATTATACTCAAGAAAATTGAATTTCCGTATGATAAAATGTTGATTTACGATGATAAAAAAAATAACCTCTCAGTTATCGATGCGGAGAGATAACGATGCCGTTGGTTTCAATGGGGATATGTGGCGGCAAAGTAGAAAGAGTGAGAGAGGCACATAAAGCAAAGGAGAGTCCGAGATTGGCTGGTGGGTAACGGTAACGACTAGCCTCTACACTTTTTTCACCCTCTCGTAAGGTTACGTATGAACGCTGGGCTTTTCCATGCACTTACGTAAATTGAAAAAGTACCAAGAGATTTAGTGGGCTTAGTGCATCACGCGCCTTCTTCGAGTCTCATTTCGTCCTGGCCACATCTCTCGGTTTATCCACTTTGAGTCGACCTACGAATGGAAGTGAGGCAAAGAGCGAGAGAGGGAGAAAGAGAGGCAAGAAACATACGATTCATGCGTTAAGACCGAACGTTTACCATCGACTTCTCCCATAGATTGATACTTTTTATGCACTCGTACTGTGACGAGTATGTCAGCATGAATTTATGCGAAAATTCGTGCCCATGACTCAACGAAAATGGAACGCCACAAATAAACTTCATGACAGCAAGATTCATATAAAAACAAACAAAAAAAAAATAATGGAACAATAAATTGAATTGATTCAGAAAGTCGATGGTTGAATCTTATGCAGTGATGATTCGCATGCTCCGAGCTTAGTTTGCACGAAGGAATTTGCAGGGATGACTGAGTGCCACGAGTCTTCAAACGGTTTGTCGTTTCTTCCGACATGAATCGGCAATAAAAAAATTATTCTCTGTTTACGTATTACGTATTATTACGATGGGATATCAAAGTTGTCACTATAGATGGATTTGATCGCTATTTTGTTCATTAAAAAGTGAAGACCTTTCCATTGCCTGCTTGTGTTGTTTAATCGAAAGGTACGTCCAATGTTATTTTTGCACCACTTACAATACAAGTTTGTCTCATAAAACGTCAACTTTTATTCGAATATCAAAAAAATTGCAAATACTAATATTCAAACTTTCGTCATGCCCGACGTATCTTTTGCTGTCAGTCTCTGGAGAAACCAAATATATTATATTATACAAAATTAATTATACAAAGATATGAAGTGTTCAAGAAAATATCGAGTCCTTTCCAGCAGAATTGGGTTTTTAGCAAATAAATGATCGTCTATATTCTATTGTAGAGCTGGTCACTTCAAGTCGTTGACTCGGAACGTCGATTGTCAAATAATGACAAGTGCCTTATTAATGAATATCAAACAATATTTGAAATTTATCGTTACTTTCGTACGATTGCTTTTCAGGTTTCGTGAGTTATTATCATCTTTTGTTCTAATTTCAAAGCGACAATTTAAATATCGCAATCCTCATGCGACTTGTCGATAGAACTAACGTTTTGCGTTGCATAAATTATCAATTTATCGTTTTATTGTGTGTTTCTTTTTATTTTAGCTTTTGAGCAGCTGGGAGACATGTGTTCATTACCGATCACTACTCCTACCCTTGATTCTTTGGAAATTGGCTGAACGTTGTTCAGGTATTTATTGCTCCGAAATTTCGGTACTAACTGAATCGACGACAATAGTTCTTCTGAGAATCTTCTTGTAACAATTTTGGGAAGTCTCTTTAGTAAGTATTTTTCTTACCGTGACCTCGTTTATACCATCACTTGGGATGATCGAGGGATGGACAGCAATGCTGCCGATGCCATTTTGTATTTAATTTAAAAAATATATATATTTTGTTCTTTTTATAATTTATTATCGATGGAATTTCGAAATGACATCGTAATCATCATTTTTTTTTAATAACTCTGAAGATTTGCGTTCAATTCATGGCGGTGGCACGCCAGAAAATGTTTTGTGTCAATTTTTGTGTAAATTTTCTAAAATTGCATCCTAGAAATAATACACTTGAGAAAACTCTCTTCCCGCTGAAAGTGCGAGTCACTCGACCACTCGGGTATTAGACAAACTTATAAAACATGATCCTCTGGAACCTCGTCACGAGGATCGAAGAGAGTTAACAGTTTACAGTAAAACTTTCTCCATGTGTCACAGATTAATCGATTGGGATGAAGATGTTTCTCATCGCGATTTTCGGACTCTTGTGTTTGGGCCCATACGCCGCGATGGGGAAAGATTATTCTTGGATAGTAAGTCGAATGAATTGCGACATATGAAGGGGACTGAGTTTTTTTTTAGTGATATATAAATCGTTCAGTTGCTAATCGTACTTTCGTAGCCGGACCAAGTACCACGGCCATCGCAGCAATGTATCGATCTGGGACTTGGTTATGCCGGAGCGTGTGCCGTGAGTATTTATAGATGTGAACGAAAATAGATGGTCCGTTGATTGTCTGATTTTGGCTTATTCGTAGAAATTGGCGCGGAACAACATCCTCTTAAGAGGGCATTACAAAATTGGTAATGTATGTAGCGGTTTGAATTGCGCTGAGCGCAGAGAGACCGATCGTGGTTACAATTCGGTTATACATGGAAGACCCCTGGATGGTACACTCTGTGGAGTTTCGAAGGTAAACCCTTTCCTGCCTATCATCCAATGAGGTTAAATTATCAATTATACTCGAAGAATCATTGAGTGTTCGCAATTATTGATTGAAATTATAAAATCCTAGGCCTGTCACCATGGAAATTGCGTCACCATCCCTTCCTCTCGTATTCCAACTGCAACTGGCGCTGAAACGACTTACAACTGCGAGCCTGAGAGTATCCAACCTAACGTGTTAAAAAAAAACGACTAGAAAACCGGCGGCGTATCCTCCTCGCAAATTGTGATTCGTACGAGAGTCAACGAACCCAAACACAAAATTCCAATTCAGTACTTATTAGATAAAAAAAAAAATCTATATTCCGACTGATAACTCCAGGCAAAAAAAATATTCACCAGCAGTTGTCACATGTACGATGTTCCTAAACTCACTATTCCACTATGAATTCACGCAAAGTCTAAACCATCAGATCATGTCAATGGAGTTCAGGACAAAAATACAAAGTTATGCACGTAGCGTTCGATATAATGTTTCTTCCAAACGTTAGAAAAAATTTCCTGCCGTTTGGGAGAAACGTGATAACTTGTCCGCAATTATTCAGGGTCGTATCACGTTTCTTTCGTAAACCGCATTTTTGAATCAGCTGTGTTATCAACGAACGAAGATCACGAACACCATGACAACTGTTACCAAATAGCTCGCGTATCTCTAAACAGATACCATGTTGAAAAGAATGCACACTTTTTGGTTGTAACGAAATTATAAAATATCGATATTTCCAACAATCTCCAAATTCATGATTCTCTCAGGATCGAAACGGAACAATGTGTTTGAAATATATGAACAAACAACTTTTACGCAAATACTGTAAATCATTGAACATTACGAAAACAGTTTCTGAAGATTCTTCAAAGCAACAGAACACATCCAGAGATTTATCTGTGCTTCGTGTATTCCTCCTGTTGGCAATTTTATGATCGACTTGAAAGCCACAAAAAGGGATGTGTATCACTCTCCTATAATAAAAACCAAGTCCCGATAAAAAACCTGCTGTTTTTATTTTTACTTTCAATAACCAAAAGCAGTTCTAGACACAAAACTGCCGCCCCTTTAAAATCCTTGTTTCTTAAATATTTATATAAATTCGGAAAGTCTCGGAAATGGTCTCGACAAGATTCTAGAATAGACTTTCTAGCAGCCTCGTAAAAAATCTTGCCGCGGCTCTATGACCAGTTTTTGGAAATCCTTGTAACACAGCTAAACGAGACTTATGGGAGAATCGAAAATAAGCCCAGCTTGCCGAAAGATCCAGTTCCACCAAATTTTCTTTTTTTTTTAATATCAGGAACTTAGAAATGGTGTTTTTTTTGCTCACCAATTAAAACACGAGCCGCTCATTGCAACGAGGTCACTGAACCAGATATTTCGTGAGTCCGCATACAAAGGTGGGCCACGAGCTCGCGACACTTGTGAAGAAATGTACAGTTGAATATACCAATTGAAAATTACTTCGCATAGCGTCATAACACCTTTTGCGGATTGTGAGTCATGCCTCCATAAAGAAATATGCGTGCAGTTCTTGGTGTTAGATAAGTGTTCAAGCTATTATTCAAAAGAAACACTTGAGTCAATTGTATGTTTGGTACAAAAAGAAAGTTGAAAGAAATGTATGTGTGAATAAAAATCTAAATGCTAATTTTCTCGCTTATTGCGGTTATTTGTAAAATTGGTATCTCTGAATCAAAAAACTTTAGAAAAGTAAAAAAAGAAGGCCATAACTATTAAAATTTACATCATAGTTATAATTTTATAAAAATAATTAAAATCATGCGTTTTAATTGCCAGGAAAAATACCCCGAAGACCACAAAAACTTAGTGTGCGTGGTTAAGAAAATAAGGTTTACATCATGCATGGCATTGCCTCAATGATTTATGTGTGAGTGTTTTTTTCTTTCTAAATTCATTTCAAAATAGAAAGTACAGTCAAACAATTCTCTTCGCTTTTGCGATAATTTCAGAGCAATTCTTGATTCGGGATTTTAATGAAGTAATAGCCGTAATGAGCGAACCCGTCTTGTTTTCTTTCGTCAGAAAAATATGGAATATTTTTTTAGCTGCGTAATAATTTGGAAAGAAGAACATATACATGCA
The DNA here is from genome assembly GCA_963921915.1 of Hyposoter dolosus. NCBI lineage: Eukaryota > Metazoa > Arthropoda > Insecta > Hymenoptera > Ichneumonidae > Hyposoter > Hyposoter dolosus. The sequence continues at coordinate 10,886,518 of OY998134.1, forward strand.
TCTTTTTTCTATATTTGGAATTCATGCCATATGAATTCAAGGTTACAAAATTAAAAACTCAAATTTCAAGTATGTATGTATGAGTCCATTCAGCCAACAATTATATCTAATAAATTATTGGCAATTATCAAAGGTTGTATCAATCATCAATTCATCGGCTTTGGGAACCGGCTGTTACTTGTGTTCTCATCAAATGGTGGGCACGTGTTAATTCTTGAATGTACCCCCTACTTTTCATTCTGGAGTGGAAGTTTGGTGGATGTCGGTTCGGGTATATTTATTGGTCCTCAAACTTAACGCAACCGTCAGAAATCAGTCTGGAACCTTCTCGCAATCATCTATGTAAGTAATTTCTTTTTTCATGCAATTTTTTCCTAATCTCGTCGTTCTTCAACTTGTTTGTCATAATTTATTATTACAAGAAGAATCCTCAATTATTACTAGTATTTTATTCCAAATATTCCCAAGCAAAGAAAAAGTTCATCGCATGAGACTCATTGTAATCGAATCAGAAAACGGTGAATCGGACCGCGAAATCACGAATCAGACGGTTATGCAATCTTTCATTCCTCGTCTATAAAATTTGCGTACAGATTCGCCAAGTTCTAATATGCGTCCTTGCACTCTTTGAGTGACATTAATTACACTAGATGCAAAATTCCCTAGCTAAACGATCAAAGTATATCTTGACGTATTTTCATGCTACTGCTTTGAATATTAATGTCAAGCGGAAATCCTCTCACATGTCCTCACCCGTACAGGCATTTCAACGTTGATCACTTATGAATTACATAAGAATTTGACAATAAACAACAAATAAATTCTACATATTACACGTGAACAAATTGTCACAATGCTCAAAAGTTTTTCACAGACACGATGAAAGTTGCCACTTCTTCCTATGTAGTGAAAATCGTTGAACTATCTTTTTGAATATTGTACGAGTATCACAGACATGCCTCGCTCATCATATTGCATTAGGAGAAAGCTTCTCATTCAATAGAATAAGCTTTCTGTGACGCGATAACTGAGAATACTCCCAAGAGCAGTACTGCCAATTCACTGCATTCAGAGCAGCTTCCCTTGATACAATTTCTCACCATGGGATTGGCGTAAACATAGAAAAAACTATCATCATGCTTTGCATGTAAAAAAACGGTTTTTTGGAATGGTGTATGCTCAATTCAGATCTTATTAATTTGCAGTACATCTAGTTATATCGAAAGAGAGAAACTATGTCGAAATTCACACTATTCGTTCTGGCGAACTTCCTTCTGATCTCCATAGTCGTAGGGAGCGATGTGTCTCATATAGCTCGTTCACCGCTGGTAAATATCAAACTAAATAACTAAACTAAATATCACTAGCGAACGCGAAAGTATATGGACCGAAGCAGAAAAATAAAATTTGATCAACCTCTAGGTGCAGAAAAAACCCGAACGGCCAATTGCGGCAAGCCCTACCGACATTTGTGTAGGGCTAGGTCACATCCAAGCTTGTCAAGTAAGTTATTACCGTCGTTTGTCTGTATCGGTCACTTCTTTTACACCGTCCGGACGGTCCAAATGGTGAAAATTCCAGTGATAATCATATTTTTGTTGTTTTTTTTTCGTCAGGAGCTCTCGAGGAACTTCTGCAGCCAATTAAGATGCTGGACCTCGCAGCGTACCGTAGTCGATGTCCGCCGAGCTCCAGACGGCATGTGGTGCGGTCCCGGCCAAGTGAGTGCTTGCTATAATCGTTTACTTCTGTTTCTATCGCTTATAAGAAATCTGTTCAATCCATACTCTGACTTTTGCGTGTATAGGCTTGCAGATCCGGCACTTGTCAAATACAGTATACTATGCGAGAACCCACAACCAATCTTCAGTTTGTCAATTGCCGTTAACTCTGAAGTTGAATTTATGGGTGATGCATTTATAATTGGTCCTCATGTAAATACCGGAAACCAATTGGATGGGACACGAGAGAAGGGACTGAGCGTTTCAGCAAAATTACGATTCATTTTTGTCAGCATAAAGAAATTCGTAGCATTTAATGGATAACGAAGTTGATGCAATCATTGGAAGTCTGTTTAATCACCATTGAAACTCTGTATCTACATTCCAAAGCATATCCAAATGAACCCCGAACGAATCCTAATAAAATACCAACTGAGTGATAAATAATAAAAACGATTTGAACTTTCCCCAACCGATCAATTGTCTGAATTTTTCCGTCACCAACATTCGATTTGGTCGGCAGATTCATTGCTATATTGATACCTCCGAGAGAACTCTACGCATATGATTCGTCATGTGGTGCCACACGCACCACTTGACTTCCCTGGCTCCCAAAACTGTAACAATATGACGATTGTAAAACATGGTAAAATACAATTCAGAAGGTTAATTCGCGTTTCTACAAGGATAGAGCGAAGGTAATCAACTTCCATGTTCTCTATATTCCTGGGTATACCTACCTAGTCGATCTGTGATAGAAACCTGGATTGGTGAGACAACTTGGACCATTGTGTGTTGGAAGAAGTGAGCGCGGATTGAGTAATCGCAAGTTTGCCCGACTCTTCACCGCATATGACTGCGCAATTGACCAACTTTGGATCAATTGTCTGTGACGGAAGTGTGTTGGTTAGGAGTACAAAAGCGAACTCACTTCGGGACTAAAATATCCACCGACGATCCTGCAAGACACCTTCGTATTGACTGCGAACCACCCCCCCTTTGCGGTAGCGATTCCAATTTTTTAGGGGCTTGAACTTATTTAGGCTCCCAAATGATTTAAAGATAATACCCAAGCGAGTAGGCTTTAGAAGTCGGACATAATTTGAAGCTAGAAAATCCTGCGGTCCGCCAACTGGTCGGTCGATTCCTTGGCACTCAAATCTCTGGAACTACTAAAGAGGTGGATTATTTTTCTGGAGCTTTATGGTAACCCAACTAATCTTCTTTGGCTATCTTCAGTCTGACCAACCAATCTCATATCTAGCTATCATTTTCTCAGCAACGTATTCGTTGATCAACGTATGCCATGCTCGGTCACGACGTGGCCTTTGCACACAAGTTTTAACGAGGAAAACACCAATCTGGTCCTCCGAATATATAGACCGTAATATGAGTATATATAAATATAAAAGCTGTCAGTGTGAGAAAGACGGTGGTTTATTGTTGGGAGCTCTGCATTTGGTTCGTGGGCAGGTTCGTTTGTTTATTGGGTCGTAAACCGGCGAGCGCGACGGCGAAGAGGCCATCAGTGAGAGAGACAGTGGGGGGGAGGGGGGAGCAAAAAAGCTTCGTTATCCATTGTTTAGTGAATATGGTACGATATAGAGCGGTTGCAGGGAATGAATTTAAAAAAGTAGAAAGGAATAAAGCAGAGAAAATCTGGAACAGGAGAAACAACAGCATCAACGCCTTGCTTGACTAACTTGGCTATTCTTATTTTCCGTAACGGAGCTAATGGTTCTGCTTTCTTTTTGCTTATGTGTTCGAATCTACGCACTCTACCTTAATCAAGAAAGTATGGCGTCGTTGCAATGGCTTTTAACCCCCCCCGGTGCAAGCGCTCTGTTGATTCGTATTACACCCACGATTCCGATTTGTATGCAAAATCGATGACCCAATTGAGCGGCGGAGAAACGTCATTGTTCACCGTCGATTGCTGCCTCGCCGGTTGAATTTTATGAATCAGGGATCTCCAATAAAAACGGAACGGCCAACATGCACCTTTAGAGAACCAAGACCGATTTTTATAACCGTTTGCTCCATGACAAATACCCTTAGAAAGGACCGCACAGAAATGAACAGAGAATAAAGTTATTCAGGTTCAGTTTTTAAACACGCTCTTCACAAAAACGCTCTCCATTGCTAGCCCAAATTCGCACAAATGTTAAGTTCAAAAGCTAAGCAGCGCTAACTAATCACCGGTATTAATTCCAGTGAGAATTTCGATGGCGAGCCTGATAAAATCATTGAAGATTATGATTTATCCAGAGATAAGCTCAGCTAAACAAGAGTGACGTGAAAATTTAGAGCTGGAACGTATTACTTCACTACAATCACATCACATGTTACGCGCGCTGGTGGAAAAACCCTGGGAGACTAGATCTCGTCGATATAAATATATTCGGGCTCTAGAGCCCGTTCAGCTTGTATGTACGTCCGGGTTAAGCTACTGGTGAGGTTGGGGTGACTACTGGACCGTTGACCCATGGGAGCATGTTTCGGTAACTCGACAGAGAAATGAGTGGAACGGAAGACTGAACCTCGGGAATAGAACGGTACCCATGACCTCGGTTAACCCATCACTCGTCCACACTACAGCCCTCCAACCGCTGCCGCGTCTTGGACTCCGAAGACTAGTGTACCCGCACTCCTGAATCATTGAGGAAACACGAACGAATTGCCACGGGCCAGAATAACGAATCAGTGGACACTCGAAGTTACGAACAAAGTAATTTCCCAGCTGCCCATCCATCCTCTCTACTGTTTTCACATTCATGGAGCAACCAAATAGCTCTTTGAATCTTCTGAAAATTGCCAAAACAGAATACACCACCTTGAGAATTCAATCGAACTTGTAAACGTCGCGTATCAAGATCAAAAAGACTTTTGATATTTCGTATGCAATTTGTTTCGCTGTTATCCAAAATTGAACAAAAAACAAATCTTAAAAATATCCTGGTCGAGACCAATCCGGTCGTAATGAATTACTATACATCTATACCCGGTGTCTGACATACACAAAATAAGAACGCGAGTTCATCTGACACACCAATTACCTAATGATCCACGTAAACCCTTGTAATACCTCACCCGAGCACCTTTGCATCGACTCCGGTAAAATATTTTCCAAAGCAATGATAACCGATGAAACCATTGTTCAAAGGTACGTGAGGATTCTATTTTCACGTGGCTACAAATGTTCCTTTCAAGCAACTGACGCTAGGTTTTTGAGGGCAAAAAGTTATCTGTATTCGTTGGTTTTGCAGAAAGAAAACTTCAAAATGTCGTAGAATTTGTATTTTTTTTAGCAATTCCGACACAATTCCCAATTCCCAGCTTGTATAGATTAAATCTATGCGAAACGAGAGCACTGTAGGTTAAACCGTTCTCGAGTTATAAACGCGTTTGAATTTTACAGTGCCAGAACATACACACACTGACATACACACACACACGTCCGGACATTTTTTCTAGGTATGATTGTTCGATGTTTTGGGACATTTTAAGCACATTGACATTAAAAACTGGAAAAAAAAATCCGCCGTCACATAGCCTCCTCCATAAAGAAGCAAAAAGAACAGAATATCAATTGCTCCTTCATGTCCTTCTTTATTTTAGTATAACGAATAATTTAAAAACTGCTTTCTCATTTTGGAGCGACGATCTAAATCACTTTTCGTCTTCCAATTAATCGCAGAGATTACCATAATTGCCGATAACGCAAACGGGAGGAATGATAATTAGTACACATCAATGAAATGAGATTATTTTCGTGATCTTACAAAAGAAGACGATTTTCAAGCATAAATTTTCCATTGTATTCCAAGATTCAACGATAGAACCAAATAGTTGCACATTTTTGCAACAGCTTTTGTTGTAATCGCAATTTATCTGGCCTCCTAAAATAATCAGCTTCCCAAATAAGCACTTGCTACCTTTTTTGACATTAAATTGAAAACAAAAAACAGGTATTCAATGGTTGTATCAGATTTAACAGTAGTTGTGCGTCAAAGTTCTAGTGATAATGTCTTCGAATCGGTTTTTGTTTGTTCTCTGTAATTTCTTAGACCAGACACGAGTCAGCTCAGTTTGTCTTCATCGTAATTTGATAGAGCACAAACGAGTATGAAACCATTTTGTAGAATTTTGGGTAAACATTTACAATCGTATGTTTACCAAACATTTCATAAAAATTTGGAGCAATTTTTCGCAAAGGCCGCGATTGTACATATTTACCGGATTTTGTGTCAGCTTAGGATATATGGCAAACGGACAGGAAGTTAAACGAAAATTCACTTTTTTACATTTTTTTCCAGTACAATTGCACCAGACGTCAAAATCACAAAATTAAAAATACGCGAGGTATAATTTAAGTGTTTCTTTTGCAGCTTTGATATATGTTAATTCTTACGTTCTGATAATTAAATAGTCCATATTTGTGCTCTCAGCAGCTTGAGACCATATTTTCATCAAGAGGATTTACCCCCACCTTTGATTCTTTGGCGCTCACTGAATGTCAGCTTGGGTATTTAATGCTCCTGCGACTTCTGTCTGAATCCGATCATCGATAATCATCAGTCTGGGAATTTTGTTCACCTATCCCTGTAAGTAATTTGCTTCTTCGTACTTTTTTATAACTTGGATATAGAAAAGTTTAGTTTCTCATGGTGTTGACCAAGTAAAATGCAATAAATATTGAGCCGAAAAATCCTGAATTAAATTAAAAAAAGGTTGAAGTGATGTCAAGAGACGGGGCAGCGGCTCGACGCCAAGTTACTATATATGTAAAAATCAGACGTTTGCCTCACGAAGCATTACCATCAGCAATTGAAAATTAGAATTCGACAACCGTATTCTGAATTACGTTTTATATTAATTTCCAGTTAATCTGATTTAATTAAGAAGAAAATCATGTTGAAAGCAATATCGTTCGCTGTGGCTAGCTTCCTCCTCGTTTCCATCGTTCTAGCAGATACTAATGCTGGCACGGATCAATCATCTCCGGTAAAGTTCATCCTGCGCGAAGAAACAAATGGTCTCAACGCGGACAATTGTCAGTCTCCCAAAAGTCAAGCATAGTTCTCCGCTTATCGTACCCGTAAAGTATTTCGTAAAATCTCGCCGAAATTATTTCCATACCTTTGCGAACTTAATTGTATTATACTTCGACAAATGAGATTCCTGGACAGGCGGTAGTTATTATGAATGTTTACTAAAAGTGGAATGGAAACGAATTTTGAGGATTAAACTTTGAAAATTTGCTGAAGAATTTCGTAATTTTATCAATCAAGAGACGCGGTAGCGACTCGATGCCAAGTATCAAAGGGCAAGCGCAGCGCAAGCCCTTCCTGCTTATATACGCGAATAGGCCGGTTTTTATTTCTATACAATGAATGATTTATCATTTTGAACCGGACATTTGCGAGACTGCAATTCGAAATGGTTGACTCTTAGGACGCAAAGATAACTTACAAGATGGGAATAATATTTTCGTAAAAACAATGCATTTGCAGAACGAGCGCATTTCAATCGCCCCAAATGGTGCACTACTTTGTAGATTGGCAGGACGCGAAATACCCTGTGACGTAAGTTATCTCCATTAAAACATCAAAATCAACTACTCCTTCGTACTGTGCCAACGGTTCGAACTTCGAACATTTTAATTCAAACTACAAACTGCAATTTGATATCAGACGATCTCGTCAATGAGTTGCGGTTCGAAGTGCTACATCCCTACTGGTGGCCCTTATGGGTAAATAGGCATTATGAGTCGAGCTCCAGTCAGGTCCGGACAGACAGTGGTGTGGTATCGATAGCGTAAGAATTTTCATCATTCGTATAGTTCCGTTTCATTTCCTAAGAAAATTACAATTCATTAACCTTGTAAATTTGCACGAAAGACAAATGTGTGCAGGGCCAGAATGTCAACGCACCCACGGAGGACCTTGAGCGGTTAATTGCGACTAGTTCATAAACAAACTTTATAGCCCGCAGAGTCGTAGCCGGGACTTGAGTAAAGCCAGCAAACGGGGATAAAGGATTGAACGCTTTATTCATTCTGTAATTCAGCCATTTTTATTTCCATATTCATTTTTGTTAGAATAAACCAATATGCAGCATTTAATTAATAAAATAATTAATGCAATCGTCGGTAGTCTGTGTAGTCACCATTGAAACCTATCCCAACCGAACGACAACGTTAATAACTAAATAATATTCATCCAGAATGTTTAGTTATATTGCGAAGACCAACAATTAAGACTTTTTCCCACGTAAGAACTTGCAGACAATTTTCTAACAAACAGTCAGTCCAAATCGATTTGAAATTGTTTATTATGGTGGATATCGTTGGCGAAAACTTTTTCAATTTGATGCGGAATGTGGAGATACATTTGCTAGTGTATTCTCCTCGCTCCTAGAACCAGACCAATGTGACGATTGTGAAACCTGACGAAGTAAAACTTAATCAAGAAGTTCAGTTCACCATCCCCACAAGTAATATGCTTTTCATTGATGAGGATGTGATACTTTTATACACCAAATCCCTTCAGATTCGATGTATTTTTATATCGTTAAAACTTTCGACTCGACTCGAAAAGCCGAAAAAATTGATTCCGAATTAAATATGGGCTCCTGGTTCCGCAATAAAAACTTCGATCAACGAGACAACTTGGACCATTGTGTGGATGAAGAATCGAACGTGGATTGAGTAAACACAAGTTTGCCCGACTTCCCACCGTGTATGAGTCCGTAGTTGCCAAACTTTTCAACAATTATCTCTGGCGGAAGCGTTAGTTGAGGGTTAAATGTTCATGATGCTAGGATATGGATCGACTATCCTGCAAACCTCCATATTTCCTATAGACCGACTCTATGATCACGAACTAAAATCTTGACAGTTTTTTGCTTGTATTGGGTCCTAAATTGTCTCAATGCTACACGTAGGCTTCAGAAATCTAATATTTTTCTAGAGTCAATCACCTTTACATCCATCCACTATTTTCCTGGGAATTTACTCGTCAAACTAACTCATGCCTTTATCCATTACAATGTGGCGTTAGTCTTCAAAATTTGTCGATAGAATTTTCGAATTGACAAACCTGGATTATTTAATAATTGAAGGACTTGTACCATCTGTTGAAGCCGCTGCAACAAATCGCGCTAATAATTACAGTTCCTATTAGTCGTCCTGTCGGTTTTATTCTTTCGTAAATCCTCTTTTGATGTCATGAGGAAACGAGCGAGCAGCTAGGTTTTTAACGTACTCTTTTTCGGACGATTCGTTTTTATGGAGAATCAGCACGATTGGGAATGAGCAAAAGAGAATAAAAGTTGGCATTACATCGGGATATCTATGCGGAGCAGCAGGAGCCCGCAGTTGAAACTGATAGTGGCAGGTCACCGGCAAAACCGTTCGAAAAGTTTAAGGGAAGATAGGAAGGGAGGGGGATAGGACGCAGCGGTTAGCGAGGGCAGTCCCGAGTGATGGCTAACGATCTCACCCTGCACACATAATCCGGTACTGCATCGTAGCACTTGCGAAAGAACTACCCGCTGTAGAAATAGAGGGAAGAATATCGATCGGATCGAACATATTCTTCTCCTCTTCTCCGTTTAACAACTCTCTCTCTTTCCACGTATTCCTGAGAGACTACCGGAAACAATTCTATACGTGCTGAAATTTTTCGTAGTCTGCCACTTCTCTCATATGACTCTGTATATATAAATCTGTAAAAAGACCAAACGCTGCCCCCTATTTGCACGAACATTAGGATACTCCTATGGCGATAAACACTCAATAGACCTCGAAGAATAATTTTCAAAAACTTTGCCAAATAGAACAAAAAGTGGAGCCAATTCTGTAAAATTTTCGAAACTTCGAAAACGCTCTATTCTGCAGATTTATTGGCAGTAGTCGAAGTATTTCGATAGGATCCTAAGATTGTGCTGACCTTATTGTGATATCCGAATCAACACACATTAAGCAACTCGAACGAAGTCGTAGACGGCTAAAATAAATGCGCTTATTTTTTCGTCTAATTCGTATATTTTTTCTCACGTTCTTTCGTTTCTCCGCACGCAGAGCTGGGAATAAGCAGTAGAGTTCGAAACAGGAGATTTTTTGGCTGTGACCTGGGAATTGCTGATCTACTACCGAACCATCGATGGAAACCCAATCATATACTCACGCCACTCACAGTCGTCTTCGCCGAAGATTTTCTTTCGTGCTCATACGGCTTCAGTACGTTCGCAGCCTCCCATGAAATATCCAACAGGCTGTACAGTGTACAACATTTGGAAAATGAAAAAAAAAATTCAGCTATTTTCGATTAACTCAGATTGATTAACGAATGAGAAAACGCATGTCTGGATCCTAAACAGCAAGATTTTTATTTTGCTTTATATTATGTGGGGATGATGTGGAGCAGCTTATTCTTTCGCACCAACTGCAGTGACCAAACGCGTCAAACCAGGATATACAGGTACACGATTTTTCGAAGGGGGCATTATCGATTATTTCTCTCGGGTTCTATAAACATCTTCCGAACCATCGATCTTCATTCATCGATGGGGTGTGAAAGAATATTTTACGAGCTACAAGGCTATATAAATATAAAATGTCTGCAGCGTGACCTCCAATATTCTGTGCAAATGACCTGCCGCCCTGGCAAAGCAATATATAGAACTATGATTTATTTATAAATATCAAAAATAGATTGATCTCGCTCTCGCAGGCAAATAGTGATACGTATTCACAGATCAGATTTCATTTTTAAAACAGTAAGGTCATCTCTGTCCCGATTTCTGCGTGAGAAATATGTTCGTTAAAAAAGGGCCAACGAAAATGGCAAAATGTTTTAAGAAGGTTCGGAACACGATGAGTTTTGTGAAGAGAGCCGAACAGTTCTGTGTATATGTATATACATGGATATAGTGGCGGGTCAATGATGGTTGAAGATAAGTTTCAAGGACTTTGTCGAGTTGAAGAGAAGAGATACACTTCCTGGAGACCCATGAGACTTGACGTCTTTTTCAGTTTGCTACGTTGAGACAACGTATTTTCTCTTTTTTTTTCCTCGGTTCTCTTGTACTCTTGCAATACATGAAGAAGTATTGGAGTTAACTGAAGAGCGCTGAGTTTCCAAATAGTTTTCTCATTTTATCTTGCACAGCTTCCCTTCGTTTCTGCACGATATCTCTCTTCCAATCTTTTTTCATTGCTAGCTACTTTTTCGCCATTTCCCAATTCGTATTCTTGTTCTTGGTCTTCCCTTTTTCACAATTAACTCTCGTTCAACATAACGGTACAACTCTTGGCCGGAACGATGGGTGTAGAATTCACGAGAGGCCTGGAATAACCAAAATAGCAGACTGGCGGAGTGACAGGGCGGAATTGAGGCAGCGGAGATTGAAGATATTCGCGAGGCATGATGAACAATGCCTGTTATGCATCTCATCTGCCTGTCTTTTTCCTCCAACACCTGTCTGCTATTTTTCGCTTATTTCCATATATACGAGTATAATGACCTCAAACTTTTAACTTTGTACAAACCGTTATCATTCAAAATATAGACATGTTGTCGAAGGAGCTCTATGATCTTCTAAAGCATTATGAAAAAACGAGCCTCAACAATTTAACGCGGAAGTGGATGCGGAAGTTTCAATGCCCGGACGGAGGAATTGGAACACCAGCAACGTCAGCGTTGTCGGGTCAGTGTGAGCGGCGTAGCATCAAGTCCAATAAAGAGTGACCGTTGAAGCTAAGTAGAGGATGAGTGCCCTCTGATTGATCGATTGATTACTTGATGTTTTTTCTGATTCATTTTTTATTGGATACTGTCTCGTAATTTTCTTCTCATTCGATTTTGTTGTTTTTCACGATTTTCTCCCGGTTACCATTTTTTTTTTATATTGCTTTTTTCACAGCTCAGGCATGTCGGCTGGACGTTTGATGACTCCCATCTCATGAACGATGAGTCTTTCCAGGACTTTTGTCTCCGAGAAATCTTTTTATAAAAATGAACAGATTATTACATGATTTTGCTGTTTCCAAGTTTCGACAGTGGTGAAGAAATTCTCCTGTGTACACTTTGTGTAGAGAGTGACTTTTTTGCGATTTGTTGATATCGCTTTTTTTAGCAGGTAAAAAAATGTGTGGCGAAAATTGAAGACTTGTAGTCACAGCGTGACTTACAACAATTTCTCACGCAAGAGATAAGATAATTATGAAAAAAGCTAAAAATGAAGATAATAATATACCATTCAAACATGATAATCCCCCAAGAAATGTGAAAAGATAGTCTTTGATTTATGGTGACCCTCCTCCGTCTGCATTTATCTTGACTCATCTTATTTCCAATGTCAAGCCGTTCGCTTTCCGTCTTCATCGCGGAACCACTCCGCTCCCGTACTTCTTCTCCTCCAGCCACCGTTGAATACGTGTGCATACATCATCCTGCGTGCATTTCCATAAAAAATGGTGCCCTTTTTCATGCCGCAAAAGTACGAAATCACCGTCTGCGGTATCATTTTCTCCGGAATCGTGGCCCTCTCAATCGCCTTCATAAAGATCTTCGTTTCACTTATCTATGTTGTTGTTTTTTTGGTTTTTTTGTTTTTCAAACAAACCGTGAAGGCTGCGTCGTTTCAAATCCTGACTACTTTTACTGCTCCAGTAGTTGAGACAAAATGACTCTGGATGCAACAGTTCACTGAGGAAACGTCGAGAGACATGGAATATTCGAACGTCAGACTTGAAGGGACGAGATATCATTCTGAACGACTGAGGCAGAAAATATCAATAAACGAAGTGACTAATGAAATCGGAGATTCATGGATTGAAATGGCTGATTTTCGAAATGGCGACGTAGCGAGCAAAAAGTGGTAAAAAAAAACGATTCGGGGATAACGATGGAAGCTGATCGATCATGATGATCGGAGATTATCTGATGCATCGTTAAGAAGGGATCATCATCGTTATTACGGTAATATTTGGGGATGGTTTTAGTCTTATCATAAATAAAATGTTGAGACGAATGGGGAGTTATAGATTGAAGCAATATTGCCAAAAAAATGAAAGATGTTGGATGAAACAAACTTTGGTCATGTTCCGCCGGCTCTGGTAGCCGTTTCGGCCATCGCCCAAGCAGACGAGAATATTTGTCGACCCCTAGGGAAACGAGGGTGGGCAGAGGTCGTGGCAAAACTCGTAGAGTGGCTTGACGCGTGTGAAAAGTTTTGGCTACTGAATAAAAAGTGGGAATACCGGTGGGCAATAAGTTTCAGAACGAACCTGCCAGGGCATATGGTAACCCCGGTCTCTGTCCTGACTGTTTACGGAAACTGGCTCGACAGCTTCCGTATCTGCTGTAGTATGCCAGACAACATGGTTGCTTGGTAGTCTCGCTTTCTTTTCTCTCTTTCCTCTGTAGGATGACACGTTCTTCTACATTGTGCAGCTTCACGTGCACATTAAAATTAATGTCTCGTATGAAGTTGCGGTCGAAAGAGAACGAGGGCGAGGGGATGCCAGGTATAAGGAAGGGAGGGACGAAAGCGAACGTAACGTGGCCATGCAATGGCAACGAGATCCCGCGCTCGTACAATCCACTATTCTGACTTTCTCCTCCTCCCGCTCTTCCCTTTCACAATCTGCCTTCTATCCGTATCATTTTGTACCGGGGCTTAATCAACAAACAGCCGTAAATGTGTGTAACACGTGTACCGACTTTTCTGCCCATCGTCACGCAGGTAAGGCGCAGAGCCTGACACGCCGATCTTTTCAATTGCAGCAGGTCACCTGGAAATGGATCCAGGTTGTCAATTAAGAATTTGAACAAAGGTCGGATTTTGGTAATTGATGGAAAGTAATTGGGGAGAAACTATTAGACACTTTCCAGCTGAATAGCAACGCAAGCTCCTTAATACGCGGAGGTTCGATATTATTTTGATGACTGATGACGTGGCACTAAAGTGATACGTCAATGTTCTCGGGTCTCCGGAAGAATGGAAACTGAGGCGATAGAAAATCTCGTGTAACATGCCCGAAAGCGCGAATTTTCCATGCGATACTCCCGGAACGTACGCCACGGTTTTCCCGTTCATGCAAATATTGGCAATAAATCGTATCCAACCGTGAATTCGTTACTTCCGGTTGGTCGCTTCGCAGCAAGCCAGAATCGAGACGAGCAAGAGAGAGAGAGAGAGAGAGAGAGAGAGAGAGACAGAGAGAGAGAAAGTGAGAAAGGAATAAAAAGTAGAGAAAAAGGGAATGAGAAGGTGGGTGTGTATGGGGCTAGAGAGCTACCAACTCTTCCCAACGCAAGGAAGGAGAAAGAGTTGCCCGCAGAATATGCGGAAAAGAATATCCTCGTACGCCCCCACAGAGATTTTACACATACACACACTCAAACAACGAGTCGGTTTTGCATACGCGCATATGTATAAAAATGTATATATCTATAGAGATGCAGCATTTGAGAAGCAAGAGTACAGAAGAGAGTCAAATCCGTGGGGGAGGCTGAAGGAGCTGCTGTTGAAAGAGCGGCGTGTCTCGAAGAAGTATTTTATGGAGGCGAGGCAGTGTCTGTTTCCTTTTTGGCGCGTTGCGAACTTCCACTTTGGACGACCAGTGGATAAGAACAGGAAAAGGAGGCGAAAGAGGATGAGGAGGGTGGGCAAGAGTCCTCCGCATCAGCCAGGAGGGTTACGAACGGATCCCGAGAACGGCAACTCCGCTGTCCCATCTCTGATATCGATGCTTCGATCACGTCACATAAATCTATAACCTCCAACCCCAACCAAGCCGAACCCCCGAAAACCACCCCCTCTCTCGTTCTCACGTTTGGCACGGATTTAAAAGCGCCCTGCCGGAGACACCGACTTATATGCCAAGTTTCGATTATCCTCCGAGTCTCACTTCCAAAGCTTTATCACACTCGGAAGTCTCCCTTGTTTATCCTTCTCTTTCGTACCACTTTTTTTCCCCTTGCATTCTTTCCAACGGGAATATTGCAGCTGTGGGAATTCACACGTCCAACGGAGCAAACAATTTTTCAAACCCACAAATAAATCGCATCTCCTTTTGTAAGCAATTTATGTAATTCCGTGTTTAAAACAATGGAAAATAAAAAAAAAAACTACGCGGTTACGATAAACAGTATTGAGCATGCGACGCACGTAGCTCGAAAGTTCACGAAACCCTTTGTATACCAACACCCTCGAAGTTGCCACTCAAGACCGCTTAGCAAATCTACTTCGTCCCCCTGCATCACGAACCCGAAGTGGCACGATTAATGGACTCATAAAGTTAGCCGTGAAAATAGTAGTAATTAAAAGCATTCTGCGACATCGGAATGAAGTTTGCTACGCTCCACGGTCCGTACTCGAGCTTTGAGAGGCGTATATGATCGCCATGTCGAGAGACAAACGAAAGTGAGAGAATTGCTCACCGGAGGTGTGTGTAAAAATTCGAGGAATTTCAACTCACGATATATCTTGGGAAAAGAGAAAAAATTCGAGGGATGAAATGTATTCGTGGATGGAAATTTTTTACCGGAGTGTGTCGGTTCATGCTCGTTATTTGGCTCGGCGCGTTCATCGTTACATTCCACACAGCGATGTTCTTGTTACACTGAATTCTTAAATTTCCTCAACGCCTTATTTGGATATGAGGTGATTCTACTAAATAAAAAAATCAACAGCGGCATGAAAAAATTCAAGTGAAGGCAGACGAACCGTTTTTGCTGAGATAGCCAACGAATTCAATCAACCAGAGCAATTTGATTTCGAAGGCTTCCGTTTCTCCAACGCTTCTGGACTAACGAACTTCGGTGTCGATTCAATTTATTATTTTATACTCCTAGCTCAACGGGATAGGTTTGTAGGTATACGGAGCCTCATGGAAAATGCACTCGTGTTGGACACCAAGATTGATCGTGACATGACACAAGCGTCAAGTTTCTATACAGCGAGAGAATTCTATGAGTATTTTTCTCTTCATTTGTTGTGCATGAGAAGGGCTGGCAGAGTAACGAACACCATACCTGGCAGCCATCAGACGCCTCTGTTGCTTTCCATTCTACCGTATGCGTAGTCCAGATAAGATGGGATACGTTTGATTTTTATGCTGAAGGAATCCGTTAATGATAACCGCAAAGAAATGGCTCAAAATTGACATTACAACCTGAAGATCGCAATGTTTTCAATTTACTTGATGTCACGTAAACAAAAAACAACAAAAAAAATACTTGCAGCTGCAGTGCAGTTTTACGTAAAAATGGCAATGTCCCATCTCTGCTGGAATGCCATCATTCCTGAAGCCATCTCACTCCATTTACCAAGGTAGCTTCAATCCTCCGTTCCGGTGCATCGTGTAAAGGGAATGTGGAGCATAGGAACACACGTAGAGACGTGGACGTGGGAGCACAGTGCGATGGTGATGGACACAGCATCGAGGTAAAGTAAAAAATAAAAGAGATATCGGTATCAGCGTTAGTCACGCGCCAACGTGACTCACTCAATGTAGCTATTTCACTGAAAAGATGCTTCGTGCTTCTCCACCTTGGCTTTGATGCTCGCACGTCAACTGATGTAACAACGATGCGGATTCATTCCTAACCTAATTCTAAATGTTTAAGGAAAAAATGGAATGTTGATTTTGATGACACTCGCGGATTAGGTGCAACATCCAAGGCCATAATTTTCTGGTTAACAAAGAGGAATGCCATGATGCGTTTAATCTTGGGCCTGTCCCATCTTCTTGATTTATAGGTTCGTTGTATTAAGAAACCTCCACCTGGAGCCAGGTTCAAGCGTACCATTCTTCGGGTACTCTGGAGTAGCGGACGTTCATTCCTACAAGGGTCGTTGGAACATAGCAAAGCCCTCGAATAGCCCTTCCGACACTCGAGCCTGACTCCCGATCTCTTCTAGATATGTGTACGTGTCTCCTGCGGAGGCCAAAAGTTCGCTGGCCTGGAGGAAGCTTCCCAACCTCCCGAAGACCAAGTTGCCGTTTCCTTGGGTGGACGGACACGTGTGGTGTGTGGAACGCGCTCGTTTCGTTCCTATAAAGCCCGGTACCCAGTCGTAACTTCTGGGAGAGGGACGGGGGGGCTTTTCATATATAATGAGTAAACTCCTTTCCGTCGACCCAAGATGACCCCATGACCTCATTAGTGCTCGGTCCAAATGACTTCCTCATCTTGCATGATTTCTCAGCAGACCACCCTCGAGTTTGAACTAATCGTTTATTATTTTCGTGCGTCTCAGTGATGACGAGGAGCCATTGATCAGTCGTACGAAAAGTTGCAACATATTGAACCCGCTACCACAAATTCGTAATATCCCATGAACTCTTCACCGTAAAGGAAAATGTCTACAAACTTTTCACTTGGGAATTACACGGTATGACTTTACTCGACAACTGGGACACGTGACTTCTGAAGCTTCCTGTAGTCAAGTGCCAGAGTGGCGGAACGATCAGGCCGAAGTTCGAGACTGAACGCTTTCCGATAGGTCGTAAAGATGAGAATGCTGAAGAGTTTAGAGTATTTAAGACCCGCAGGGTCGTAAAAGCGATACGGATGAGAGGGGCTCAACGAATATATAGTTACATTAATACTGGAAAGTTTTTCAGCAGCTTCAGCGAGGTACTACTTTGTGGACGAATTGAATACTCGAGTTATAAGCGTTGCAAAAATATTGGTAATACTCGGACGAGGTGGAAGAGGGGAGTTCAGTAGAAAAAGACGAAGCGAAAACCATGGGGAATGAAAATATGGTGTTTTCGTTAGTCCCTCAGGCACTTTCATTCCTTCTCGTACTTCTACTGCCTCTGCTGAAATAGTTATCTCACCTCTCCTTCCTTACTTTACTTATATAAGCCTCTTTCATCAACGTGAAAAGCGCCTAATTTTCATCATGGAATCTTTACTGCGAGTCAGCCGTGTGACAGAAGCTCATGCCGTGCCAAAGTTTGGATACTGTGCGTAAAATCCACTCGGAGAAGATACACATAAACCTTCGTTGCCTTTTCCTTCCTCAAAACTAGAAGCAGGTTAGCGAACGGGTTGAAGGTGATGCTGAGAGAAAGAGATGGAGCTGTACAGTTAGTCTACCAATATACTTTGAGGATGGAAGGCGAGGAGAGATGCATGCCGGGCGACGATGGTGCATTCTGCGGAGGGGAATTATTTACCAGCCGCTTCTCTTCTGACGCCTCCACCTTGACACCCTTCGAAGCTTGATGTCACGACAGCTCTTCTCAACGACCAGGCCCGCTTGACGACTTTGCACTATTCGTTCTCAGAGACGTCTAGGACCTTATGGCACCTTCGTTAGTTGGACCTGGTGCATACAACGACCATCTGGAGCCTGGTGAAAGGAGATGCTCCCCAATGCTTCAGTCCGGTATCTGCTGCTTCACTCGAGCAATGAGCGAGTAGGATGACGCCGAGATACGGGATAGCGATTCATCTAATACTGTTTGTGTGCGCATGGCCCCATCCACTCACGCTTGTGTCTTATATATACGTTCTTGCCTCGTTCACCTGGATGCTAACTGTTTGCTACTGTTTGTAATCAGTCTTGCAGTTCGTTTGAGAAAGTACACACAGCACTCTCTTCCGCCTAACGCTTTTCGGTCCAATGCTCGCTCGCTCGACAGGATCAAGAAAGATCGAAGTTACCGCCGCCGAAAGTGTACACACCGTCCGTTCACTCAGTCCGATATACGTCAAAAACATTCTCCGAGAAGAATCTGTTGAACGCATAATTTCCAGTGGAAAAAATACATTAATTCATTCACATTTTCCGAAAAAGTTATCCTTCAGACGAGCTGGAGAACTTTCTTTGCTTTCCAGCTTTTGCAGATATTTTCACATTGATTTAAATCGCTCTCGACCTTCATAAATTCCTCTGGGTATGAATCTGCAGTCACAATGGACGCGTAATGCGGACAGACTCCGCCATCTTTTTTCTCCGTGCATTAAGGCGCTACCATGGCACATTAAGATTCACTTTACGACTCCAGTTTTATTTTGTACACGGAAAACGGACGCTGGCTCTCTCGGCGGGTGATGGCGAAAGTGCCAGAGGGGTGAAAGGTGGAAAATAGGTTTTACCAGAGAGTCAGCATGCTCCGCATTCACAAGTTTACTCGTCGGAGCTTTTATACAAATATAACTATGTTCAGAAGAGCTGTGGACCATTCCAGCCCCAACTCTCTCACGCTTCCACCCTGCTCTGTCTCACATCTCGTGTTCCATCTTCTCTCTTCTTCGTGCCCTGCCATTAGTTTACACATCGCGTGCACTGTCGATTTTAATGGGAGCCCAAACGAAATGCACCTCTTCGCTGTAACCCTCTCCTAGCAATCAGGAAGATATCTCTTTAATGATGGAATCAAAATTTCACCGAAGCCAAATGGCATCGTGTGAAAATTCAAGCCGATAAAAATGTTTTTATTCGTTCACTCCCGACATTCTATACCGAATTCATTTAATTAGAGATTGATGAGAAAATAGTTGTTTAACAGAAATCCTGCCATCTTCACAGTATCCTTTGGATGTTCTAGAAGCAGTAGAGTACTTGAATTTTCCCACCCTGATACGAACATGTTTGAGGTCATGTGACAAAGCACAAAGTGTCCTGAAATTGGGCGTCCAGGCGAGGACTGTATTGCACCCTCGTAAATTTCGCCGTCCCGGAAGTACGAACATATTACGCTCGTTCGGTTAGTGAGTTAGCTCTCTCTATTCCTATGTACTATCGAGTGTGTGTGGTTTACCAGAGCATCGTTGGCGTAGCATTATTCGAGGAACATGCCTGGATTCAGGCTACCGGTTACCAGAATGAATTCACAGGAAGCTAAGCCAAGCGTGATTTGTATAGAATATAAATACAGGGTGTCATGTTAAAGACTACTCGAAGTCATTAGCTTTCGAGGCTTCGTGACTGCTATGGCTCGTCACTTGGACTAAAATTCTCAGATTCAGAGCAAAATTAATACATTTCCAACGACGAAAACTCCTTCTGTTACGAATTACAAGATATGTGAGCTTTTTTTAGATCGAACTTTAATGGACGAAACAGCATATTTTCAAATTCTTATATACCAAACGAGCGTTATATCAAAAATGGTAGCCCTCCGTTATCATTCAACAAACCATTTGTTCCGAAAGGTTTGAAAGTAGATGAAAGTAGAAAGGATTGCTCGACGAACTTCCTCTTGGGACACCCAGTACAGAAGGCGCGATAATTACAACAATAGGATACCAACAGTAGACACAGAGACTAGAGACTGCGACGTAATATTCTGGATCTCTGATGCTACACATGACGTCAATATTTGAGCGGGAAAGCGTTGTGATTGCACGTGGAAAATGGCAACAAATTAGCGAGAAGGTTAGTAGAAGAAGCCTCATAAAAACGTCGCAGAATTGGTTCGTACGCGAAAGCCGAAGCAAACAAGTATTAATCAAATTAAATGGATAACGAATCCCGAAATGTCCAAAGACACTTAGATCCCACGAAAAAATAATGTGGACCTGAACAAAGCCCAATGCATCCCAA
Source organism: Hyposoter dolosus (assembly GCA_963921915.1). NCBI lineage: Eukaryota > Metazoa > Arthropoda > Insecta > Hymenoptera > Ichneumonidae > Hyposoter > Hyposoter dolosus. The sequence goes on from OY998134.1 coordinate 10,906,815, forward strand.
TGAATCTGAATACACCCAAAATACATAGACAGACGTGCAGCGACACGCCCAAAGATAGAAATATCTAGCTTCGTTTGGAGGCAAATGAGAGGATAACGAACGAGAAGCATACTAAAGGATAGATAGACCGAAGGGGAGGCCAAGGCTTCGAAAGCTCCGTCCGTTGCCGGGCATCGGAAACCCGAGGTTTCTCTGTGGTTTAGTTTAGAAGGCAGTTTGCTCTATGTTTATATGTGTGCGGTTGCTAACAGTCCCCAACCAGAGAGGCTCGGCTTGTGTAGCTTCAACCGCATTTCCAGCAACAACAACCCCCTCAGCAACAACCTCCGTGCATCGTAGTTTCCGTGTTTATAATCTCTTCGTACTTTCCTACAAAAAACCTCGATTCGTGGTCCACGCGAAGCGAGACCAACGTGATATTTGAAAAAAAAAAACAAAATCTCGTCAAAGGCCCGGAACACTTCCAACTTCCGACCCAAAGTAATTTGCCTCTGACTTCAAAATTGTCCAGACAAAAAATCTTGTACTCGTTTAATTCCCGATACCACAGTGACCAAATATCAAGGAATTAAGAAATTTCACCAGATCAACAGGCCGAAAAATACGAATATTTTTGAGAATTTTAGAAAATCGAACATATATTTTATATTTATTTTATTTTTGTTTTTATTTCTATTTTCTTTTTCAGATCCAAATATATTTACCTGTACAGCAATACTCGAGACGCCGCCACGACGTTGAGTATGAATAAGCAATCCAGTTTTCCGATTTATTTCTTGAAAATATAACAGACTGCCGCAAATTCCATTTTTCTGGAGTCTTGTATGGAAAGACGCAGCAAAAGATCGATGTATATTTTTTTTCTCGTTGACACAGAAAACCTAGTTTCGGATGATGGAAGCGATCGATATTATCAATTAAACAAATTCACGTAGGGGTGTTTGTATGTATCGATCGATGTCAAAATATTCTGAAACTCCTACGTTCATCTTAAATGCAATTTTTTTTTACTCCAGAGAAATGCTGGTCACTTTTTATTCTCGCAATATTAACCCCGAACAGTAATATATTTCGTTGCTCGAAATATAAACGCGCAGGTCTTACAGCCGTGTGTTCTTGACAATCGTCGAAAAAGACTGATGTCTGGCATCAGTTGCCGAGCACAAAGTCCGCCCGTGAACAAACCGACTGCTCGAAATTGTAGCATGTGCCGCTAGTGAATTTCTGTGTTGACAGCAGCAGAACTTCAGCTCGTTATGCTGTGCGCAAAAATTTCAATATTAATTTTATTTCGTTCACTATGTAATGGTGAAGAAATAAATATTGATGGCAATGAAATGCATTGTATGAATAAGTTACGATGGCGGCTGGTCGAAAACAAAAGACGAGACAGAATCAATATCTTATGATCTTCACACAAGATCAATCGGTATATACGTTGCTCCCTAAATTCTCAAAAAATAAAATCGTTTTGTATGCTGCTAATCAAAGTTTGGCCAGCGACGATTTATTAAATGGCACACTGCGATATTTCCTATGGACCGATGTAATAATTCACCAAATTTGGCTGGATCCAGTGTTTTCGACATCGACTCTCCTTAGAATACCGACGTATTGTTAAGTGTGAAAGTGTTTGGCTTTGTATAAATATATCGTTCGACGCGATAAAGGCTCGAAGCGAAGTATCAATATTTCTCAAAGCGGTACGTGCTCGAAATCAGGATTGTTAATTCGGAATGACGTTGTCTCATTTGCCAAGGATTACGGTCGAACTCCGAGCACCGAGGGTTGTTTATACACGGCAAACTATACGTGTGCTCAAAGTCTCTCCCTGGCCGAGAACGACCCTCTCCCCTGCATGCTTCCTATGCTCTCCCCTTAACCACGAGTTAGACAAACCAGCATTAGTCTTCGTTATAAACTCCTTCGAGATCTATGATACACGTTACCTGATCGTACACGCCACTCCAAAATTTCTATACCCTTTCCCCACATCCCTGTATTTCGCGGTCTTCCCTCTTGCCGTCTCTCTCCTTTCCATTATCCACAAGAATACGGATCTCTAACTAAACTTTGAACCGAGGATACTATACGATTTCTACATGTGTATAGACGATCCCCCCCTCTCTACTGCGGCCGAACGCTCTACTAGATATTTTGGGCAACCTCATTCTCGGGTAACGTTCCTACATCTCGATTCCATCGATCAATTTCTTCGGATTTTTATTTTTTTTCTTTCCAATCGCCAAATTCAATTAAAATCTCATCGAAATTATCAAATTTATAGATTGAAAAAATTCGAAATTCAACTTTATTCTACATTTTTTTATATTTTATATTTTATTTTATTTTCATTTAATATGTTTTTTTATATTATTTTTATTTAATAAATTGAACAAGTTAGAAGAAAAAAAATGATTTAAAACCTGCATGGGATTTGAACGATTGCTAATGACTTTCGAAAATTCATAACGGAGCTTAAATCAAAGCTTACGCTCCATCAGCCATCAAACATTTCTGCTAAGAAGTTATAACGTTTATGTCGTATGTATTTAAAAAAAAAATCGTTGGAGTATTATCCAGCGATTACTTCTTGACGATTAATCCCTGCAACGAGAAGAGCTCGTCTCAGGCTGGTTCAGCTCGGGCATTAGCGGAATATCTGTATAGGAGACTTTAGCAGGGATTGTTCTTTCTGTCTGTCTCCCTCGTTTGTTCCTCTCTGCCGAAGCTCGCATTTTCTCGTACTCGTCGTCGTCGACGACGTCGACGTAGAGGAGAATGGAAAAGCACACGCCATCCAACTTTGTCGTGGGTTGGCACTCATTCCCGTATATAGTACAAGAAGAGGAAAACGAGAGAGCGGAGGATCGGGTACGATAACATGAATTAAAGGGGAAGCCGCAATCGTTCCGCAGGATTGCGAAGTACTTTTTTCTTGCGAAGAATGTCGACGGATGTCAGTACTATTAAATACGCAGTTTTTTCAATTTACCTGAAGGAATCTTACGGTTAACGTAGATCACGATATTCCCGAAAGAAAAGTTATTCGTCATTTTTCTCTTTGATGCCACTGTTGGGAAGATAATTATAAAAATGATGAACGCCAACGCGACGTTCGAGAGAGCGAGTGGGCGGTACGTAATATAAAGTGGAAAGAGCAAAGTGGCAGCCGATTCACTGGCAATGAACGATCGCTATCTCATGGACCACACGTACCAAAGAAAATATAGAGAAAAAGATTTTTCCTCCAAATTTGAAGCTCCATTAACATATCAATTTGGCGGATGGTTTTTAATCAATTGTCAGACCAGACGTTTAAATGTCCTCAAACAATTCTCAGATCCTTTTGCCAGTTCACCGAACCACAAGAAAAATGCAAAATCTTGTCTAGAGATGGAAGCTAAAAAGTTGAATTAATGTCAGCCCGTCCCTGTATTTACTGATGCTGCTCTAGAGAGTAGTGCAACGTACGAAAACTTTTTAGAAGGGTTCAAACAATATTCACCGACGAAAAGTTCGATAAAGTATCGACAGGACGATCCAGCAACGAAATAAAAGAGCCAAAAGACAAAACACGTGGGAAAATAATGCCCGTTAGAAAGCAAAAGCTCTGCAAGCTTGTCCAAAAATAAGTGGCAGAAAAGCTTGTGGCAGATGGTCCGGGCTTGGGACTGGACAAGTTGCGAAAGCGTGAAGTTAAGGTCGATTAAGAGGATTAAATGACAAGCGTGGCAATATGGCAAGGAGTAGATAAAACGTATGCTGGTCAACGCGGGAAGAGATAGAGGCGGGTGGACCATGGGCGGACTCACAACAGCCTAAGCCCGTTTGCTACACATGCATGCACGAATAATCTTCACACACGCCTCCATTGAAAAGCAGCGAATAAAACGTTAATCAGCAATAAACGTTACAGAAATAAAAAAAAAAAATTAAAAAAAAAAAAAAAAACGAAACAATATGCAATTGCGAAGAAGCTTTGATTTTTTTTCATCAAGTGAAATGACTTTTTATAGCGAAAAAGAATAGTAAGGAACATGGAATTGAGTATGCCTGGTAATGTACCATCTTAATGACTTCAAAGACAGTATCTAGAGCATCGATAATTGAGTTTTTCCGACACCAGAGATCCTCGATATAGTTGAAGAATATTTGACCCTTTTTTACCCTAGACTTTGCATTACCAGTCGATTATTGAAGAAATAACTTAATTTAGTTGATAAGGAATGGTGTGGAGGGTTGAGGTGCCCAGCAGCAAAAGCGAGGCTGCAAAGTCTTCCACCAGGTCTGGGAAGAGCTCCAACACGAATAAGCGAGTGGTGACGCAACTTGGTGTTCTTCTGTAAAACATGCCCTCGCTTTTAGTCAAAAGAGCCAGCGAACAAGCAACAACATACACCTTCAGCCGTTTTAGCTTTGATAACCCTGAGGTCCTGGCTTGTAGAGCATTAAAACCATCAAAGGGTCGTTCCCACTGCTCCCCCATTTCCGCTTTTTTATTTTATTTTTTTATTCTCGTCGCCATTTTCTTCTTCGACTAACGAAGAGAAAGCTTCGAATAACCTTATCTTCTCCGACACTCTGACCAAACACGAAACTGCACATTTTGTCTCTCTGTCATCAAACCACCCACCAAAGGTTCAACGGCCGTATGGCTGTTTAACGAGAGAACAAATTATCGACTGCCTACAACCAGCTTCGAGATCCCCTTAATTTAAAACGGTCTCAGGAGGCTTAGCGAGCCCTCTAACTGAAAAATTGACTAAAATGAAAATCTAACTAAGATGTAAAATTGAATTTAAGATCCTTTTCGAGTTTTTTAATATCATTGAGGGACCCATGAACCTCATGAGAATGTTGGCATCCACGACTGCATCATTGAGATTGAAATGTTGAAAACATTACTTTTAAAATGTTTATACAAAATAGTGGCTGGGAGGAAAGCAAAACAGAAAACATCAGCTTTTGGAACAAGGAAAAGTGCTTTTTAAAGTGCTCCTTATCTTCACAATTATAATCAATGTATTTTGCCTGAGAATACTCCGAATAACTCCAGCATCAGCGACTGAATTTTTTACCTCGAACAAATCTTTTTCTGGCAATCGAATACTACCTCACGGTCTGCCATCATTTCATTTGATCAAAATGCAAAAATATTCGATTCCATCAATAATTCAGGAAAATATTCGAATCATATCAATCCAGCTTGTGAAAAAAAAATGAGGTGATTAATATCCTGTAATAATGAATGATTGATACGAGAGAGAATATTTTTTTTAATCAAATTCATGGAGCTTGTTTTATTGGCCGTACGATATAAAAGTCCATGGGCTTGATATGAATAGTCAATGACAAAGTTGAATAAATAAATGTATGTTCGAAAAAAATAAGTAAACGAAAGAAATAATGAAAACGTTCAGGCCATGAAGTGTTCCATGAAAATTCACGTGAATAAAATGAGGCAGAAAAAGTGTCTAAACAGAGTAGCAAAGAAACTAAATAAGCGGACAAAGGAAAGGAATGTGGAAAAAGGTTTAAAGAAGTAACATCACGTCCAAGCCCACTAAAGTCTTCCTCTTGCACTCGTTGCGTTTTCACGATAATGAGCAGTCGTGGAATGCACTCAAGGTAGACTCGCAAGTGTACCTTGAAAAGCCAAAGGCTAGGGGAGCTGGAAGCTGGGAAGAAGGAGAGGGTGAGTTTGCATCAGCTTCGGACCAATGTATATATATTCTTTTCTTACATGTGTGTTCTCTTTTTATTTGACTCGTCAAACTTCTCTTCCGCTTATGTAGACTTTCCGACTGCCTCGAGAAAATTCGTTTTCTATTTTTTTTACTCTTTCTCTCTCATTATCTCTTTCTCGCTTTTGGTAGATCTAGGAGAGAAAATACCAGAGCGAGCAAAAAAGGTTAAGCTTTCTACACTGACTTTTTCAGTCATTTATTTATACCGACAAATCGGTATGAGAACTTATACTTTCAACTGTGGAATACACGCGTACGTGTGACATTTTAACACACACACACACATTTTTCCATTCTTACTCTCGGTTTGTATGAAAGAAAATATGTATATATTTAATCTGGTATGCACATAGTATGCTCTAAACCAGCTTCGTTTTCTTCTCGGCAAGTGGTAATGCCTCGAAAAGTGCACACGTTGGCGATATAAGTAGATTCTTACTAGGAGCACTCTGTTCTCTTTCTGTACTTTTCAAAAATATACACATACACTTGTAAATATAGATTTGTTGTGTATGTGTCCTTTTTCACTAGGAGGAAGCAGAAAATGTTTAGCTCTGCGTATACATTTACTAGATTTCACTTATAAAAATTCAACTCTAGAACGGAACGAAGCTAAGTAAAAGGTGCATGTTAGGGGATATGGAAATGTACCACGTGTACCCTATGCGCCATATTGCGCCACCGGATCCTCATATTGGCAAAGAAAAGAAGAAAATAAATGGAATAAGCGATTATGTTTAATTTTTCAATTTTGTTCGTAGTTTTCTATTTCCCAATGTTTCATGACAGTCCGATTGTTATGGTGATCGTATTCCAGTTCAAGTTTTTGGGGCCTGCTTTAAGTTTTGGCCGATAAAATCGTTCGTGCATACGAGATGGATATCAAATCCGGTTTAGAAGTAATACACCAGCTTAGCCAACAGCAATCCCGAGTAATATGTTGTCAAACAATTCAGGGATTACCCGCAGTATCACTTAATGTCGAAAATGCTTGGACCAACCCGTCTCTGCTGAAACGTTGTTGCTTCTGCTCTTCGAATCCAACTGCTACTCCACCCTCTTGTACGTTAAGAGCCATCCAACAGAGGAGCCCTTGCCCAAGACCAACTATTAACTGCATCTAATTATAAACTCCAATGCAACATAGATGTCTAATTAATGGCTTAGAGATTTATGCACAGATGCACATGAGTTAGATCGTCTTGCATGAGCACCTGCTCCTCGTTATTTCACTTTCACACCCTCTTAAGAAAGCTCTCTGGATCTTAGACTCAAGATTGACACTGTGTGTCGCAAGAAAAATAACATGGAGCTCTCCCCAAATGTCCCAGGATGTAACGATTCAACCCAGCACCTCATCGGAAGTATGTACCCAGGCTTAATTACAAGCTTCGAGGCAACTGCAATTCCCTTCGTATAATTAAGCCTACATTACGATTAATCTCAAAGGGATCCTTCGAGTTCCACACACCCATTCCGAGCTATAATTTCAGATGCTGTGGCTTATTCCCAGCATCACTGTTCCTGGATGTGTCGTTGACATTCACCATTTATCAGGTGAGGACTTCTGCTGCTCCCGCAGTACATGAGAATCACTGCGACTGCTCAGCACTCTCAATGTTTTACTTCGGGGCGAACTGCTCCCAAGATTTATCAATTCTTCGAAGGGTCTCCTGCCTGGTTGGCTTCATATTTACCTCTCAAATTAATATTTTCATCATTTTCTGCACAAACGCTACCGGATGGTTAATAGATAATGAAAATTGTTGAGAAACATGATGCTCCAACATTTTCGTCTTCGATGCGCGGTTCCTGAGAAAATAACTCATTATCGCAGCAGCCAATCCGCTAAGAATAAAAAGCCCGAGTACATTGCGACTGCTCTGTGACAGCCGTCAATGGCACATTCAATATGCCAATGACCATCGTATCGCAATATATCTCGTCAACAAATAACCAACAACGAAAAAAATAACTGGGGAATATTCTTTTTAGAAGTTGACAACTTTTCATCAACTCTAACGAAGAATCGCGTTAAAAATGATGAAAAAACAAGCAAAGAATAAGAAAATACCTCATTCCTCGTGTACATAGTGCTTAAGTGCCTCCTTTCCTGCTTGTTTGTGAATTCCAACTAGTCGTGCAATTTAGCATCATTCTGAAGTGTTGTATCGCAACACAATTCACGTACCCCTCGAACAATTTCATAAAAATTCCACACAGTAAATCCCACCCGTAGGAAAATCTTTTGCACACGGATCCCAAAACTAGTGCAAACTTCCGAGGATCCGAAATACTCCTACACCCTCTCCCGGTGCTCCACGAGCTGGACAAAGTTTCAAGTTATACGAGAGGCAAAATCCCCTTCCTTCCGCAAGCCTAGCTCCACCATTCCGGAAGATTTATATAGGGCGAATCATTTCTTACACCCTGCGACGACTGGGAAATACGCAAAGGAAGAAAAAGGGAGACGAGACGAGAAGTTTGTTGAATATAATAATTTCAAGTCATTTCGGATACAACTCTGAAAATTTCGTTGGGGCAAATCCGTCTGGTTGACTACAGAGCCTTTGAGATAAAAACGAAAGCATTTCCTAACGTAATTTCGACTGTGCCAGCAGAGTTGAGCGTTAAACTTCGTGTTATTTTCGTTAGAATCGAAAAAATAAGGTACAGAAAAATCCCTCGTCGAATTCCCTAGATATTTCATGTCAAAAGGACTAATGAAATAATTTTTTTTTTCGCCAACATATAACACGAATCAGCACGATGGGTCCTGGACCACTGTGAAATACAAAAGCATCCCTGGGAGTCCCCTAAATAATATTTCATCCCGAGCTAATAATGCGTGTGGCTATTTTCCGTTACGTTTCATCGCTTTGTGTTACAAAATTTTCCATGTAACACCACCACCCTCCTCTCTATCTCGATGAACCTTGTGCCACAGTGGTGAATCCAAACGACGCGATAATTATCCTAATTATAAGCATAATTGAAAAGACACTCGTGTCGTTGATAGCCAGAACGAGAGACGTGTGGTTTAACATCCAAACCAATGGGAATTTTCATTCGATTTCCGATTACTATGGATAAACTCACAGCAATGTACATGGGGCTTCCCAAATTGCGCGAACCATTTTTGTCTCCAATGCTCTTTCCCACTTCGTAATAGCGCGACCAGGTAAACTTTTCCAATTAATTCATAAACGCTGTATCGAATAAAAAAAGTTGTTAGAGATTTATTTCTACAGGATTTCGCGATCGAAGGCAATAATGACCCTGGTCCCTGACATCTGAAGAACAGAAACGACTGCACCCTATTTTTTGTCAACTCCCGAGCTTCCCCATAATTATCAAAGTCCCGCAGTCGAAGGTATTCTAGGGTCTGCGCAGCCTGTACATCGGAGTTGCTGTATGATCAGATAATTCGTAGGTATCCGCATATAAATGGACGCGACTACTTGTTCAGGCACATTAAATCGATGTGAAAACAAAATTTAAAGCGGATGTAATTGCGTTCTATCGTCGAATTCTCCAACAGTAGACGCAACTTCCGCGTACACATTGTTGGCAATGTTTGCTCGCGTACTACGAGATTTTGCGGTAGAAAATATACTCTATACGTACATACTATCTGCACATAAAAGTGTGTCTGTGTGCGAGGAGAAGCCGTGTTAAATTTTGCCCCTTTCGCTCGACGACCGATTAATTAAATTTCCGGTCTCGTTATGTCGCAACGAATCGGCAGCCGCGCCTAATTGACTCATAGATTACAGCGTATTTCTCTCTCGCTCTTTTTTCCGTCGCTGCTCTCTCATCGCCGGTCTCTTCTTCTCGCACGGCCGAGCATGGCTCTCATTATCTATCCATCCGTTGAGACTCCAGTTTGACGATCAACACCCAGTAATTTTTGCTCATTCTCGACCCACCTGAAACCCCTTTTATTCCGATTTCAAAAGTTGACCATTGCAATATGAGTCCACGCGCAATGAAGGAGATTCGACTGCGAATTTTTCAAGTCTTTTTTTTTTACGCCAGCTCTGGAGTGGATACTATTTCAAGTTTTTACTTTTTTTTTTGCTTTTTACACTGGGAATGAAATTTTGTTAAAAATGCTAGATATTTTGTTGAATACTTTTTGAAAATTTCAAAATTTTCGTTATTTTGGCAGTATATTTAGTTTCTAATGAAATTGTCAGCGAAATTTACGAGTGGAACGACAAAATTTTGCTTCCGAAGAGACTTTCTAAAATGTTTCTTGCTGCATTGACACAATTTTTGGGTTTATTCAAAAAAACGTTTAATCGAACGTATCGAACAAAATATCCATCTTTTTCAACAAAATTTTGTTTTCAGTGTTTTGATCAAAGTATGAAATTATATACGGATTCAAATACTTTGACGCTTTCCAGTCACAAGCTCTATGAATAATAATTCGTTTCCAATATTTCAGGTTAATTGTTAATGGAAACGACATTTTCTTCAAATCTTTCTGCATCAAAGACGTAATTCCATCCTTCCGCAACTCTGATCTAAACGAAACTTTTTATTTTTATGCATAGCGAGTGAAAAGCATCTTTCCTGCCGTATCAGCCACTTTGATGCTTCGTTATGTCTTTTTTCCACCCTTAAAAAGTGCTGAACACATCAACTACCGATAACCCCATTAGACGAGGTACAAAGGACAATTTTTTTACTCGACCTCACATTCTCCATGCAACGAAATCGAAAAAAGTAAAAAAAAATTGTCAAAAGCGACTCCGTTCGATATTTACTTTGTCAAAGCAAATCCTGGAATTGTTCTTCGGGGTCGTTGGAAGAATTGCCATTACCTCTACTTTAATAATTTTTTTTTGCAAATCGTAATTTTTATATAATCTCAATAATTCGATAATCGAATTTCGATATTTTTCATTCTCAACCACCGTCGTAATCAGTCAATTAATTTTCCTACAAATTTGATATTTTTGATGCATATCTTTCCTGCCATTTTAATGCACATTCGAAATATATTTAAAATATATTCTTATCGTCTTTGACAGATTTCTCTTGGAAACGAAAGCAGGAGAAGAAAATATGAAAGTGGAATGATGGAACTCACATCTCGAAATGCAATTTAACGACCACTCTCGCGAAAGAGCTCGTGGTTGGAAAGAACAAACGTTTCTCTCGACTATCAACAGCAGTAACGGAAATCTAACTCCCGCCCATTCCTTTCGATGTCTGCCTTACTTTCCAGTACCTCGCACGAAATAATGTCATTTATCGGAGAGTCACGATTGAGCCATTTCCATAGCATACGTATAAGCTTATAGAAGAAGAAAAAACGCTTCTGTAAACGTTAAGGGGTTGTTAAAATCCGAGACTCGAATATGAAAGTCATATCGATGTTCCTGTTGAATGCTAATAACTTGTTATTTCAAGAACGATCAAAATCCGTCCGAGAGGCTGCAACGAAGAATCTCATGCTAAAACTGTAGCTTGGTTGAAGAATTAAAAAAAAAAAAACGAAAGGATAGTTGGCCTTAGCTCTGAATCCCTCAGAATTCCGATGCACGAATAAATTCTTACGGATGGTTCAGCAAAAATCGTTTATTCCCCATCGCTAGTGACAACGTAAATCCGGCATTTGTTCCAGTTCCCGAGGATTGTTCCTGTCGATAAATTCCCGATTGAGTGGAAAACAAAATCGCCCCCCACGCTCGAACGTTTTCATGTTTTTCATCAATCAGTTATTATTTTAGTAACAATGAGAATTTTTTGTTTCATCGAATTCTTGAAATATTTAAAAGCCATCTGGGTCATTTATATTTGCAACCACACGTTGCAAATGTATCGATAATTTTTTGCTGGACTGCCATCATGCACTAAAAGTTCACAAACATGTCCCGCAGGTATTCGAGAATTCAGCATACAATTTTGTCCTCGACATACACTTCGCGGCGTTGAAACTTGATACAACCTCGTGTGACGCCACGTACGATTTACGTTGAAATTTCCATTATCCTTCTTTGAGAAATCGATTTCTTTTGTAGAGGTAATGAGAACGACTAGAAAAAATTCTAATTACACAATTTACTGAAATATGACGCTACGTATGTAAACATACCGACTACGTGTGTAGATTGCCAAACCATAACACGTGCCTTATTTCAATAATAGAATATTCCTTTTTGTACAACATTTTCGCTTTTAATTTCGTGAGAATAATGGAAAACCTGTTTTTTACTCCGAAACGATCATCCCCATATCACATGCTCATTAGCTACTCGATTGTGTTGTTACGAATGATAAAATTAATATGATAAGAGTTGTATCTATAAATACAAGATTCTAAAGGAACAAGTGTTTGTCAAAGATCATTGCCCGAACCCGAAATCCTTAAGAAGGTAGCGGAACGTCGCTTAGGTACGCGTATCGTCCACGAATAAGTCTCTGAATTCGATCGTCGAAAATCATTACTCTGCGAATTCATTCGAACTCATCAGAAATAATTTTTCTTGTGGTAAGTATTTTTTTTTTCTGATATTTTTTTTCAACTGTTTTCTTCTTCTTCGATAAAAATATTTGGAGCTATTCCACCTTTTCAATTGAATGGAATTTGAAAAAAAAAAAAAAAAAAAAAACATACAGCTGGCGTTTTTTTCATTGTTTAGCCGAGTGGTTCTCGCGTAATTAATACGTTTTTCATATAATAGCCATTCTGGGTACTGGATTTTTACGGATCAAAAGTTTCATAAATCGTTTGTCCGGTGAAAAAATAATATTTCGTTAAAATACGACTTTTCTCTGCTTTTCCGAATAAGCAATAAATGATAAAAAGTTATCACTTCGTAGCTACTTTACTTTTTATGGAAATTTATATTAATTTTGCTATTGACAATTCAGGATTGATGGAATTTCGAAATCATCTCAGTTTCATTATTTTAATTTTACGCATTTTGAAGATTTGCTTCAAGGGCCATTGGCACATCAGAAAATGTTTCGCGAAATCAGAAGTAGTTACTGAAGATATTATTTTGAATTTCCTACCGTCCGAATGAGACACACCAGAAATAATATCACGTGAGGAAATCTTGTGTCGCTCAGTTAACATTGAAAGTGTGTAATGAGTCTCCGGACTACTCGAAGAAAATTTATAATGTGAATAAAAACTGACTATGTATTTGCTAAAATCCCTTAAGGTGCTCTATCACTTGCTCGGATGGTAAAAATCTCCCTAATACACGTTTTACTTGGAGGGACTGAATATTTCGAGAAAAATATTAGTTACACGTTGTTCCCATTTCACCAGAGAAGAAGATGTAACTTTTATTTTTCTCAAAATATGAAGGGTCTCTGAGAAAAACGTGTATCTACTTTTTGGTTATTTCTCTCGCACTCACGCGACTGCTGCATCATCTTAAAGGGGCGACATGGTACCAGGGAACTATGATGTCATATTAATTTTTTATATTATTTTCTCTCCGTATATTTTCTCCATGCGATAGAATAACGAATTTGGGTGAAAATGGTTCCCATCGTATTTTTCGGCCTCTTGTGCTTGGGCCCATACGCCGTGACGGGGGATAATCTCCATTGGTTGGTAAGAGAAAGAAATAACGAAGAAGCAATAATGAAGGTTTCTAGTTTTTAGTGACAAACCATATTTCATGAATCGTACGTTTTTAGCCGGAATATGTACCATGGCCAGGGGAGCAGTGCATACAGAAGGGTTTCCTCGGAGAGTGTGACGTGAGTAGTTATTTTTGTCTGCAAAATCAATTGGCGGTTGGGAATTATGAAATTTTTACTAATTTTCAGTTATCAAAAAATACGAACAACGAACTGGACCCGTATTACAAGAATATTTCTCCATGCCGCAGCTTGAAATGCGCTTGGCCCAAACCCAGCAATGGGTCAGGCCTTACCCCGCCTGGCTATGATTTGTTTAGGACCGGAAGACCCGTTGATGGTACGCTCGTCGGTCTTTTACAGGTAATTTTATTTCTACCAATTATTTGATGAAATTCAATCATTGGTCACACTTGGAAAAATGTTGCAAGTACTTTTAATAATCGATTACAATAAATTATAGGCGTGTCGCCAGGGACGCATCGTTGAAATTACTGCTGATCGTATTCCAACTCAAATTGGTAGCTCAGCAAAGTTTTATTGCGAATCAACCGACAGAGTACCAAGAGGACCCCTGAAAAAGTATATAAAGCCGAAGCATTCTGGGAAAATTTAATCCTCTCACAGACTCAATGACCTTGAAACAAAAAAATTTTTTTTGAATACCCGTTACTCTGAGAATAAAATAAACTATGCCCGAATCCAACAATCACCTTGAACATCGGAATGTAACTTTATTTCCTCAAGGAATAACTTTTTTCAGAAAAAAATTGATTCCTCCGCCATTTTTCAATATTAAGGACTAAAATTTTACGATTGGATGCACAACATGTACTACTACCATAAAAAAAAAATAACAATATCGGCCAATCATTAAAAAAGTATATTAAAAAAAAAAAATCTGTGCCGACCAACGGTTGCGGCGACACTGGGGTAACTAGTTACCCCACACCGAGAAAACGAACGCCCAAAACGCTGCCACGCGTTTTTTCGGATTCGTATGTAATGAAGTCACATCCCACACTTGTCTACTACCGGCAAATGTCGTTACTTGTATCTATTTCAAAGGTTTTAGATTTCTAATTTAACTTTTTCTTTTTAGACCTGTAATTTCACTTTTTCTTTTTAGATTTCTCATTTCATTTTTTCTTTCGTGTGGTCACTAAGGGTTAAGAAAAGGGAGTAGTGAAAAGTAAAAAAAAAATATTATAAATTGCTATTTCATATGCAATTACTTTGTGTGAATTATTTTAAAGATTTTACTACAATTTTCAAAGATTTATGTGAAGAGCGCCTCGTTCCTTTTGTAATCGCAAGATGTAAATAGCAGCCGCGAAAAATAGTCCAAAAAGACGTGAAAGTCTTTCTCGCTCTCTCCGCTGTTTCTCTCAATTCAGAATATCTACCCGATACTGAAATCGATATAATAATAAAACGCCGTTCGAAATGCGGTAAATTTTACGAGGCACTCCAAGATAATTACAGACATTCACAAATTTTATTTCGCACTCCCAGTGATATTAATTCGATCGCTAATATGGCTCCGGGATAGCACTTATTTATTCACGATTCTCAATCGATTTAATTAACTTAACACCGGAGTTTGACAGCAACCAAATGAATTCCTCTTCTCGAATATTTTCCCAACGATTTTATTAATGAAATAGTCTTCCACAAACCTCGTTTTTTTTTTTAAATTAATATACCACGATTCAAAAAGTAATGTCGACATTTTCCTCCTCAAGTTTTTTTTTGTTCATGTCGTCAGCAGTCGCGCTGTCAGACTTTTCAAAATTCATTCTTTTGTACGAGAGAAGAGCTTCTATTTTGTTTTTTCAATATTTCGTTTCTTTATTAAATTATCACGTTTAATTTTTCCTGGCAATTCGAGAGTCACGAAGACTGTAGCGAAATGATTTTCAAGTTCCCATTGAGCACATCGAGCCCTTGAATCTAAACGTCTGCGAAAAAATCTTTCAGTCGCCCGACAAATGTTTGAGTTGTGCGTTGCGCAATCACCGAGACGGATGAAAAAAGTTTTTGGTAACTTCTCACCACAGTTAGTGTTCTGGGAATCAGTATGTGGAGCACCTCAAAGGGTTGAGGAGTCTTGGTAATTTTTCTAGTTGGTTGGTTAGTTAGCTGGTTGCTAAAGACTGACTCAATAACATTTTCCTTCGAGAATATACGCAAAAAAGATCCTTCGTGATGGTGGAGGATTGGAGGAAAAAATGTATGCTCGAAAAGATCGAGATTAGGCTCTTCAAAGGCGATTCTAGATCAAAAGGGATCAACTACGTGACACGTAGCCACGAAGCGTTGAACGCGGGGAAAGACAACGCCTCGAGTGTACTTTGTGAGCTTGTAAACAAAAGGACGTATGTTCATAATTATTTTATCCCGAGCCCTTGGAGCTTTGCCGTTTCGTGCATGGGGATGCTTAATGGATACGTGTGGTTGGCAGAAAGCAGAGAAGGTCATACGTATTCGAGGATAGGGTACGGAGATGCAGAAAGTCCAAGGTGATTGGAGCCAGATATTTACCGCAGACTGTGACCGCATCGAGCTGAGCTTCATCTGACTTTCGCAGTGTTGTGCTGCGTCGATTGCGATGCACGAACCACATAAGGTCTTTGCTTCAATCTCCAGCAAACAAAATGTCAGACAACTCGAATTTTCGAGGCATCCATCAGTCACGTGATTTAGACCCATGCATATCCGGAGTACATATTTGAGGTCGAGCATGTACTTGGACGGTCTGTAAGATATTTAAGTGCGGCGAAGCCAAACAGACCGATGGCAGGCTCGTAATTAGCCATCCAAGATTCAACTACGTCCAAATCACCTCTGGCAGACTCTGCTACCGAGAAATTGTATCCTCCATAATTTCTCCAGCATGTTCTGAGGTAAAAAGAACCTTCAGGATGTTCTTTGGCCTTGATGACCTCGATAACGATGCAGTAGTTAATATAAAATGCAAACTTCGTACTCCTTAATTTTAGAATATCGATTTTTCTTCGTCAAGTTCACTCCAGATGCAAGACTGGATTATTTCGAAGACTAGACTGATGAATCGTATTAATAGGTCAAAGTTCACTTCGGTACGAAAATACTGAGAAAAAGCGAGAGAGTCTGGTTACATCGATCGTCGCTGAATCTGTTGGCGAAATCTTTACAAATTAATTTTCTGTAGTGCATGAAAGTCTCCCCCGTCCCGATGCCTGATGAACAGCTGCACAATCTCTTTTGGAAAAAAACAGAGTAGAGCTGATCCTTGTGGATGTGGAAGGTTAAGATTTTCGTAAGTACGAGTAAGAATCCCAGGACACAGAAGGATACAAAGAGGGTAGGAAATCCTCTGGAGGATTTTACGGCTGAAGGTTGAAGTCGGAAGAGCTTTGTATTATTATAGTATACGTTTGCCAACAACGGATGAAGGGGAAGGAAAACGGTTGGCTCTGTCACGTTGCAGACGAAATTAAGTTTTATCTTGGTTAACGATCGAGACTTGACGACAGTTTATCGTTCGTAAAAACTTGTTTTTATCATACACACGTGTACCGATGCTTTCAAAATTTGTAGCTCGACCAAATAGTTGGATCCACAAATCCTCCAAGAGAATGTCCTTAGCTGGGTTTCTCGTGGATCCAGCATCAATGAGTTTTGCTAATAAATTAATGCAGTGGCCAATGGGAGGCTATCGGATGAGCAAGACTCGCCTCTCTCCAGAATTTCACGCTCACGAAAGCCTCTCGAGACATGCTTTCTTTTGGAAAAGGCTCTATAAACCGAAAAAGGGTAATTCGTGCAATCGAAAGAGAGAGAGAGAGAGAGAGAGAGAGAGAGAGAGAGAGAGAGAGAGAGAGAGACAAGATGTTGAGAATACGAGTCTGTTGATTCAGGAAGTGGAAGCAGAAACAAGGAAAAGAATAAACAAGACAACGCTGAATAGAGAAAGCAAGAAGAATTTGTGGAAAGGATTGGAAGGGAAGTATCGAGTCTAAGAGAAAAGAGAAGAGAAAGGAAACAAAATGTGAGTTTTTCTTTTTTCTTGAAAAAAAATACGACCTAACATGTGTGTACGTGTGTGCACATACATGACAAAAGATGTTTTACAAGAATAGCTATGTAGGAGTGTAACCTATAAGATTTAAAATGGCGTCCTCCGGCCTGTAAATTGAAGCACGTCTCTCCAACGGGATATTTCGTTTGTCAAGGATTCCCGAGTGTATCTGAGCCCGGGACCGAGATAAATCACTACGACAACAACCTTCTATACCGAGTTCTTATAAAATTCTCTTTTATCTACTGATTTATCTCGTATCTCAATGATTCTGTATCGAATTATCTGTCGTGAAAAATTCGTCGTGCCAGAAAACTTGTCATTTTTTAATAGTACATAATAATAAAATCACGTAATCATAGTCGTAAAAATATGAGTCAGAAATAGTTCACTTCATCCTCTTGACAAACAATTAGTAATAAACAAAAAGGGCGGAGTGTCGCATTAATCGTGGAAATTTACGGTTAGGTGTCCAATCTCGGTAATTTATTCATGGTTTCCACAGCTTATTCGAAAATATTCGTCTGGGTCACGTTTTTATTGCAGGAGAAAAAAGCCAAGACTTGGTGTGTTTCGAAGCAAAATATCGTGAGATCGAAAAAAATTGGAGCAACGGCGTCCTTGACCGGAAACGACGTGACGTCAGGAAAATTCATATTCCGTATCTCTCATTATTTTTATCACTCCCCATTCATAATATATAACTTACCATTTATTATTTTTCGTCGTCGTCCGTTTTGTTCCAGTGATGAAAATATGAATAAATTATTTTGCTACTATTTTTCGCCTGGTTGTTTCTCTTGCACCCCGTAAAGATGTGAATAACGAAGCGAAAAATCGTGGAATTAGTAGCAGCAGGTGTACTAGAATATATTACATTAAAACGAATCTTGATGAGTGACTAGCTGCTTCGTAATTGGTGCACCAAGTAAGCTATTCTTGTGTGCACATATATATTATCCTTTTCTCTTAGCTCTTATGCATTTTGCCTCAATATTGAAGATTCAAGTAACCTCACGGTGTTCCGTTTTGTGCCAGCAAAAACCTTCCCCACAAATATATGTATATATACGCATGAATGTGTGTATATATTCCACGAGAAGTGAAGAAAGCACGTTTTGATGGTTCCGCAAAAAAACCATAAAATAATGCAATTCGAGAATACCATAAATTTACGAAGCTATACGAAGAATTAATATAGTGCACATTTGAATACGTATACCGTCGTCATTTTACGCCAAAGAAACTTCCACAAATTGACTACATTTGTTCGGAGACTCGGTAGAGTCTCGGGACAAGTACATTTGACAGCGTTCTGAATAAAGCAAATTCGATGGCAAGGAAAAGCATTTCCTTTAATCACGGAGCTCAGAAGTAATGTCATGATTTGAAAATTGATCCGGAAACTAATTTCGTTGCTCCCCGTCGATCGAGCCATGAATCATCACGATTGATGCCGCAATTGCTGAGAAAAAACTTTGCACAGACAAAATTATGCAAAAAGCGCAGTGTGTGTGCGTGTATGTATATGCACGCAGACGACACAATCAAAGGGCTCTTGAGGGCCATCAAGATCGATTTTCATGAAAGTCGATCTTCGATGACAGAAGCGACGAGTTTCAACTTTCGGTCTTCCACTTTTTTTTATCTTGAGACTCGGTAGAGTCTCGGCGAAAGTGAATATTCTATACTTTACCAACATTGACGTTTTAATTTTTAGTGGAAAGATTTATAAAACAAGGACGCTCATTAATTTCCCAACCGAATATTTATCCAATTGACAGAAGAATGAGCTCAATTGTGAAATGATTTTGCCCACGAACAATGTTAATTTTTTGTTGGCAATTATTATTTAAGCTTCTTGAGATTTTCCTTTTCACTCCGTAAACAATATTTCTATGGGCACGTTATTTATGTTTGGATAAATTCCATTGTTGAGAAGAAAAAGGTCAGCGGAAACTGAATTGATGATGAAAAATGAAAAAGAAATTTTCAACTGTACAGAATAGCTCAGGGAGGGTCTTTTTTATTCTGGGAACAACGTCATACGAAGTCACCATGCAATTACGTCGTATATATCTTATTCGCGCAGCGGTTTATCGGCTAATCTTGCTCCGTTGGATTTATGTATACATATACATACATACCTAATATAATATTGTATATATGTAGATACATAAATATATGTATTATATAGAACAAAGCAATTCCGTGGTAATGACGTGGAAGAAGGGACGAGCGAGAGTTAAAGTGAGATGTAAGAAAATTGGGATGATTTAGTGAAGCTCCGATCCTTATACAGGGTGTCCGAGCGTGTCAAGTGACAGCAGAGCGACAAATTTTTCAAAGTTGAAAAAAAAACGCCATCGGAGCAAAAAAAAACTTGCTGATGATTTTTGTAGTGAATTACCTTCGACCTGAAGAGAATTATCTCTGTTTTATTTTTTTTTGTTAAATCTACGGTTCAACCTCACGTTTTTGCCTCGTTTTTTCCACGGCGTTTGCTCAAAGAGATTCCCAGAAGAGAATTTCGTGTTCGAGGAATGTTTTTCCTGCGGAAAAGCCACGTCTACTTTAGTTCTCGAGACTCGCGGGAGGATAGAGAGTGAGAGAGAGAGAGAGAGAGAGAGAGAGAGAGAGAGAGAGAGAGCGACCACTCTGAAACACATGTATACGCGTTGCAGCGTTTTTTCCTCCGTTTCCCTGCAACCCCTCCTGTAGTGTGCAGCATTCGCGGAGTAGAAAAAAAGAAACGAGCGAAGAAGAGTAAGAAAAAAAATCGCTTTGTTGGAAAGCCTCGATTCGCAGCTTCCTCCACGTTTGTTTATACCTCTCCCTCTCCTCTCCACCCTCAATTCCCTTTCGAGAATTTGCTTTTCACAACGTACTCTATAACGCCCGCACGGTGTTTCTCTCGGGAGAAACGCCAGGGCGGGAATAAAATAACCTCTTAAGGGGAAGCTCTGAAGATATCTCGGAAAATGAAAAGTACGCTCCGTTTGTATTTTCGTGCAATAAACAAATTAGTGCTTTGGCGGAGCTGCTGCGAAAATAGAATAGTCTCTCCGCACTTGCTGCTTGCATCATGCGCGAGATACTTCATTATTTTGCAAACACGTATCGAAACGCACTTTATATCACGACGTCCGATGATTTTTTATGAATATCCGAACATTCCGTGACAATGAGCCAATATCAAGCTCGATTCATCCGAATGGGAAGAACATTAAAAAAAAAATCATAAGAGCGAACGTGGAGTTTTGCGGTGGGCGACTAGATTGTGAAACCGCGATAAAACGCGTGAATATTTGGCGATGTGTATGCCCTGGAAAGAGAGAAAGAAATAAAAGTGAGAAAAAAAAAAAAAAGTCGTCACACCGAGAACTCGGGCCAATAGAATTGTTCCCAATGTCGACCTATTTGTGAACACTCAAATTGAGTCTCTTTTGCCTGGGCACGTTTCCACCCCCTTTATTATATTTATCCCATCGATATTCCCCTCCACCTCGTTCATTCGTGCATGCGTATATATGTGTGTGTACGAGCGCGTGTGCATTGATGTGTATATAGAGAAATTCGTGGCAAATTGGAACTTTGGAGCTCGCGGGAAAACGGTAATTAAATATAAAAAATTAAGCCTTGAGGCAAATCGAACTTCGGTGGTTTTTTAGTCACGAGGTCTGACGGAGACTTCCGTTCGACATTCTCACCCCAAGAGAGCTCTAACGAATAGCCCGTGGTTTACAGCGGTCCAGCTACCGTGAATCTTCAGCCAAACCAGCCTCCCTCTCTACGCTTTATTTCTCGTTTGCTTTTTTTTTCTCTTTTTTAATTCTTCCACTTCTCTCGCTCGTTCATTCACGATAAAATCGTTTGTAACTTGAATCCTTGCGAACCGAAGTGGCCGCTCTTAACCTTCCTCCATTTCTCACTCTCTCACAGTCTGTCCTTCACTAATTTTCCTCCGATCGACCGAAAAACTTGATGGATACAATATTTCGCGAGCCTTTCGCCAATAAAATAGTCGCTCGCGAAAAGCTCGGTCAGATTAATCGTTGCAATAAAATTATAAGAAATTTTTTTTTGCCCTAATGCACAATATTCAGTCAAATTCTAAAAATGACAGGAATCAAGTAATGAACGGAATACACTCTGGATAACGAAATGAAGGATAAAATTATTTTCGCATTCGTGTCCGTCTAACCAGGTTGCCGGTTGAAATATTTCATTAAAATATATTCTTCTATTTCGAGAAGGGAAAGCAATTTTGAAAACACATTTTTCGCGATGCCTGATGGTGTGCGGTGACACCTGTGCTTGGCTATACTCGATACAATTAAAAATGAAAAAGCTCGTAGGCCGTACAGACACGCCGAGGGTCGGACGGCCACGTGCACATCAGCAAAAGTTCCACAGGCGGAAATTTCACTGCTAATAATTATTTCGAGCAATTAGGTTAGTTGGGCGCGCATGGATAGCGAGTAAAAAACGCCAATAATGTCCACCCTGTTTCCCACACCGGTCACGTCAATTATTATTTTTTTATCACTCTATATTTTTTTAACTTTTTTTTTCCTTTTAACTTTATTTTTGATATATTGCAATTACTCTGTTCGCCAGCAACATCACTAAATTATATCATATTTGGATGCTCGTGCATACACGAACACTTCACCCATGACGAACATTCAGATCTAATTTAAAACGTTCAATTTTTTACCATATTTCAAAAAGATCTCAATAATGTCACTGATTCAATAAAAAAGACGAAAATTCCAGGAGTTTTTATTGTACTGCTAAAAATCAACTTTATTTTTCATATTATTATTCACGTCATTAGTCGTTAATTTTATATTTTTATTCATCGGTGTTCTCGATCCTTCATTTAGTCATTCCCTCACTGATTCACTTATTGAGTCTTTATATATCTTCTGCATAGCAAAAGTACTATTAATATTGTACAGACAAAAACCTCCCTCCCTCCCTCTC
Source organism: Hyposoter dolosus (assembly GCA_963921915.1). Classification (NCBI taxonomy): domain Eukaryota; kingdom Metazoa; phylum Arthropoda; class Insecta; order Hymenoptera; family Ichneumonidae; genus Hyposoter; species Hyposoter dolosus. The sequence goes on from OY998134.1 coordinate 10,929,231, forward strand.
TCTCTCTCTCTCTCTCTCTCTCTCTCTCTCTCTCTGTCTTTCTCTCTCTCTTTCTTTCACACACACACACGGACTCGTTTTTTCTCCTTCTTCCGTGTTCTTCGGTTCTTGGCGTTGAGAGTCCTTTTTAAAGCACTTGGAAATGTATTAGGTAGAATGAGTCTCAGGCGGCCTTTTAATCGAGTTTTCGAATCAGGTTCAATTGGATGTATGAACCGTATCCGAGGGCGAACAGAACAGTTGATAGAGGAGGAAAGAGAAAGAGAGGGAGAGAGAGAGAGAGAGAGAGAGAGAGAGAGAGGAAAAGTGCTGCAACGACGAGATGAGAACGAGAATCGAACGAAGGGGCGGAGGTATCGAGATATCGAGATTAAGGGAGAGAGTGTTCGCCATTCCAAACCGAATTCCCCATCTTGGAACAAAAAGCATCCGAAGTTTGGTTTTACTTTTTTTTTTATCGTCTATTCATTCGTATTTTTCGGGTTGGAGATGAAGAACTAAAGTTAAATGTTATGTTGATAACAATTAGTCAAATTATTATTGTCAAATGATAATTTATCGTAAACATTTCACGATTTCTTCATTTCAATCCATCGTCACCTCTCTCTATCAGTGTTTTCTCAATTCTATATATTCGCAGTTTAAAAATGTTTGTTAAATGTTCAGTTCACATTCCGTGGTGCATTGCGAAAATATTTTTTTGTACAAAAAGGGAAAAAGAACGAGGGAGCGTAAAAAAGCACGGAGGATACTATGCGGTACGGAGAATGACCAAAACTTCCATTTTATTCGCGGCTCTCTTATCCGTGGGCAAATATTTAATTTAACTTCGAAATAGCATTCATTGTTCGGAAAAGAGCTACGACGCGATGACGATGGACTACCAACTAATTTTCGCAAGTAACTTTTCGAGAATCCATACCTCATACCCCGTTCCCCAACCCTTAGTGCCTGTGGAGGCTCTCCGTTCACTTCTACCATGATCTTGTGAATTTGTTTGATACACTCGCAGTGTCTATGAAGCGAAGAGCAGGCAAGAGAATAATCACGGAAATTTGTACAAAAAACTAAGTTTTTTTGTCGCCGTATTCAGATGCAATGAGAATATGCAATTTACAGAATATTGTTATTGACAATTGTCATAAATTTAATAACGTTTATTTTTCGAAAGAACGAATTCGAGAAAAATTCCATTTTATTGTTTTTTTTTCTCTTTTTATTGCTTTTGGAATAATAATCCACGCTCCAGATTAAATGCTCAATGCCAAACCAATTACTACGAGTCGAAAGGTATCGCAGTACATACACGTGATTCGCTATCGGCCGATGCTCATTCGTCATTATCCGTCCGTTTTGGATTATTGGAAGAGACAAAGAGACGGTGAGAGAGGGAGTCAAAGTTGTCACGTGACCGTATACATCCGGAGTACGTGATTACGTGTAATTCAACAAAACGAAACGAAAAATACAGGAAACACGTTGAAATAGGTTTCCAACGAATTATCAACCGTCCACTATTCAGCACCTTCTCTTTTCTCATTTCTACAGGGTGTCCAAAAAGTGAAGTCGACTTGCAGTGTAATTTGATGAACGATACAATTCCAAACCGAAAAGAATTGGGAAATTTTGTGATCCGACCAACCGATCTCAAGCTATACTCATCCAATCAATAGCCAGAAACAAATAAGCTTATCAACAAGAAATTTGAATTTCAAGCAGAGTTCTGCAGGAAAATCTACTGAAATTTTTGGACTCCTAACCAACACACATAAGTGACGAAGCATTTGCCTATATTTTCGACTGTACAGGATGTGAAAAAATTCCCGTACGATTTGTCCATCCGAATTGGAAATTCTGATGAACACAAATGCCTCAGAGATTTCTCTATGGAACTCTGTACCTGTTGCAAATTTGTAACGCAAGAGGGCAAAGGCTGAATGGCTTCGATGAGTGAACCTAGATCGTAGCTGTCTAATGGACTTTCCACGTCGGACCCTCCCACCAGTTACATGGGCGATACACGCTGGGTATTCACAACCCAAATGCGAATTTATTCGAGGCCTTCAGCCACATCACAACCCCGTTTGTTGTCCATCCATCCCAAAGGTACATCCTATATATTTACTGCGTATGTACTCTCCCTGTACATCGTGTTTCCGTGGCCATACGTTTCAGCTACTGTGCTTTCTCGATGGTAAAATTGCTCATAGAGATACGAATACTCATTACTGTAACTTTGTGACGGAGAAATCGGATGCTCGATCCATCATCGAGTAATCGCGTCGCCGGAAACTCCATAACCTACCAATATTCCTTTATATCTATTAGGTACGTGGCCATTGAAAATACGACGACCGATAACTCGTATAATCGACGTTATGTTATTCATGTTTCATCATGAAACATCGTGCACACGCGGACTCTCCAGATACTGAGACCTGCTCCGTTTACGGTCCATGACCGAGTCCATCAATGTGCGTTATCGTCCTCCGCAGTCTGTAGTTTAATTTCGCATTACGATACTTTGGAAGATTTTTTTTTTTGTCTTTTTTTTTATAACGAATCAATGTTCGTTGATTATAACGCGATGAAGACAAAATTTTGTTGGAAAAGATCGATATTTTGTTCGATACGTTCGGATGAACGTTTTTTTTTTGAATAATTCCAAAAATTGTGTCATTGCAGCGAGAAATATTGTAGAAAGTCTCTTCGGAAGCTAATTTTTGTCCTTCCAATCGTAAATTTTACTGACGATTCCGTTGGAAAAGAAATATACTGCCAAAATAACGAAAATTTTCAAATTATCCAAAAATATTTAGTTTACCGTGTTCAACAAAATATCGACGATTTTTAACAAAATTTTATTTCCAATGCGATCGTACGTTTTTTTGTTCTCGATGAAGTTGTTGAAATATCTATGAAATAATAATCAATTTCATGGACAAAAAAAAACAAAAAATCGAAAGTTCCAACGTTCTGTACGGTTTTCTGGATAATCCTTGAAAATACGTGTTTTATCTGTAGAAAAATGCACACACAGCTGTGATCCTTGGGGTTGGAATGAACTCGATCTTTCTTCGAGAAAGAAAAATGTGTTATTGCAACCTCGCAACAGACTCAACAGAAAGTACCACAGACTATCGTCGGAGTGCTTTGCGGAACAATTGGCACGTGGAATTCCGAGCTCTCAATCGTGAACTTCAGAGGGTTTAAAAAAAAAACCAACGTACAAAATGAAAATAAATGTTTTAAAATGTGTCGATCTATTATTGGGCATTTATTTGATTATTACGAGTCCCTATTTCTACAAACCCAAAAATACTGTTTTATTTTGTCACTAATAAGAATTAATTGAATTCGGGAAAGTTTAATTATTAATTGAATTTTACTGATTGAATGAACACTGTGACTTTAGGAAAGTAAATTAGAGGGTTTCCATCTCAGTCTAAATTATTCATCAACGCGTTAGTTGACGAGGAAAACGAGAGGAAAATGGACGAGAGATTCCTCGAGGGTTGGAGATTTATTTACACCGAGACACGGAAATGTTTTCAGTCTCTCAGTGAATGCTTGGACTGTAAATCAGTGCCGGTTACCATATACATACATGTTTATGTACATAAATATATATTCACATATAATACTTTAGGTGGTACGCGAAAGGGTTTTTTTTTTCGTGGTTAACCACGTGAAAGTTTTGCGTTTTAACCCTCGCATCAGTCAGACGTCGAGGAAAAAGAGTATAAAGAGTCCCAAATTTTTTAAGCACAGTTTTATCAGGTCGAACGACGAAATATTTAAATTGTTACATTTTCTACAATTTCGTATTTTCTTTATTGACCTGGAGTCAAAATTCAACGTTTCTTAATCCACTTTCAAAACGATCCGGACGAATTTCAAAAATTTGAAAATCTAATTGAAAATTATCGAAAATAATTTTTTTACATTGTAGACTTTATTTTTTTTTTTAATGCATCTCCTCGTAATGTGGAGCGACAAACATAAATAAAAATCGATTTTTGCCAAATTTTAATGATCTTTTCGTGTCGTACAGAGAAAAACTTTTCAATGTTGCGGAAAAAAAAAGGATTTTAAAATACCCGAATAGACATAATGCCGAGAACATCAAATTTCATCTGGGACTTTCTTCAATGTTATCTTATGCTAACAAGTTTTCAAAGTTAAATTCTCAATTCACTCCCATAAAACTCCGAGTGAGTTCTTAAGCAATCATGACGTTCGAGATTCCGGTTTTATAATTATATTATGCTCGCGTGATTTTTATATACAATCACAGTGACATAGTTATTATGTGTTCTCAGCGTAAATACGAATTTCATATCAAAATCATCCCAAACTCAAGGGACACAGAGCAACGAGAAGGAGGTGAATTTTTTTTTTTGTTTAAAATTATTAAAAATTGTGTTCTGCAACGTTTAAATAGAAATTTTAACATAAACAATTGTGTTATTATATTTGGGCATTCATCCAAATGGCAAATTATTTTTTGAATATTAATTAAAATGCCATTTCGTATATGATACAAGAAAATTCAGAAAAGGGCGAGTTGAAAAAATAGCAAAAACTGGCAACAATTTTAGAAGAGAAATAAAAGATGGAATTGGGAATTGTTGGAATTGGAGAGCGAAGTGATGGAGCGTGAGGGAGAACTTGACTTTTGCTATTATGAAATCTCGTGCGGTCAGCGATTGAGCATCGGCATTAATTCCAGAGGAAACTCATGAAAAAGTTAAATGGTCCGGACGATCGTGTAGCTTTTTTTTTTTTTTAAGCTCTTCCCGAGAAAAAGTGGAAGATTATGTTTATTGTCATAACGACTATCGAATGGGTTGGAATAATTCAAAAACTAGGTTCGAAAGAAGGAGAGTACAGTTGAAATAGTTGCAGAAATACGTGCAGGGTAGTCGTCGGCACAAATACCCCAGGAGTTTTCGTACGAAAAGCTTTTCGCTTCGTCATCCAGAACTCCCTCGCGTTCATTTTCTTTTCTCTCTCTCTCTCTCGGTCCCTGTTCCTATCTTTATTTTTCCTCTTTCCCTTCTCTTCTTTCTCTAGGTTTCTGTACTAGTCAGTCGCTCGATAAGTGCATTTCCGATCTTCACTCTCACGAGAGTTCAGCTTCGTATATTATACAGCTGCCTCTCTCTCTCTCTCTCTGCCTTGTAGTCCTGACGTTTTATGTGTTGGAAAAAATGAAAGCACGTTTCCTTTAGGCTTTGAAAATTCGTAATCAGCGTCTCCAAATCCCCGAATACCAGTTTTCACGTCAATTGCCTACAAGGAAGAATGTACTACTCGGAGATTTTTAGGTGCAAGATCCTTCAATGAATATTTGGATGATTTTAGTACTTTTTGGTATTTATGATTATTCAAATAATTGCATTTGGCGTTAGAACACCGTTGGTGTTGACCTACGAAAGCGAGGTTGAATAATTCCAAGAAAAAAATATGTTTGAGTTTATGGTGCATCGCCAAGGGCAGTTTCGTCGACGAAACAAATAGTAGTAACGAAATGATAACGCCAAGTTTATTCAAATTCAACTCAGTCAGGAATATAGCGAAAGTCGAAAATATATAGCGTGCTTGGTGTCTGTTGCGACTTTAAAATGCGTTGCGAAAGTTATGGCGAAAGCAACGATGAACTCTGAAAACAAAGGAAAGCCAATTGCACGTGTACGAACATGAACAACCTCGGCGGGTCAGAAAAAAAGCTGGTATACAGTTTTGTGACATGAAGACCAGGGTGCTCTGCTGTTGTCAACAGCAATTGTGTCGTTGGTCGGACTTTGGAGTAGCCTACAACAAGCAGAAGAGCTGAACATTGGTGAGGTATTTTGTAACGAGGAACGGACAAGGCAGGAAAGAATTCGGTCCGACTGACTATGCTCACGAACACCCAATTGTACAACCACGGATTTGTATAGGTTTAAAAAACACGACATACCAAACTCATTAAAGTGTGGATGTGTGGGAGAGAACGAGAGGAGCAGGGTGATCCGCGGATGAAGGCTGGTGCGAACCAACAGTCGGGCTTTTGGTCCATCACCTATAAACGAAAGCGTTGAACGAAGATCGTCCAGGGATGGGAATCGAGCAGATATCGGTCTAGAACGGGACGCTAAATCCGAGGCTAAAATGAAAATCCCCGAGGTAGGGTCGAGCAGCTGGCAAGAGCTGGATGCGAGAGGAGTTTAACAAACGCGGCTGGAACATACGCGTTCGCGTTTCAATGGGAAATAAAAAAGCGTTGTTTCGATATACAGATTGGTTTAAAAGTTGCGCCGATAACTGATCGGGATATTTTCATTGCTGAGTCGAAACTAATCTGGTTACAGTTGATGTGACGAGAAGTGGCGACATGAGGGAAAACATTAAATTGTTCCTCTTGGCAAAAACCAAACGGAGCATCTTCCAAATTTGTTTTGCAATTTTGAAACGTCATGTACATTCGTGACTATAGCACCAAGGTAGAAACGCCAACGCAGTCACTCTTCCCTCAGCTACACCTTCCGTCACTGCGTGCCCCTCGACGCAGCAACCGTCAAGCACGATAAGCTTCGTACTTGATTGCGATTCTCTTCTGTCCCGAGGACGATCACCATCCATGCTTATACGCATTTCCATGTGTGTGGACCGATGACCTCGTCGTACGTCTCTTTGTAAAGCAGGCACGGGTTATATTTGCCGGGACCAATTCCAGGCCGCGTGAAGCCAACGGGCCACTTGAGTTGCAAATATCCGGGAACCCTTTCCATCCCACGGTACGACATGCAATTGTGTAGCGATGGTCGCAGTGGATTTTTGAGAACGGATTTACCGAGAGAATCCTTCGGAAGGATTTACGAAAAATAAAGGAACAATTTTAGAAAAGTGAGAAAAAGGGCAAGAAATCTCATAAAGTTTGTTCATTAATGGAGGAGGGAAAATAATAAACTGGCATATCATCATGAAATCGGTAAAACGAAGTCACAAAATATTTCCAGCTCATCATAGCCAACAGCAACTTATTCATTCACCAAAGTTATGGACTCCCCACAAGTTATAGGGAGTTGAAAGCGCCGAGTTATAATTTCGCCATTAAAGCTACCCTAGTTCGTGAAAATCCTCAACCAGGAGGGCTTCAAACGCTTCCACTAAATCCGGATTACGATCAGTATTGTAGAAGGACATGGCGCCAAAATCCGGCCAGTTTGCCTCAACCAGCTCGTTAAAGAGAATGAGACCGAAACAAACTTGTAAATGACCCTATACCACAGCTTTAAAATAGACCTTGGAACCTCGTTGTGGTTCACGTGAGGATTTTGGTTACATCCGGAGGTACGAAAGATTTAAAACTGCACCTTCCAGCCCTCGGATCATTGTAGCTTTCTTTCCTCTGTACGGATCCAAAAATTATCTCACGAATTATTCACCCATAGTAACCCCACCCGATGTGCCCGGATCATGAAAAAGAAGTTCCACACGTCCCTCCCGTGTTCACGACACGTGTAGCACTTTGACTTTCGAACAAAGTCTGATGACCAAAGGGACGAGAAAGATAAAAGTTGAGGCGAATGAACCTCGCGGCAAGGAGTGAGTCAACGAAGTTTTGGATTGTTCGAAACGTTGTGGAGGACTTGTACCTTCGGCGAGTGAAAAAATAAAGCCAAGCCGAAGAATCCATTGGAGAAGGGTACAAAGTTAGAAGCGATGCCCAAAGACATCATCAATCCCGAAGAAACCATCGATACCATATACAAAAAGATATTGGTTGAAAGGGACCCACACACAGATATATAGGTCAGTCGAAGAAACTGTAAGATAGCGCGTGTTCGTCTTCCCACGCCTGCTGGAGGCGTACCAAACTTTGCGCGGTTAAACACCTAAGGTCCCAAGGGATGGATAAAAAATGAAAAAACGCCCGAAGAGTGGTTTCGTCACTTTACACTGATCTCCAGCGAGAACCGCCCACAAGGGAGCAGAAGATACGCGATTACAACTTAGTATTCGTTGAAGGGTTGATTAACATTAATGAAAATTCCGTTCCCAGCCGAGCTAACACTTCGCAGACTTTCGAAGGTGCTCCAGCGTTCCTAGAACCCACAGGTAAAGGGGCAATGTCGCTCGAGTCCACCGCACACTATAGAGCATGCAGCTCTTACGGATCGGTCAATGGGTATTTAGTAATCAGCGAACCTCGAGGGAAGATCTTGGGCAACTTAACTTTGACTACCAGGTGTTGGCGTTGATTAATAAAGTTTTAGCATCAACATGCAATCACAGTGTCGTCACTCACCGACGGTCGGTGGAGTGTCAGTCCGAGCTAGTCCAACGACGGTGAAAAGCCCGAAAACAATGGCCCCAAGTGTGCTAATTCTCGTGGACAATAACAACGTGACAACAACAACACGCACAACCGAACCGGCACCGTTACGAACGGTGGTATCACGTTCACCGATCATCGTCGTGAAACTGGAGTGTAACGCGAGGGTGCAAGACCGGCATCCCGACTGAGGAATCGCGCTCAACCAAGAGACCAGTCAACCGACACTTGTTCACTCCCTCTCTCTTTCTCTCCAACACCCACCAACATACACCCCGAAAACAGTCTATCCTGGCAATGGGCAAGAGCGAGAGGTGAATAAACATGCCTGTGTGAAGCCGCGCGCGCTTCTGTCTCGCGCAGCCGCGCTCTTTCCAGCCCTGATAGCGTGGACTCTGGTGAGCTCCTGTACCGAAGAATATCCGTGGACGTGAAGGATAGTAGTTCCAGAAAAGAGAGAGAGAGAGAGAGAGAGAGAGAGAGAGAGAGAGAGCAAGCAGGGGTCCGATATTCCTTGATGCAATGATTGCCATCTGAGAACTTACTGAATGAAGTGGAGAGGACCAGTCAATTGAAACAGTGGTGGAAAGGCGACTAGAAAAAGAGTCGGATTTTGATTGAATTTCAACACCGGCGCACCGGAACAAACAGAACTAGTTCAAAGTTTTGCGGGAAGCCAGTTGGACCTCGATATATCTCAGAGATTCGAATCAAACCATATTCGGATTAGAAGTTGAGATTTATCCGATGATAGCAGATGCGATATCTTGACATTTTGTTGAGAAATCTTGCGTTTAACACATCGGCACAGTGGTCTTTGAGATATTGATCGATAGTGGCGAACTAGGAACCTCCCAATTTTGCATCTCCTATTATCCTAATCAAATCTATGCAGCGCTAAATGAACCCTTTCAATGATGAAGTAATCCGGAGGGTAAGTGAGGCGTACAAATTTGATTTCTTGCACATTTCGTTATCATCTAAATCGTCCATTGCAAAGGGTCAATAACAAACGCATGGAAACGCCCTCTCCAACAAATTCCCGTAATTACCCCAACACAAAACCGCAGACTCAATAAATGGACTCTCAGCAACACAAAAGGGATCGGGTTGGGAATCTGCAGCTATTAGTTGCTTGCAAGTGATCTCTCCAAAGAACCTTTCCACAGTAGCAGTGGTTTCTACTCAATTGTGCATTATATTCCATCGAATATTCCGACGTCGAAATACGCCAATAACGTTCAAGATCGAACCTTGTTGATGCGAATCGCCATATGAGCTTTTGCAACAACAAAATCATTATACGCTGCGGTATCACTTTTAATTGGACCAAAGTCAATTTTTCCAGGTGCAACTTGGTGGTCTCCGCGTCAGGATTGATTGATAACGAGGTAGACCCTAATCTCCTTGATATTTTAGGGAAATGAGAAGCCATACCTTCACTTTTCCGTTGGATCGGAAAACACGAATTCGTATTCCCTGCACGTGTGTACCCAATGGGGACTTTCATAATCCATCTCGGCAATTACAGCAAATCTTCGGAATTCTGCAGTAGAAATGGTCACGTACCTCTCGCACTCTCTGTCTTCATTCCAACATTTATTTATACTGATGCCTACCCACAAAATCCGCAACAGTGATTTTCGCGTCTTGAGGAATTATTTTTAATGGTGTCGGAAAAGTTTAGATAAACATTTAAAATTTGATTTTTTCCAAGAGATTTTTCTGACATGTTGCCAATCCATCGTTCGTATTAATTCACAAGGTCTCGATATTTTTATATTTTCTCGTCATTAAAAAATAACGATCATTTGGAATAATTTAGAAATCTCCCAAAACGTTAGCTCGAAGGAAAATATATTTCACGATCATGATCCTGACCGCAACGAGGTTTCACATTTCAAGGACATTTAGCCGGACAGTTACACTTAATTTGTTTCTTCTCCGGACACTTGAGCGAAGGTTCGAGCATGACCTCAGTCCTGGGAGGATCCGCAATCTTCAGACCGGCAAAATTCCGGCCACAAGAGCCGGACAGCAAAGCTGCGGGACGCATAGCTTCCTCGTGTAGAGTTTAACTCCGGATAGAGCACAGCAGCCGCCACCGTTTTATTACAAAGGCATGTATATATGTAGCTATGGATAGAGATGGAGCCAGCTGAAGCGAGAGAGAGAGGACTATGAGCTCCCAGGCTGACTGTCGCGTGGATGACAGATAGGACGCGGAGTCCAGCAGGTTCCTCTCGCCCGGCGAAAGTGAATTAAAAATAAGGAAGTCCGTTCTCTGGCTGGCAGCGCATTTCTACAATGCAGCGAAAATAACCCTCGCAGTATATACAATAATGCAAATATGTATGTGACCGCGGCAATAACATAGTCGACCTATTTAATTCTCAACGTTAGCCTCGATCCATCATATGATTTTTCATGCAAGCTGAACGTTTATTTGCATCTCCCTTCCTCTCAAACCTTATCACGCGTCATCTCTCTTCTCATGTGTGATTTCGCGACACGCAATTATTCCATTAAATCCTCCAACTGCGCATTTACATTTTTATTCATTTTTTATTTATCAAACGTTGGTTTCTTTTTGTCTCCATTTCCAGAGGAACATTCGTATTCTACTTTTCTGGCTTTCGTGGCGTGTTCTTTGTACATATATTTTTATCAACTGTATGGATTTATTTGCCGGGGCAAGATGAAAATGTACAGCGCGTGAATTGCACAACGCTTAGCTCGGTCAACGCGTGTTTTATGCACGAGCCAGCTGTGTAAAATTTTGATCGGAACCTCTCTCGGCATCGGAAAAACAAACAAATTGTCAGACGATCCATGATAAAGAGGCTTGTGATTTATGGAATGAGAAAAATGAATAAATAATAAATAACACAACAGATCGATTGTGCAAAATTGCCAACGGATGTAGAGTTTTTAAACATCAGTTGGACGATGGATTGCGTTTGATACGAAATGCAAAGTCTTGATCTAGTGCGGTCGATTAACATCACAGTTCGATTAAGGATGATCGATGAATTTGAGTGATCCAAGAAAAAGGGGTGAACATTTTTATAAGCGTATGTACTGAATCGATGTGCCGAATTTTTATATTATTTACCATCTAGTTCGGCAGTAATTAATTATTGAATCTCCAGTCTTTTTGGACACTTATCCCCACCAGCATAGAATAGTCAAAAGTTTTTTAATTTTTCCAGTGACTATTCCCAAGATTTCATAATGAAAAACGGATCGATGTGTACCCTGGATAGACAGGAATAAATCCGTGTTTTAATTTTTAGACTTTCCCATTAAAAATCGATGGAAATATTAAAAAATAAACACGCAACATGACCCATAACCGACCACGGCTTCAGCTATTTTTTTCCTACGTTGTCAAGGGGCTCGTTTTTCAATGTAAAACACTAGTCAAAATAGATTTATAAAACATATTTTTATCAATTAATTTATATGAAAATATCGATTCTTCATGAATTATATTTCTAAAATAATAAAATGACTATTTTGAAGTCAGTTTTGTCTTAGGAAACCTTAGCCAAAAATAGTTCTTGTAAAGATCGCGTAATCGTCACCCATCATTCTTAATTTCGACGTAAAATTTTCGTCAAAACAAAACAAAACAATTCGTAGTCGAGTACGCAGTTGGTTCTCGAGACTTGTCTCAAAACGATCTGATCCAGATGTTCCTTGGAATAAATTTGTAAACGGTGTTGCAGGTGAAAGAGCATAACGAAAAATGTGAGGATATTAAAGAAGGAAAAGAAAGTGAAAAATGAGGCCACGATAAGGTGCGAAAAATCGGAGGGCAAAGCGAAACGGGACAGTGAAAGGCACAAGGGTGTAGACACAAACCTCCCTCCTTGCCAGCCTCCTTCTATGCTACATGTCCGATTAAGGCGCCCGTGGCGCGTTTCGGGTCGCCGGTTAACTGTGAGTAAATAACGTGGAAACACCCCCGAGTAAAGAGGGTGCGTACGTGTATAGGTCTGCGTTACTACTAGCTCTACATATAAACACTTGGACGGTATAACGTATCCATGTGAAGTATAGATGGCAAAGCTCTAGGTGTGAATTACATTTTAGTTGGTAGTCACCGAACATATGGTTAGGAAGATACATGTATGTATGAGCCTTTCCCTACCTCTTGCTCGGTTCGTTTCTCTGTCTGTCTGTCGGTCTCTCTCTCTCTCTCTTTCTTTTTCTCTATTTTGGTTCCTCTCACTGTCATTGCAAAGCACGATAGTAACAACAACGTTAAGAGGCTAGAGGCCAGATAGGTTGGTTTCGATTCTTGTTGGTTTCGTGGCGAAGGCGTGCCCGAGACTCGACGGCGCCAGAAGACGCACTGCCGAGCTAGCGCCACGAGCACACGAGCATTTGTAGCTTCCGTGCAGTCGTCCCATACAAACGACTAAACGTATGTCCCCACACCTCTATGGGACGAACTCTACTGGGTGAACAGGCTCCAAAACCTCGAAAATCAACCCTAAAGCTGGCTCATCGTCCAAAGGAATAGAAATAAAAGACAGTGTCGCGTATCGAGACATGGAGATTGCCGAGGAAACATTGTAAATTTTACTTTTTCAACACTTTTCAATTATTGAGGTTTGGGGTCCAAAGAAAAGTTTGCTGTTGCGAATGCCCTTGAAACAACTGCATTCAAGCAACCCTATAGATTTAAGGACGTTGTATGACGACGATCAAATCTAAATTTTTGTTTTCAGTTTTTCTTACATTCAAAATGGTTTGCGAGTCCAAGTTCATTGAAAAAAGTTGTTACAAATTGACTAAAGAACAACATACTCTAAATCCAAGATTGTCCGAGGTAATCTGTATTTGTTATATGATAAACAAAATTTCGAAAAAATTTAACGACCGATTTTTTTGAAAAACTAAATAAAGCTTCTTCGATGTTACATAAAAGTGTATGCAAAGTTTTAAGAGGCTTCACCATTTAGAAATCGAAATATTTAATGTTGAAAATTGCAACTTTTAACACACGCTCTTATGAGAAACTACTGAAAATTGTGATTTTTATGAATAAATATCTCGACTTCCACATGGTGAAACCTCTTGAAATTGCGCCAGCTATTAGACATCACTATTCTCTTTGTGTAGTGCAAATTTAAAAAAATTCTATCGATATAAAATTTCGCTTGCAAACGCTCTTAATACGCGGGCGGGAATCTTCCAGACGACACGAGCCACAATGTCGGTTTGCAAGAGATCTTCCGCTTCCATCCGGCACTTCCCATACCATCAGCATCCGCCTACCTCCTGCTCAACACATTTCCCTTCGCCATACAATCTGACCTTCCGCTCCCATCAAGCCTGTTCCACCTTCTCCCATTCTCTGAGACGTCTGCTCTCGCCTCTCATTCACTACGTGTCCGATCTACATAGCAGTACACATTCTGAAGCATGAATAACGGGAATACGTGAAACGAAGCGATGATGGAGGTCACGAGCTTCAGATTGTTAGATCGTCCGACCGCGATTCGAACTTGGATCTTTAACGACATTCACTCAATCTTTCCACATGCGTTTTTTATCTGCTACGAAGCATCGATCTTCGCGAAGACGTAATTGATTCCAGCAAAGAGTAAAATTTGACGAAATCGGTATCGATTTGGCGTTTTCTCCAACGTCATCCACTCTTGACGTCCGAAGACATAATCCCAAACAGTGCAGACTGAATTCGGGGAATAATATCGTCCGATTGGGAATTCCGTCTTGTGCGTATTAAGAAATGAATCCTACGAACGATACTCGGTCATCAAAAAAACTTGTAGTTTTATTTCGAAGGTTTTGTTGAACACCGCGTTATAGTTGGTTGTAGACGACGCAGGCACTTTGATACTCTTCTGGGTTGACAGGCCAGTGGTTTTTGAAAGACAGCCCGGATAGAGATATTTTTCCTTGCAGAATTCAGTTGGCAGTATATATTGAATGTAAGGATAGGAAAGAACTGCCAATAAGCGGCGGCGTTAGCTTTGGCTATCTCGTTGTCGGGACAGTTGAACCTTATATGGATGGAGACATACGCCACGAACCGGTGGGACGTGGCTTTCCGAAAATCTATTGCAGTCTACCGTGTTCCTTGTCGATTATTTGAAGGAAAAATAAGTCACCGCAAGCGTCTATTGTTCCTCGGAATGGAGTAAAGCGGAAAGCAAGAGAAAGAAGAAAAATGATACACCGGATGAAGTGTCGCAGTCGGCTAACCCCCCAGACCTCTCAGTCTCAGCTAACACAGTATCCTCTCAATGGAACGGACCGGGATAAAATGCCAGCAAATCCTGTCTTCCCTAGGAGCATATTACTGCTTTTGCGAAACTCATTCTACGGGAAAAGCTGTCTCCGGATATCACTGCGGTCGCCAACGTCAAGGATTCGTCGCTTCAGCGCCATATACTTCAACCCTGAGAGCAAATATAACGGGTGTTCGTATCAATGAGTCGTTGTTGAGGTGATAGCTTCATGGCATCTTGGACGAAAAAGTTGTGGAGCTAAAAGAAGATAACCCGATCGAAAGAAGTTCAGTTTGGAAAACTCTTATCTTTTCTTTTACGAAAAACTTCATATGGATAACCGACACCCCGTACATACGAAGGCAATTCGTTCCTTACACTAGATTGTACCAAAATGATGCCACGACCTATTAACACGTGATTATTTAGTCAATAAACAGAACGTCGGTGTCTGCTATCGCGAGCGACGCTATGCCTCTTTTTCCTTTGCCTTGGAACGACGAGAGTATACGAGAGAATTTGAATGCCTTTGAAATAAACTGCTGGATTGACGTTGACAGTCCAAAGGAATTTCCTTCGAGCGAAAGAACGAGTGACAAGTTATTGTTGAAAAATAAACAATTCGAGGCAAAGGCGAGTGACAAAAAGTTTAAAATGGCTGAACTGAAAAGTTTGAGTTGCTTGTGAACCAGCTTTGATTTGTTGCTCTTGCCAAACCAATGGGAAAGCTCACTGTAGAAAAGTTATGAGTAGAGGAAACATATAACCTTTGAAATCTCGTTACAGTCTGTTTCTCCACAATTGCAACTTTAACACTGCTATGGCGTCTTCAAAATCTTATTAATTTGTAGCCGCACGTAAGAACGGATGCAAAGAGGGAAGAAGAAAGTGGGGAATGGGTTAGAAGGTTTAATTCACGTTCCCAACGTGTCGTCCGTTAATCTTGTGACTTTGAGTGCAATTGAATTTATTGTATTATTGAGAATAGCGAAGAAGTAAAGGGTGCAAAATGGTGCGACGCTTCTTCGGCAAACCGGAAGCAGACGAAGTTTGTATCAAATTAACACCGATGAAACTTTAGCTCTCGTCGCAAGCTTGAAAAAACAATACCTCGTAGATTGTTTTAGTTCGGGTCTCTTGCTCCGAAGCTTCCTTAAGCATTTTGCAACCATCTACCACGAGAAGCAACGAAACCGATCTCTTTACAGGCCCGTTTACGAGAAAACCTTCCCCCTGCGCGAATCGCCAAATTTATTCATAATCCCACAACTTGTTCGATATTAATAATTCTCCATTGTTCAAAATTCATGAATTGTCCAAATTCATTGATTCAAAAACGAATGAACAATCAATCGAAAAATTCAATGCTCCATTTTTTCATAAATAAATCAATGAATCTGTTAATGAATAAATTAATAAATGAATGCATGAATAAATAACTAAACAAAATTAAAAGTTTGCTCGAATAAAAAAAAAACCGTCATGGATCCCGATAACAATAGTCGAGCGAGCTTATAGATGTTTCTGAATGAATAAGTGTCAGTTCTTCCAAAGATGAGGAATAAAAAAAAAGCGATAAAAAAAAAAAATTGGCGTACTCGAGAGACCACCGTGGATACATTAGACAAAATACCTTTCCGAACTGTGCTTCATTTCAATATTCTATCAGAAATGGACTATGGAACCAGCGTGCGGTTGATGGAGGAAAATTTTTTTATCTTCCTGGCTGTTTCCATTTATATTCTCAATATGGACGATGTTGCATTAAGCATATTCTTGAAGAAAACTCAGATATTGAAAATATACTGTGCTTTCAATGATTCCCCTGCCTCGATCGAAATCCAAGCCTTGCCAAATTCTCTCCAGGCTCTTTTTATGAGGAAATGAAAATTAATTTTACGAGGAAATCAAAATTAAAAAAATAGTACCTCATAGAGGAAAATTTGAGCATCGTGTTTAGCAAATGTAATTGAATTTATTTATCGCACTCAATGAGTGCAGTTGATTGTTACTTCGGTTTATTTCCTAAAAAAAAAAGAATTATAAAAAATCAGATCGAAGTTTGTTTTTGCTTGAGGTAATAACTTGGCAAGTAGATACAACCACAGTTTGGTCAGACTATTGATCAGGCAATAGCGTAAGCTTCTAGCGATCTTGCTACACTTTCGGTATAAACAGTTTTTCAATATTTTTTATTCATCCATTTTTTTTTTTTTTTTTGCACTTGAACCCCACAAATCCTCCAGCTAGTACTTTCCTTTGAATGTAATTCGATGAGTTTTTCTGGTAAATTGCTCCGGAGTCTCGGCGCTTTATGAGGCTGATCAGAGAATTAGAGTAATTTACTCAACGCTTCCAGATTTCCGTGGTAAGGAGAAAACAAATAAGAAAGAAAGAGGAAAAGGAGGAAAAGAAAAGTGACCGAGAAAGAGGGAAAAAGGAATAAAATTTAGATTGAATGGAATAGAAAGGGAGGAGAGAGTTAAGAAGAGAGAATTTGCCATATTCGTGAATGTAACGTATGCCCAGAAAATATCCTCGTCTGCGTAGAACGTTAATGAATTTTTCGTTTTTTTTTTTCATCATTCTTTCCTGCTTCTTCTTGTCTCCATCGTGAAGTTATGAAGCGGGAAAATTGCATATTCTCCGAGCCACAAAGAGAAAAGCTACGAAAGAAACGAGCGACGAAATGGGAAAGAAAAACTTAGGATTTCTGACGCTAATAACGCAAATTTCACATCGGACATTCCATGTCGAACTCGCTGGACTATATTGCAAAAAAAAAAAAATCGAAACTGGGAAAATTTTTTAAAAATCAGGCATTGTTGAAAAATAAATCGTTTCAAAAATATCCAAATATCTATCGCGAGGACTTTGCTCCAAATTACAATATGACATTCAGAAAAAAAAAAAAAAAACATTTCCGAAGGTCCTCGGATTCATTTCCTGAAAAGGGTTGTACGAACGACCGCGTTGACTGGAACCAGAATAATGAAAATATATATAGAATCGTGTTTATCCGTGTGTATTTCATGTGTAAAATCGTATCGATACTCCGGGAGGTATCGATGTATCGCATATAAAGAAAAGAGGACACATCTGGCATTTGCATGTTAGAGGAGAATATCCACCGGCCAATAGAATCAGCAGCAGGCTCCCTCTCATTTCGACTAAGCTCTCGCTTTGGATAATCCAGTCGAGTAATTTTCTGTCTCGCGTTCTTTCTTTTTTTCTCTCATCCTCTTTCTGCTTTCAACCCTTTTCTCCATTGCCTTCTGCAACCCTTTGAAATGCTCTCTGCTCCGTTTGTCTCTCATCCATTTTTCCCCTTTCTCCTTATCTTTTTCTTTCTCCTGTTTCTCATTTTTCTTTTTTTCCTCACTTTCCCTTCTTTTCGTTCTCCGACTCTCTATCGTCAGAGTACCAAAGCTCATCCTACTGTAAAGGAAATGCAAACTATAACTTATCCTCAAATAATATCCATCCGTTAATCTCGCGTAAATGAGCTGCTGAGCTTGGAAATAAAATTTGTACTCAAACAGTGAATGAAATGAAAAATCGCTGATTTCGCTATGTTTCCACGAAATTCAACCTCCACAATGTTCAACAATGAATAAGGAAAAAAGATATTAGCGCACTTCTCTAACAATTCAATCTGAGGCTTTGCTACCGCGAGCTGAAATTTGTTCGACTCATCGAGCGTTCCACGAATTCTTTTCCGACGCGGTATTGACGTCGATTGATGTACTTGTAATTTTATTCGTTGTACATATATATAAATACATATACGTATTTTGTTGAAGGACGTTCAAAAAAATGTCCCGAGTCTCCATTCCACTTTCGCTTCGATGAGAGGAAAATTTTCGTGAAATTATTTTACATTTCCTGAACACGATGTTTGCTTTGAATAAAAATTTTTTTGCCAACTGCAATTTACACTGAGAAAAAAAATGTGTAAAATCAACAAAGCCAGGACGAACGAAATGCATTTTGTAAATTTGACAAAACAAGTTATTGCCTCAACTACACATGCGCTCACCGCCTCATTTACCTTTTTTGTCAATGTGGCGGTTTTGTCAAATTTACAAAATGGATTTCATTCGCCCTGGCGTTGTTGAATCTACAAATTTTTTTTTTTTTCAGTGAACTCGTGAGGGTTCCCGTAGCGTTGAGTATCCTGGCGAAATTCCCAATCGTTTACAAGCCTCTCACAAAAATTTCTAATTAATTCGAGAAAAATAGTCACTATGTGATTAAATAAAGTTCTCTTTCTTCGTTCAGCTTCTTCGGACGTTTTCGGATATGGTCTTTCATTATATCACGATGACGGAGTGAGAAAGTACAATTTAAGTTATCCGAAGAAGCCGTCTGCCGTTACAATTCTCTTTCGCACTCTCTTCCCTTTTCTTCTGTCTCGGTTTCTCTCCCGTTGAGCAGCTCGTGCACTGACTCTTATCATATTAATGGAAAACTGCTGCTGGGGAAAACGAAAACGACCGGAACTAGAGTTGACGACACAATCACATTTCAGCAATGAGGGTAGGATGTGCAAATACGTATATATAAATATATCAACTCTTTAGTTATATACAAGTACATATGTATTTTATAGATACAGGCATAATTGATAAAAGTGAAGAGAAGGGTCCAAGGGAGCGAGAGAGATGCATAACGAATGAAATTTTGAAACTTTCGTCTATCCTCGCAGTATCCATTATGTTGAAATTTTATCCGAAATTGGGGAGGAAAATTTAGAGCCAACAACGAGGACAGAGTAGAAAATGAAACCTCGAATCATGGCGACGTCACGTTGCACTCGATTGGAAGGAAAATTATTTCCAACAACTCCGGACACGCGATAACGAGAAGAGAAAATTTGTCTGACTATTTAGCACCGTAACTACTGATCTGTTGACATTTCACTGCGTACACAGTGAGTAACTTTCGTTGCTATATTCGTCCTTCGCAGGTGGCATAGAGGAAAGCAGCGTTTCGATCGTTTTTACTATTTTTGCAATGAGCGCCGTTGCATTTCGTTGCATCGTTACGTCGGAATGAAAAACATAAACGACCTGGCTCTCGATTACTGCAAAGTTTTCTCAGTTTCAGTTCCGAGAATCGACCTCGTACGATTATTTTTCCAATTCGTTTTTGTTTGTTTGTCAGGTACTGCGTTTTTAAAAGTCGAGCCTATCCAATTTACTGGAGAAAGGATCAGAAATTTTGTTTCACCGACTGGTATGTACGCATTTCCATTTCCTATTTTATAGAGCGAAGAGAGAAGAATAATCCTGGCAATGCATCAACGAACGCAACGTAGGCGCGAATATGTCATTGAATGGCGTGTACAGTGAAAGGTTGACAAAAGTTCAAATAAATCCCGTGGGAGAACGAGAACTTCCTGTTCCCTTTGGGGGCACAGGAGGAAGGAGGAGGAGGCGGTGGAGGAGGAGGAGTAAATGTGGTAGGGCCGTGAGGCTGGATTGGGAGGCAGGGAAGGGGGGGGGGGGGGAGAACAGTTGTTGAACTGCAGGCAGTGAGTTTGACACGTGTCACCAGAATTCCGATGCGTTTCTGCAATTCACCGAGCACAGGGCTTACTGCTCGCACATGGGAGAATTTTATTTATAGCTTCATGGAAATAGTGCCGAATCGATGAAGTGCAGTCAATGATGCACTTTAACCGTTTCTTCAATCTCCCGCTATATTTTCCTTGCGATTCCACTCTCTGCGAGGATCAAATGTTATAAAAACAACCTTTTTTTTTTTTTATCGACAGATTCACGGTATTTCAATCGTCCCAGCAACGCGTTGGGATTCCGTTGAACGTTGGGTTGGGAGTGCGACTCTATCGATGTACGAAAAATACAATTAAAAAGATTCCAAGATTAAAAATGTTGCCTGTAACTACAGACTTGAATCGATTAACTTGAAAAAACGTTGAATGATGAAATTAATTTTATTCTCATTTTCACTAAATCATCGTGATTTAGTGAAAATCGCCTGTAAATGACACTTAGTTAGGAAGTCAGGAAGAACGGAATTAGAGTGGTCGGAGTGAATGTAGACGAGCAGGAATTTGATCAAAAAGCAGCCTCAACGGAACACCAAGATTGCTCGAGGAGTGAATACAAGGTGCGGTGCTGGCACACAGGTGAGCAAAATAGCAGAGTAGTTCGTCGAGTTGTTGAGTGCATTTTGCAAAGGCGGAAAAAGCATAAGGGAGGGAAAGGAATAGTGTGGGCTGGAGGAAGATATAGCGCGGCTTCGTGGTTCTCTCCGAATCTGGCGAAACGAAAGCTACCCGCAGTGTGGAGTATCATTATGCAATTTTTGCTCCCTTGAATCTCTGAGATGCAATTAGTGCTCACGTCACCCGATTCAACGTCGAGGAATTCAAATTCTCCCAGTCCCCGAGCTTGTCTTGTAACTGTATAGTGTTGAATGTACTTGTTTTTGTGTACAACGAAATTGTCATCCCTCGACACTTTGCATTATTCATAACAAACCGAGCAAACCGCCCCCTTTTCCCTTTCACCTATTTTCCCCATGGAAATGTTCAATTTCAGTGTTCGCATGAAACTCACCGTTTCCCCAATTAAGCTCTGGGAATCTCTACATAATTAGATGGACAATTGACCAACGGATTGTTTCATTGACAGTCCTACTCGATATTTCACTACTTTTCCATTCGAATGTCACCGTCTCATTTATTCAACCGAATGTTAGTGAATTATGATACGATACACGATAAATATCTTTGCCACGCACTGTAGCTTTCCGACGCATGCCCATCTGCTCCCTTATAAATGCTGTTGATGGTGGGAAAACTAATTAATCACTCGATCGAGTGAAAATTGGAACAGAGATAAATTCCTACCCTCCAGACAAAACCAAAAGTTTAATTAATTCAATTTTAGCTTAATAATTAGCCATCGAATTAAGGAGGTTGGCTACACACAACATCGTTGCCAAGCATAGGAAAATTTGAAATTATTAGAATTTAATAAAATTTTATGAGTATATTCTTTAGTATTAAATATGAATATCCAAATTTTTTAAGATTTATTCTTCTACACAGTTTTCGAGTAATTGAAAACTAGAGTTTACATGCATGAGTATAGGATTCAGATATATATAGGTATATCTTTTGCATATCGTAAACTCCAATTATTCGATAACTATGTAGACGAAAAATTTTATAAAAATTGTGTCATCGTATTCGATGCTAAAGAATGTCATCACCAAATTTTATTAAATTCTTATCGTATCGTCGTATGTAGCCAACCTCCTTAAATGTTTTCGTCATTGGAAACAATTTATTGTTTTCATTTTGTTCGAATTTTGATTGACTTTCATGCGGTAGTCAAACATGAATTTCTGCTAAACAAAAAAAAAAGCATACTCAGGCATATCGTCCGCTGGCTGGCGGAACGATCTGACAATGCTTTTCTATGAGGGACGAAATTTGACGAAATAAATCCTGGGAGATTGTATATAGCTGGTGGATTTGAAAACAGCACTTATGAGTGATGCCATGTACGCAACTGGTGAAGCATAACGCAAGGGCTCTCAGCAAGCTGGTGAATGTGATCGTGCTACCGGCAATTTTATTCGACACACAATTTCATATGTTACAGGGTGTCCCAAGAACCACATCGACAAACGGAAATATTTAGTAGATCTCAACATTCCAGAGCAAAACGTCTGGAGACTTTTTGTTTTGTTTCGACAAGTGTTTTTCGATCAATTGACTAATTAGCGTGGGATTCACGAAATATTTGGGACGCAGTTGCTCCATTCTCCGCTTTCTTTTGACGCGAAGCTGATTCGCTGGTTTTCATAATTCCAAATTTTGTCAATTATAATACGTCGAACGAAAAATTGTTTTTTCTCCGCAAAATTTCGTAATCTAATCATCGTTGAAATTGAAAATTCAATTTTACAAGTGCCTCGCCGATATTACAACACGAAACGAGCGACAGAGTATAACGCTTGTACACAAAACGACAAATTCACTGGTTTACATGCTAGCAACACAGACAGTGACATAACCCGATATAAAGCCCCGTTGAGCTGTTCGGTGCTGCGAAATTCCGTTGGAAATTGGTTTTTCTCCACCGGCTTTTATTCGAATATCGAATATATATGTGTATATAATGTATATATACGATATTCCCTATCACGGACAATTTACACGCGATCACCACCACCTTCATTCAAAAGTGAATATGCGATTACAAATATTTCGTTCTATTTTATCGAGAGCTACACTTCTGTATCTATTTTTTTTCTCGCTTACCCGAACGAGTGAAAAAAAAAACAATATTTTTCTTTCAAATGAATTTATATCTAGTTTTACGAGTTATTCGCGAGTCCAGTAAATTTACGACGATCGAGCGTCACATGTAAAGTTTATAATACCGCCCGTTTCGTCGAAATTTATTTATTTGTTTCTCTCGAATTTGGTTTGTTTGTTTGTTCCTTCGTATTTTGTGTGCGTACGTGTTTTTCCAAATTTCTGAATGTATTCTCTGCAATCTGATAACTCGTGAAAAATTGGATTATTCAATTTTTCAACATTTTGTTTAGTTTTTTTTAAATGGATTAGAAAAATTATAATATTCCATGTGCTCCTTCGCCTTGTTGCCAATTTTACGGATATAGGAAATTTGTGTAATTGTAAATTTGTGTAAACAAAGTATAAACTAACAATTAACAAATAAACGGTGAAGGTTGGTTTTTTTTTATGGCTCCTGAATGGTCGTTCGTAAACGGATCGGGGGTGGCTCTATAGGTCGACGAAGGTGATCTATCAAAATCAATGAACGAACAGAATGGGAAATTCAATAGAGATTAATTGGCACCGGAGCCGATATCTCCTCCAATTCTGTCAATTTTTCATTCGTATTTTATTTTTCTCATGATTTTATTTTTTCATTTTCGTCACACGTGTCTCGGGCTGTTTTCTTACGATCCATTTTCTTAATTGACTTTGTCCAAGTGATTTTCGTTGGGCAGGCAAATTCAGAGAACATGCCCGATTGATTTGAGTTTTTTTTTTTTTTTCTTTTATTTCGCGGAGTTTTTTTTTTTCTTTTCTCTCTGCCCGGCTCTTTTTTGTGACCGCAGCTGAACGAATAAGAGAAAAAAAAAGTTTCGTTATGCGGTTGAAAATGAGTTTCCTCATTTTTCAGTAAATATACTGGCGACTGGGGATTCAGAGAGAAAAATCTTTAGAAATTTAGTTCTTCGATGAAGAAATTCTTAAATATAAAACAATTGAATATACGCCAATGTGGTTGAGGTCCAACGAGGAAGAGGCGGAGCGAGAATGAGCTCCGCACTACCCACACTCGTAACGATGAATCGCAAATAAATTAATATCAATGCACCAGTGCATGAGTTGTGTGTAGAAAAAGAGTAAAATTTTAGTCTGCGAAACTTGGCGTTTTATCCGTTGAATGAGTTCTGCATCGAGGTTCGTACTAACTTTGGCGAGAAACTGCTGGAGTCGTGGACAATGCACGGATGATAAAATACGATATTTTCAATAATTGAAGCTCAATAGAGAATAAACAGTTTTAGATGGAGCATTTATCGGACGATGCACATATTCCTTTGTACAAATCTCTCTGACTGATTCGCCAATCCGCGTTCTTTACCATGGAGTCTTTGTTTCGAAGGTGAGAATGTCCGAGGGGTTGGGAAGAGAGGAGCATAGCGGAGAGTGGTGCAGAGGAGTTCAGAGTGGCGTTGACCCTTGAACGATTTGTGCACACCGGATGAAACTATGCCGGGAGATGAGGGAGGAACGTAACTCTGAGCTTTTTATCTGGACGCCTGGATGCGTGCATCGTTCTGACGAGAGTATTTCAAATCAATATTTTTTTTTGTTCACGTAGAATTGGAATGTACGCCGAAGAGAATGATTTTAATTGACAGATCGTATATGGATGGATTGGGCAGTGCTGCTTGACGATTTGATAAGACGAATGAAATAAACAATTGGCGAAAATTGTTGTTCGAATCGGGAGCAACAAGAATTAATAAAAAATAAAACGTTGAGAATATTTCTATGACGCTCAATGATAATCGTTGCCCAAACATTATACGATACAGAACGTATTTATTCGTACAAATATAACGCGAGTCAAGTGAATCGAGAATATGATAGAGAGAAGTTCTCGAGTATATACAGTAGAAAATCGTGTGAAGCTTGTACAGAAAGCCCGGTGTACAAAAGTCCAGGGTCGAGGAGCATCACAGAGATAAAGAGAAAGAGAAGCTCCCCGCGGGTTTGTGTACACGGACGAGAAACAGAGAAAGGGGCAAAATCGGCAAGCCGCAAACTCGGAGTGTTCGAACGAGAGTGTCAGACTCCGGTGTTCCAGCAGCGCCGGTATATAGACCGGTCAGGCGTATGCACCCTCGCGTCGCTTCAACCACCCAAAGCGGGTCAACGAGCAGTAAAAGCCACTGCGACATCGTATGGAACACGTATATGAATATGTATTCACGTCTGTGTGCGAATCTATCTTTATCAAAGTAATAAATTTCTATGTTGCGGGATTTCGATTCTTCGGACGAAAAAATATCGTTTTTTTTTTTTCATTTCCCGAATGAAAATGGTTGAGAAGAAAGTTGGAAGGAATGGTCTTGGAGGGTTAAGCGGTGCTGACATTTTCCAAAACATTTCGAATCTCGATTATCCATCAAAATAATCTATAACGAGTTTTAGTTTCCGTTTTGATTTTAAACGACGAGCTCTTCAAGCTCCGGTCTCCGTGGATCGCTATCGAAGAGCTCTCCATCGCTTTCTAAAAATTTTTTAATCGTCGTTGATGCGAAACTCGATTAAAAAACATGAATCGTCAAACATGATTCGTGACGATAATTTTTCAGCCGAAAAACTTGGAAAGATCGATTTTTGGTTTTTTTTTTTTTTTTACTCGATGACGCCGTTGTCGATTTGATAAATTTGAATATCCCGGACAAGAAAGTCGTAGAATGATGAAAAAGAGGATGCGGTTCGATTTATCAATGTCAATTTTTTCGCATCCGCTAGAGTGTAATATTTCTCACCGATTTTCACAAATTAGAGTGTCGTTCGAGTCAAACGTAAGTCTCCTATTTTTTTGTCAACCGATATTCTCCGTCTCTTTGCCTCGAGTGTTCTTTCTGTCATGGCCACCACTCGACCCTGATAGGAAAGTCAAATTCAAAGAGCTCTTTGGCATTCCGTGTCGCAGAGCATATCGCGCCTGCTTCCTTTTCTATACGACAAGCTCAAATGCCTGTATATTTATGAGAGGCTTCTCTCTTTCTCTTGCATAGGATTTAACTCGATTCTTGCAACGCGACAGCCGCCGCCACCACCGCATTCGGTTTCGTTCTGGGTTTTAGTGCGATTTTCCGCAAAGTCGTTTCCACCGAGTCACGTTTCTTATAGATTTTCTTTTGCAAATTTTCTTACCTTTTTACGAATGAAAACTCAAATGTCTACCGCGGATATTTATTCACCGGATATCCCGAGCTTTATGCAGTCGACAATGTAAACTTGCGACTTCAAAGCCTCGAACCCTTGGTCAACAATTGCATCAAAACTTTTTTCAATTTTTTTTTTATTCCCTAGCACGATATTCACAGAAATGTAGAAGTAACAAGTGATTTATCATCGCTGGATATCTGCCATTAGACACTGATGGGCCACGTGAATTATACACGCTCGGTTCAATCACGCGCCGTGTTTACCTCATCATCCGGATTAACCTTTCGTTCAACGAATAACAAGAATAAGCCCCGTGAACAGTGTGACGAGAATTTATGATCGAGCAGCGGTTTTATCGTTAGCCCGCGAGACTCGTGCACCAATTCCCCAATGCTTTGATGGACATTGGGCTTGACTCGTATTTATTTATTCAGCCAACTAAATTCTATTATACAAACGTAATTGACATTACGTTACTCCGACAATGCTCGATGAGTCCCCGAACTCACGGACACCCTTGATACTCGTTTTTCCCTAAGTTAATGATACCAGACAGCAAATAGCGGTTTAAAAACTTTTAAAAAGGAAACAAACATCACGTTTGGTATAAAAAATTGCATCTTGATTAGAATTTTATAAAAATAATTGTACCGAGTCCTGTTTGTCAAATTACCAAGAAACAAGATGCTCAAGATGCACGATCCTCGAATCTTCTTCTATGAGGAACTATATTTTTTATTTTGGCTTCCGAAGAGAGGAAGCATCGTGCATTTTGAGTATCTTGAGGAAATTATTTGCAAAATTCAATTTGCAGCGTTTTTTGTGTTTGCATTAAAATTATATAATTTCGACAACTTTTCTAGAAAGTAAAGAGAAAGTGGGGACTTATACACGATATCTTAGAAAATTTGCGAAAATTAAAGCGGTTAAACGATTTTTTTCGAAAAAACTCAGATTTTCGTGAAATTCGAAAAATCATAAAATTTAAATCGTTCAACCGATATTTTCCAAATTCAATACCAACCTTCCTATTATGATACTCTATTTATAAAAAAAAAAATTAGTAATAAATCTTAAAATTTGCAGAAGTTAGAGCGGTGACACCGTTTTTTTTTGAAATTTTCAAAACGCCGTAGAGTTCGTATCTTTTTAACAATTCCGACAAAATTCTCAGAGAATGAAGAGTTTGTATAGATTAACATCTGTGCAAAACATGAGCCCTGTAGCTCGAACCGTTCTCGAGTTATAAACGTTTGAATTTTACAGTGCCAGAACATACACGTACACACACATCGCCGGACATTTTCTCTAGATACGATTTTTCGATGTTTTGGGACATTTTAAGCAGATTGACATTGAAAACTGGAAGAAAAAAATTTGACCGTCACATAGGTTCCTCTATGAGGAAGCAAAATGAACCAGGGACTACAAAAACTTTTGGTGTGCCTAGTTGAAAAATGAGCCTGGGGAGATATGACAACACAAAACAAAAATCTAAATTCATGACATACCAAAAATTATGATATTTCAACAAATACGATTATTCAAAGGTTGAGAATTGTGACTTTCCGAATAATTTCGCTCGCATCTTCAGTTCGGATACATCCAGCAGGCTTCGCAGGTAGAAAAAAAATGACACGATAGAGCCGAGATGCATCCAACTGTATCATATGGAAAGTTTCAACTTCACACCATTCGATTTTCAACGAGTCAACCCTTTTTAAAATCGCAGCGCGATTTGGAGCTTGAACGTAATGGAAAAGGGCGGAATATAATGAATACAGATCCGTAATGACAAGCCGCTGTCGCGTCTCTAGATAACGAGATGCATTTCCTTAAGGAAAAAAAAAACAAAAAATTGGAAAACGTTTTATCAGACCGGAATGACCCGGAGGCATCGTTCGGACATTCCCGAGAGGAAAAATCAAAACTATAAAACAAAAAAATGCATATTTCACAAACCCACAATGTTGTAAGGAAAAAAAATCGACATTTGTATAACAGGAAAAAAATGTAATCGGTTTGACACGTTTCAGATATGTTTTTAATGAAATAAAAAAAAAAAATGTAATGTTTGTTTTAATAGTCGTGCTGAAAGGCTTGAATTTTCGAGAAAACTAATTTTTTCGTGTTCGAAAAGAATTTGTACTATGAATAATAACAAGATGAGGGAAATCGTGGAAAATAGAAAAGCGTAGTGTCCAGCCTGAAAGCTCTCGGGACGGCGCTTTAAAACCGTAATACTGACTTTTTCCTGTATCACTGTCTCTCTCTGTTTCTCTGCTGTTTGGGTAACGCTCTTTGTTTCACACGCCCCGGGCGAATCTCTCAAGCAGCATGCCAGCTCTGAACTCACCCGGTAGTTTTCTTGTTTTCCATTTTTTCTTACCCTCTACGTTTCTTTTTTGCAAAGTTCGTATCTCGTTCGTTGCGAAACGTGTAAAACGCGAAACGTTTTCATTATTATAACATAGGCGAAGATGGTCGAGAGTGATGAGATTTATATCACGTAGAATTTCAAAGGAAAATAAATATCGGTTGAACGTTTTAAATTTTATGATATTTCGAATTTCATGAAAATCTGAGTTTTTCGAAAAATCGTCCAACTACTTAAATTTTGCAAATTTTGTATAAGATATTGTGTATAAGTTTTTACTTTCTAGAAAAGTTGTCGAAATTATATTAAAAAATACGAATTTTGCGACAATTTGAAATTTTCAAAAAAATTCGTCATCGCTCTAACTTTCGTTAATTTCAAAATTTATTATTACCAATTTTTTTTATAAATAGAGCATAAATTTTGAGTTGCAAATTGCTTCCTCAAGATTTATCACGATGCTCGAAGCTTCCTCTATGAGAAATGCAAAATAAAAAATAAATTACCTCATAGAGGAAGATTCCAGCATTGTGTTTTTCTTTTTGCTGACATCATCGAGCGATTTATTGAATAAACTATTCGAAATTGTATTTCAATTGAATGCAAATTATTTCAGCGGTGAGGCCACTGTATACTTTGCATAAAAAATTGATTAGATTTTACAGTTGACATTAAAAAAGAAGAACGCGGAATGAGAAGCCGATAAATACAAAATAGTAGCTGCGATAAAAAGCTCGCGGGACGATGATGATAAAAATAAACGGATTTTGGAAAATTTTCCAGCAGCGAGTGTTTTTATCGTCGCTTTCATTTCCTCGTTATCTATCGAATTCATGTAGACTCTCCCGATCGGTCGCACCTTCAAACAGTAATATTGTTATTCTCGATATCGAATTATCTGATATTATGGATTACACGAATCGATGGAAAATATAAAAACAGAGAAAAAAAACGATAATAATGTTTGCACTATTGCGATAAATCGAGATAAAATATCGAGCGAATTATCGCTTTTTATTTTTCAACGAGACAAAAACTGGTTCGCTCTCGTGCCAATACGATTTAACGTGCAATTCCAAAATCAACGTACCAAGGTTCTCGTATTCGGAAGGACGAATTCTGATGCTCCAGAAGTCAGTTTGTTTAATTTTCCCTCAAGGCCATTCATGCAGATATTAGATATTCAATCTTCAAAGTTTATTCAATCCTATTGCTGCTTCAATGTTCGAAATATTGTTGTGTATTGTTGTTTTATGTGAGATTAACTCGATTATTTTGTCGAGAAGCCTCAGCTGTACGAAAGCCAACGTCGAGTACGTTTGCTGCCTGTTTGCAATCCCCAACAGAGCGCAGCATGCTGGAGAGTTAGCCGGGGCGGACGTTTTGTCCTTGTTTGTACAAACGTGTGTGGGTTAAGTTAACAAAGAGCAGTGAGATAGAACAAGTGTGTGAGAGGAGTATGACGGAGCTGATAATAGTCTTGCAGGACGAAGGGCTTGCGGAACAACGTACGGCTAGCGGAGTTATACTTTGACAAGGACAATAACCAACATTCCCGAACAACGATGTACCGTATGTACTGTAAACTGTGCATATGTGTATACAGAATATCCGAAAGGTCGAAATGAAAATCGATGCAACGAGAATGTTGTGCGATTTCGAAGATAAATATTTGTCGGTATTTTTCGCCGTGATGAGTTAATGAAAAGTAATTGTTTAGTTAATTATACTAAGGAGGCAATTAATATGAAAGATTTGCCAGTTATTAAGACACGAATTTAGAGATGGATAGTTCAAGGAATTCTGAAAAACTAAGTCCTCAGTCATTTTTCTCTACGACCCTTGATTCGGGAGATATTAATTACGGAAGAGTGACCAAATCATTGCATATACAGGGTGTCCAAAAAGTGGCGACGGAAAATTCAACGTTCTTGTGCCTTGTGTAATTCTGAACGAAAAAGTCCAGAGCCATTTTTCTCTCCGAAGCACCGTTCGTCAATGACGTCACGATAAGGAGTTACATCGTTGTTTCGAGGCAGGTAGAGAAAAAAAAAATAACTTCATAGATAATTAGCAGATGAAAAAATGCCTGAGAACTTTTTGATCCAGAATTTGGCCCCCGATGTGGAACCGAATAATCGAGTTTCAGAATCGGAACTCTTGGTACAGGGAACTAGTTTGTTTCTCTTGAAAGTCTGACACACTACGTACCAGCGATAACATCTTCTTCTCGCACTGCTGCTCCACCTGTGCCTTTAGTCCTTATATGTCGAACGGCATCAGCAGGATGCCGAAATATAGTGCCAGGCTCTGTCAGTCATGCCTCACATCGCCCTGCTCTTGCCCTCTTTCCCCTCCATCACCTCAAAGTTGCAGCTTGGAAATTGCGTTTGTCAACAACGGTTAATTGCCGTCGGGAATATCGTTCAACTATGAAGTGACTCATAATTAGCCTGATGGAACCCTGGAAAATTTAATTATTTGTCAAGTATAAATACGTACGTGGACGAAGAGCAAGACAGAGCGAGAGAGTACGATCGAGTATATGCCCTAAACGTATATGCATTTTATAATCTATAGTGAACTTTGTCATCGCTCACCAACGGTGCATCTCATCATTGTGACTTGAGCCTCTCCATTTGATACCAAAATCTAACGTGATGCACTAACCGAACTCTCAAGCACTCTAGTAATTATCAAAGAAAATCGCAACATCTGGTGAGACCAAGTTTAGGAGGAAAAATTGCAAATACACAAATCGAATTTTAACGTGTAACGACATTGGAGTCTGAATTATTTTTACAATGGCCTGGATACCTTTTTGGGAATAGAGTTTGATGGCCGATACGTCAAACGGCCAGTCGAGAAGAAATTCGCAAACAAAGTTCAATCACTAGCTGAGCAATAATAATTGGGAAAAAAAATTTGAAGAAGAGAACAATTGTTGAAAGAATTAAATGAAAAAGGTACAGTTTGAGAGGATTTCGTGGGAGTTATTTGCCGAGAAATAAATGCAGCGTGATGGAGACTAATGAATTTCGGTAGTTATTCAAAGCATCAACTCGAACCCTCGCCTCGAACGTAAAGTTTCATTCCTATAAGTTCGTACAATCGGGCTTAAAGTTTTTTATTTATATACTTTTTT
This sequence comes from Hyposoter dolosus, assembly GCA_963921915.1. Classification (NCBI taxonomy): domain Eukaryota; kingdom Metazoa; phylum Arthropoda; class Insecta; order Hymenoptera; family Ichneumonidae; genus Hyposoter; species Hyposoter dolosus. Next base: position 10,960,833 of record OY998134.1, read on the forward strand.
TTTTTCATCACTAGCGTTTCATTAATTACGCTTTGCTAGTAGCGCGTGGAATTTTGCAATTCAAACACACCTGTTCGAAAAGTCAAACTTGCTGGCTGCTGATGTAGGAAAAAAAACGAAGAAACATATAGATGGAGAGTGAGGAGAGAGAGAGAGAAACAGCTGCGCAAAAAAATTGAATTTTACCGGAGGCATAAAAATCACACGATGAAAGCTTTCCTCAAATTTACTCAGCCTATTCATTTCTAGAAAAACGTTCGAAACGTTCGAAATAATATTTATTTTATCAAAGGATTAACAGATATTGAAAAATAGTTCAATAAAACAATATCTCGTGCGTACGTTGCTTAACGAGTTATTACCAAGTCATATGTGCTTTGTCAATACGGAAAAAAACGTTGATTTCCTCTCGACAGCGAAACATTTGCTTTGATCAAAATAAATTGGCAATCTATACGAAATTTTTTTGGATAACGCGAATTCGACATACTAACAAAGTTCAGAATTGAAAAGAGAATTAAAAACAACAGCAAAAAACGAATACTCTTGTTTACTCTTTAAAATGATTTTTCAAGAACATATACTGAACTAAATCCACGTAAATTGGACTATGGAAACTGCACATAAGCACGCTTGGACTTGAAGTATGCAAAAGTCAAGAGTATCAATTGGAGCATCCCTGCAAGAGATTCTTGATAGCGAACAAGTAGGAGAAGGGGAGGATTTGGGGGGAGAGGGAAAACAGCATGTAGCACGTAAAAATTCTTATTCGGACGTGAAATATTGCCTGGCGATTCGAGCTCGTTTACTCGTTGATACGGAAAAGCTGGATAGAAACTAGCAAAAGAGCCAAGATTCTTTCCCCTCTTCTCCTTCTCTACTTCCGCTCTTTTTTTCGTTCCCTTCGCCATTCTCCTTTTTCTGCTTCTTTCACTGTTTCTCAGTTTCTCTCTCCTCCTTTAACATTCCTACATATTCCTGCTGCTGCTGCTGCTGCATCTTGCTTCGCAACCGATGCCATTCGTTTCTCTCTTTTCCGATCTTTTTTCTTTCGCTTCTTGACATCATTTTCTATCTTTTTTCATTTTCCTCCCTCCCGCTTTCCTTCCCCTGTGTATCGTCCCATCTTTCGCATTTTCCATCTCGGACTCTCTTGTTGAGTCGCCTCTTAGCTCTTGACTGGAAAAACCAATGAAATCTTAGATTTGCTCGGGCTCGTTAAACTCGCCCGAAGAACCATGCGGTTCGACGCATGCCAACAGCAACTTCCGCGACTTCACCCACGTCGAGAGACTCTATCTTTCCCACATATGGATTTCACTGCAATATTCTATATACCCATATGTGAATCTATTATTTCAATTCCCTGAAGAACGACGGGCGAGGTGAGCCAGCAAAACCCGAGAATATATTTTTGACGCAGGAATTTCAAGTGATCCACTTGATGCTACAAATTCCGGAGCTTTATTTACGCGTTTATCAAGCGAGTCAAAGAGAATAAAAAAAAAAAAAAAAACAAGCACGTGACAATGGACCGAGAACGAGAAAAGCTCGTCAGGTTCGCTGTTGCGCGAGCAATTTTGCTTCCAATTCATTAAAAAGGTCAAAGACATTAATGTACTTGGAAAAATATGCAAACGGCCGTTGAGCGTGTGTGTAAAAAATAAATAAACCATAAAAGTCACTGAGCTCGTTATAAAGTTGAGACTGCATGGAGGATTAAATTCGTGCGAAGCTTCGCTGAATTACTAGAACCCACAGGGCTTTCAGCAATTAGAAAATGTCGTATATACAAACAAGAAACAAAGATGGCTCCCTGATTAATAATTAAGCAACTGACGTGCAAAGAATTTATACAATTAAACAAAAAACTTGTAACCGATCGAAATATATAAGAATTCTCGTGACTAAAGAGCTTCCACCGAATTCCCTATCTCGTTATTACTAGAATTCTCCAAACGGTTGTATTACTTTAGTGCCTTAGTGTGAAGTCTCTGTTCACACCCCATCCACAGCAGCTTCCCTCATACGGTTCTAACATCCACACACACACACACACACACAGTCTTAGTTATATGGATGTATAAATGTACGAGTACGAAGGATATCCAGCCTGAATGCTGTACCGATTTAATAGCTCGAGGAATCTCGTAATTGAAGCCGTATCCGCCCATTCGAATCTTGCTCGTTGAATATATAGCTTGTAACGCGGATACAAGGGCATTAGGGATAGATACGTGTAGGCAGTGGTACGTTACCATCAAGCTCAACAGCATTCGACTTGGAGTTTCTCTCTGTTTGAGATATTCGCAACGTGCCCGTCTTGGCCACGTTCAATTTGGCACGTTAATTCCACGCTTTCTACCCCAATCCATCCAGAACTAGTGAGACTCACTCCCGAGACACTATCATATATATTTAGAGACTGCTGTGATAACGAGAATTTAGATCAGCTACTTTGGACTTGAAAATCATTCGAATAATTTTAATATTAATTAACAACAACAATGATGCTGGAATAGGTTAAGAAAAAACATGGAGAATAAAGGAATATGCACTGGAAATGAAATTTTGTTAAAAATCGTCGATATTTTGTTGAATACGATAAACTAAATATTTTTTGATAATTACAAAATGTTCGTTATTTTTGGCAGTATATTTGGTTTCTAACGGAATCTTCAGCGAAATTTACGAGTGGAAATTTGCTTCCGAAGAGACTTTCTAAAATATTTGTTGCTGCAATGACACAATTTTTGGGATTATTCAAAAAAACGTTTGGTCGAACGTATCGAACAAAATATCGATATTTTTCAACAAAATTTTCTTTTCAGTGTGTAAAAATGATCGAGACAAGCATTTCACTTGTTTTTTGTAATTAAGAGAAAAATCCTGCATGCAATTGATTAAAATAACGGGAAAAAGTTTTTTCTCGATACTGTGTAGTTCGTACGCTGCCGATTGTACCAGCTCGAATTTATATTTATGCAAAACATTGCACAACGAAATAGAACCACGAAAATATCCTTCGGCTAGACATTTTTATGTTACATTCCGGTGCTAATGAAGGTGTTTAGATGCGAGGCAACGAAAACGTTCCCTATTTACTAAGCGAAGTGGGGTTTACTCTTAATTACACCAACTCCCGTTTACTCTTGCCCCCCTCTCTCGATTCGACTTTATTTTTACGGTTCCCAAGACGCGCGCGGGCCGCCTGGAACATTGGCATCTCGTTCTCCATGACAACAGGCCAACTATTTATTATTTATGAGCCGCATAATTTACCAAAGTTTGGCCACCGTCGAAATTAAATTGCAAAACTTAGTTTCATTTTTTTTTTTATCATTGGCTAGTAGAAAAAAAAAACTTAGAAAAATTGGACAATTTTACGAGCTTCGGTGAATCTGAGTTGATTCAATGCAAAAAATTGAAAAAACTGCTCCGTGTATTTTGAGATGCTAGAGAGCTTGAAATTAAAAAAAAAAAAAATAAACGAACTCGACGGGGGGAAACAGAATTGACTTTTGAACGAAGAAAAACTTGAGTTTAAAACCTTTGCATGTTAAGTAGCGAGGAGCTGACGGAGACTACAAGCAAAACTTGCAGTAAATTTCAACTTAAACAAACACAAACTAGTACACAGAAAAATATTTGACACCTGAAAATATGAAAAGCTGTGCTTAGAGCCTCCGTATGCAAATTAGGGGTTTATGCAGACCCCGAGCTGTGGCAAGGACAAAGGGCTAAGTGGAACGAGCATATTATGTAGGACACAAGGCCAGGACGGGGACAGAGAGAGAAAGAGAGGGAGAGAGCGATAGGGGCGAGTCGAGGTGGCATGTGGAGCTTTCCCAAGGGAGCTTGCTCGGCTCGGGTGTGTTATCCCGTAACGTCTCGGAGGCCCGCGATCTATCGCCCCATTGACCGCCACTCCATTATCAGGATCGTAACGTTGTAACCCCTGTTACGCTTCTGCTGTTTCCAGAGTATAATCTGAAGGGTGTGAGAGTCCTCCTCGTTTCAAGCCTCAATCTCTGTCTCAACAGCTGCTGGTTGTCGCTCTCCTTCCCTCTTATTTGCTCCCGACTATACTTAAGCACAAGTTCCGCAGCTTTTGCAAGGTCCCCGGATGGTCAACCTCTCTTCTCTATTCCTTCTGGATTTTCCTTCCTTTCGAGGTACGGATTTCCACCGCTCAATCGTGTATGATCTTTCTTCTTTCCACGCCACACGGATTTTCATTCCTAATTCAATATCTTTGCATGTCTCTTGAATTCTCGAAACCTCTCGTGGTTTCATCGCCTTTACTCGGCACACGAATTTTCGACCAGGAATCACATTCTCTTTCCTTGTCCCCTCCCAACCTTCTCCTGTCATCGTCCCTACTCCGTAGGGATTTTTTCCTTTGAATCGTAATCCTTCTCTTTTCATCTATCCAACTTTGTCTTCATCCTTTACTTTCGTCAGTTTATCGACAGGCACACACACACACACACACACACAAACGCTTTCACACACGTCCCACGTAAATCCGACGACTGGGAATGTGGCAACCGAATAAGATGGCAACGCTGACCTATCGCACTTTGACGTACTCTGCTGGAGGACTCACTTCTGTTGGCCAACTTACAACGTGTAGCAGCAGGTTGGGAAACCCGAGCTATGTGTGGATCACGACCCCATCAGCTATTCTTCCAGCATCTGACCCGAGCCAAGTGTTTCTGTCGCGATAGCACATACACATTTTTGCGATCACGACGCCAAGGAATTTCTCGCAGAGATCCTTACACACGCGACAAATCGATCCTGATTTTTTCCACGTGATTTGAAAATGAAACTTTTTTTCTCTCCCATTCATCCACGTACGTCCTAACGTACGTTTTTCTCAAATCAATATTCAAGGAACTCAATTGTAGTTGTTGGTCAACGACAAAAGTCTCTACGTTGATTACAAATTGTGGAAATTTTTCTTCATTCCCTTTCCTGTTGGCAGTGCCCACATAATTCGCTCCTCACATCTTCCTCCCCTCTCCACTGTCCGGGGTTACAGTAGAAACACGTGAAATTAACTTTTAATATTCGTTGATGTTCTGGAAGATTCTGGATCCAAAAGATCAACCGCTCTCCCATTGACGCATAAATATTTTCCGAATTACCTTTTTTTTTTTAAATCTATTCAGGTCAGCGGTTACAGCTGTTGCGGATTCGTATAGGAAATTCATTAGGTACTCGTCACTTTATGACTGATTGAGAAAATATGGGAACCCGATGATGCAATGAGACAGGGGGGGGAGGGGGGGGGGGGGGAGGGAGCGATATTCGGCGCCGACGTCGACATATATATCAGGACAGACCGCAGATGATACCACGGTGGAGAGTTATAAATGCACTCTCTGATAAATGATGAGCCCCAACAGCCTAAAACTGTACGAAGATAGTGAGCTCGCCGGGATGAAAAAAAAAAAAAAGATCGATTCTTCCTCCCGATGGTCAGCCGTGTAAGCCATCACGATTTTTTAAATCGTTTTATCTCGAAACCGATACGCACACGTGCGAGTTTCTGTTTGAAGAGAGACGCGAATAGCCGAAACGCGATTCGGCCGATTTTCCAAATATAAATTTGATTGATCCTCGGGCCAATTAACTCACAGGGTTAACGTATTTTTGTAACGAAACCTCTAATGGAGTGGCGATCAATCAAAAACGAAGTAGAGGTAAATTTGACCGGCCGATCATTGAAAATGGTGGCTTTAATAAGCTCTCAACGAACTCTGGCCAAAAACGAATAGTGTTCCGCATAAAACGATAATGTAATTGAAATTTTGATGAAACGTTCGCGAAATATTAAACGAAAATTCAATTATTTAAGAATTTTTCAAAATAGGCTACATGATAACACGATATTAAAAGGTCAGGGTGTACAATTCGTAAGGAATTAAGGAGGCAAAGTAGGAAGACGAGTATAACGAATATAAAAAGATCGTTAATCCAAGATATTACATTGATATTCACACTGTACAGCCACGAGAGAAATCGTGTCACAAAAGGAGAGAAGAGAGGTTGGGAAAAGAGGGAATAAGTGAGCGAGAAGAAGGCTTGGGAGCAAGGGACCAGGGCACAGGGCAGGCGTCGTCGCACACACCTTTTGTAAGAGTTTACCTCTTTCTATGTGCCTGCGCTCGTAGTCGGTCCTAGGCTAAGGTATATAAGGTCGTTGAAATCAGAATATATAAGACCTCCTCCCGTTGGTATCACGCCCAGAGGAATTGCCCCGAATGAGATAACACGATAATATATCGAGTTCTTACGTAGCAATGTAAAATAGTACCAGCCGTCTGTGGGCTTGGAAGTCGTGATATATCATTCGAGACATGAGCAAGTCTTATTGGATTCGCTTTCACGCGTTTTCCTTTCCGGAACTGTAAGCCCCATTATACTATTTTACCTAACCCCTTGCTGTACCCACAGAATCATTCAAATTGGAACGACGACAAAGAGCAAGTGAAATCGATCGTTTTACACCGAACCTTATAGCAAGGAAAAATAATAAAACGAAAAGAAAGAAACGAAAAAGAAAATTCAATCAACGAATCGATCGATCTCAAGAGCTTCGAATCCTTTAAGGATTTACGAGATAGAACGAGACATTGCGGTCGACGTGCATTAAATTCAACCTCCGCACAAACTTATTGCGCTTCGTTGAACCATCAACTTTCCAAACTATTCAATAATTCCTCCAATGATTTTTAATTCGAAATGAATTATTTATTCTTCTCCAGATATTCTCCGGCATGTCGAACAGATTCGATAATACATCGAAACATTTCCTTCCACCTGTGCAAAGTTATTTTTTGCCATATATACAGAACATAATAAATCATCGTTGAAGGGGAAAAGCGTCTTCTCGTTTCCACCCTCATATCTCCGATGAAATTTACTCCGGGATAACGAAAATACACTTGTCGAAAGTTGAACGTCGAAGGGTAGATATAGACACAAATTAAATATGGGCATGAATAAAAAGCATATATCATTGGAAAATGACGGCGAGAGGCCAGCTCAAAGAAAATGCTGGCATCCCCTCAAAACTTTATCCTCCGAGAGCCCTCCAGCCAATCTCCCGAAAAGAACTCTAAACAAAAGCTTACGTACAAACCTCCTTAATATTTAACGGACTTACGAAAACCCCTAAAAGTTCAAGGGGTTGCAAAAATAACGTCCGCATTTTGAATAGATCGATCGATAAAAATAGTTCTCGTATTTCCTTTCACATGTTCTGCACATACACAAAACTAAGAGAATCAAAAATGCACGTGTTTTGATTTCCCGGCGATAAGGAGATGCACAAGAACCTTTCCCCAACCGATTTGCCTTCATTACCAGAATTAAGGGAAGCATTTTTTTCGTTTGCAGAAATGATTATGGGAAAACCTCGTATCAACATAGCCGGTGACTATATTGGTACAACGTGGAGTACAATAGGTCGTCGAGAAGAAATACCATACAGTTGAGTCAGGCAACCGGAGAATCGTGAACAGGAAGAAGGGTCACTGAGAGAGTGAGAGAGAGAGAGGGAGAGAAAAGAGGGAATGGGAGTCGCGTAACACGATTGGATTACATGCGCTCTAGTACGTGTCAGGTCGAGAAATACATGTGTGCTTCTAAGCATAGATCGCCCAAACATGTTCAGGCAAACATAGTTGGGCTCAAAGACCTCCAAGGATGATATGGGTCACCGTATGGTTTGGAGGATTTTTTAAAGGGGTTTGATGCCTCGTCAAAAACCCACCGAACCATTTTTTTTTATCGTTACATTTTTCATAAAAACTAAACAAAGCCATTTGCCGAGTAATGAAAATTCGTCCTTTTCAATAAGAGAACACAGCGATTGAATTTACGTAGTGGAAACAAAATCAATACACAAATAGAAGGGGAAAAGAGCAATCAAAGAACAAATCCAAGAAGACTACCGACGTCAAACCAAAAAATAATACACCGTTCCTTTTCAAAGCAATCGAAGTGTTCGATGTCTGGATTATAACAATAAAGTACAGCGGTATTTGCCTAGGTATCAATTGCATTTCGCGAGAATAGAGAAACCGTGAGAGAAAATTAAAAATGTTCTGGCTAAGGCACGTGATACTCATCGAAGCACGTATTAGAAGCAGAGGATGTTTCAGCGCAGCAGAGTCGAATTCATCTCCTTCACTTACATCCCTTTCGTCCTGGCTTATGGAAAAATATATTGAGCCAGCAGTCGTGTCTATGTTTAAAGAATATTGTTGCAAACATTACCGTCTCTGCAATTTCACTTTACGGCATTGTCCCTACGTCTGTGAAGTTAGCATCTCAAATGTTGGCATCTCACAATATAATTCAAGATAAAGTGGCATCCAGCATAGTTCTACAGTTCTTGATAAGTTTCAACAATAGTTCCGGCGAATAAACTATTAAAATCGGATTTTGAAAAAATGAGATGCTAACTTCGCGAATACGTCATAGCATGTCATCTAAATGTAATGAATAGTGAGATGCTAGCCTACTGTGGAGAGTGCTGGTTCGGAAAAAGGCTCTAGATGATGACCAGCTTCTCTCGCTATAAAATGCAAAAGAGTTCTGGCCTTTAGCACTTTCTCGTATTTTTAGATTTATTTTATTTTTCATAAAAAATCTTATAAATAGTGAGATGCTAGCCTGCGATCGAGAGTTCTGGCTTAGAAAAAGAGCTAAAGAGTTAAAGTCAATAGTTAATAAATTAGCTATTGTTAAGCCTTATCAAGAACTATGCTCCATGCCACTTGATCTTGAATTAATTTGTAAGATGCTAACATCTGAGTTGCTAACGTCACAGACGTATGGTTCCTTCACGCGTTGATCCATTATGACGACAAGTCAAATTCCATCCAGGTTTTGGGAGCTTTTCTGCAGTTAATTATCGATACAGGCAATGGATTTGATTGTGTACGTTAGAATCCTCCCATATTTTCCAGGATTGGAGACTTTTTTTTCTATTTTATTATTAATCCAAACAGGAGACTTGATCAACTGTGGATCTGTTTGGGTTTTCGTTCAACCAAACCCGCCGATTTTTCGTACCAACGGAAAATGTAGTGGCTAATTTATAACTCAAGATGAAAACCTTTTTGTATTATTTTATTAACTGCGTCGATTTTTCAAAGATAAAGATTTATTTTGAAAAACAATTGGACACCACTGAAAGCCTGAAATAAAATGTTGACGGGAGAAAGATACGTGCCCGAAAAGAAAAGCAACGAACGTTCGAGGGGATATCCCTGTGACACATACTCTTCGTGTGAGGCTACTCTCTTTGAACTCTGTAACAACGAGAGCTGTACACAAGGCCACGAAACGTTAAGCGCTCTCGCGTAAAACCAGAGTTAACCTGTGCATTACCGGAGCAAAAGTAAAGGTTTCGGGTCTGAAATGTGTAGCTGTGCCGGTTGCCGACGAGGAGAGATGCAGAGAGCGAGGGGGTATGTTTATTTCCTGTGCTTGGGAATCCCTCAGAAGCGACGTGGGGGAGAAAACGAGTGACAAAGGCATAGCGGGAGAGAATGGAGGAGGGTTGGAAGGAAAAGGCGCAAGAGGGCAAGGTTGGGAGGGCTTGGAACGCTTAACTTTGTGCTGGGCATTATGCATGTGTCCTTTCACTTTAGGTGCGCTTCCACAGGGCGGGTCGAGAAATGGAATAAAATTATAATGCATGTTCTGCTTGGACAGGTTTAAACGCAGACTCGCTAACTTTGCTACTCTCTGCCGAGATAATCTACTCTTTCTCTTCCCTTCCCTCTCAGCCTTCATTTTCGCTTTCGCGCTAACCTAGAATTGGCCCTACAGCCATTTTGTGACACAAATTTCGAGTCACACTTCGGTCATATGAAAAAAAAACGTCTCTCATATTCTCAAGTCCAAACAAAATAACAAAACGCGTTCATCACAGGTGTGAAACATCGTGACGAAGCGTCAATATAGAAAAAATATGAATACAGAATTGCTCGATACTGTTTGCACGAATCAGCACAACATCCAAACTGGCTGCACCACATACAACTCTCGTAACATAACCTGTAATGTATACAGAAGCCTCACACCACCTATAACCGATAGATATCCTGGCGACTATCGAATTCAATCAACGAATCAAGTATGCACTCTACTTGATGAATTTGTGATCGAGATGGACGAAACAAAGGATAGAAAATCGGTTCAACTCAAGGGGTACACGTATGAGCTATCGTGTATCTCGATAAACGACCAGCACGATGATCCTGTATTCAGACCAATATGAATACAATAAATATCGATCGAATTCATTGTTTCAAATCAGAGATAACTGTTTGTATGTCGTTTCATTGATACTGCACGATTTTAGAGCTGTTTAAACCGATTTAACGTTATCCGTAAATCGAAAAAGTTGCGATTCCTACAGAACATGCGATTCAAGAAAGCATTACAATCATACTTTAGTAATCAATGAGGCATAAACCTGACATTTTTGACACGTATGAATTGATGCGACCAAATGACTAGCCCTCGCAGGAAAGCTGGGACGTTTTTCGTGGAGTAATGGATACACTAAATACGGGGCAGTCAGCTGGATAGCTTGGAAGTTGGAAAAACGTGTGTCGATCGAAAAGTACATCGCGCTGTTTTCTTGCCAGACGCTATCCTCAAAGAGGTATTCCAGCCACGTAGCTCGCGAAATCTCAACAGGGAGTGGGTACGACAAGAGGAGAAGAAGGAGGCGGAGGCAGCGACGGACGAGGAGGAGGATAAGCCAACGAGAGATGCGGGATAGAAATCGAGAGACCCGGACGAGAATATGAGATTGTGAGGCGCATGGACTTGCGCCCCTCAGAGGTGTTTTCGAACCAAGGAAAGAGGAAGGGAGCGAGACAAAGAGAAGTGTACAAACCCCTTAATAGCAGTAGTAGTAGACCAGATGGGAATAAGGTTCACTTCGATTCACGCGAACTCTTGGTCGATCCTCAAGCCCGACACTCAACGTCGTTATCATCTATAAGCGATGCCATCCTATGCCTTCTTCTATCTGCCATATTCGATCAAGCTCTAGGGTAACCAATACACAGAAGAGCACCGTCTGCCATCCGTGATCGGCCATTTTTATGGTAAATTGTCTTGGATAGGAAGAGATAACGGTGTACCAACATCTGTTTTCTCTTTCTCACTTCTCGTCAGCTGCGTACGTGGCCAATCGACGCTCCATTCTCCTTCACATATTCTTGTCGCGCTCTATTCGGTTCTCTCAATGGAGCTTTAAAAATCGACCAACAGACCAGCAAGACTGTCCGGATTCAGCTGATACAGCTCACGCACTGCTGCTTATTTCTACATTTTCTGTTGGACTACAGGCGTTGAAAAATTGCCTTACTCACAAGGTTTGTTTGACGATCTCGGGAACAGGATGAGTATGGATGAGGAACGCACTTTTCGTAAGTAAAAAAGTATTTTCATGGGTAGTGTCTGATGAATTGTGATAAACCCAATGAACCCATACTGGAAAATTCAGACTCGCAATTGCAAAGAGAGGTTGCCACTTTCCTAGAGTATCGTTAGAATGTGCACGATCTGGAGACAGAAAGGAATAGAGGAGGTACGGAGTCAGCAGAAAATCGTGAAGGACTTGTACGCGCAGAGAGGTCGCGAGTGATTCGGAGGTTGGTTTATGCGGCAGAATGATGTGTGTATGGCTGGAAAATGGAAATGCATCTAGGAGCGATTAGTCGTGGCATAGTGGCAGGCCAACCTGCGTCAGCGGATGGCCTATTCTAAATGTATGTGTTGTATACCAGTAGCGCGTGTGTAACGAGAATTGTAGAAGCAGCAAGCACTCCGATGATGTAGAGATCATGGGAGAAACCTGGAGGAAGGAGGAGAGTGTATGGCTTTCACAAGATGTGAAGTAGACGAGATAAACTTTTTGCATCGGGCGAAAGTTATCTGAAGAATTCTTTCGGTTCTTCGAGGCCAAGAATTGAGGAGAAAAGAAGAGGTATCCTCCGGATTTTCTATACGACTTCGCATCCTCCAGGAACGATGGGTTGCTCCCTTCTCCTTTTAACTTTTCTATAGAGCGGGCCAAAAATCGTACGAAACAAATTTATGCCCCAGCTCCGGCGAGAGTGTAGATCGCATAATCCTGAAGAGAAAAGTTCTTAGCCACTTATCTCTCCGATGCACGGTTGATAAGATACTAACGAATTAGTAACGACCAATCAGATCCACCGTTGAAAGAACAATGGAGCCCCCACTCCCGCTTTCTCTGCAGAGTTCCCGATTGGCTGTGGGACTAATCGAACGATATCTTCTCAACGCTACATCGTAGAGAATAATGCAGCAGGAGTTTTCTCTTCAGAATTCTTCAATCTTTCCACTCCCCTACTTTCAGAGCCTCCACTTTGGAGTCGACCTGTATTTCGCAACGTGCACACTCACTCGTACCTAAAGATACCATGTGGAAAGAGAAGATCTACTCGAGTACGAAGCTTCGAGACAGCATCCAAGCATAGTCGAACTGTGAGCTTGAGATCGAAACCTAGAGAAACCATGAAGAATGAGGCAGCGGGGGAGATTGTGGAAGGCAAGTGAAGTAAGGATGAGAAGAGAGCAAGGGCAAAGGACTTGCTCCGTTTGTCACGCATTTCACAGTGGCGTGGTACGATTTCGTTAAACGACCATCCATCTGTAAGGATCCGTTTCACAAATTGAGGAGCATCAAGAGCACACGATGTTTATGTACAGGGTGTGTCATCTCTAAGTAACTTGTGTCATGCTTCAAGGAGATAAATCTGAACAAATCGATCTACTAATGCAAGTGGGCAATGGAACGATTTTTGAAAGATTCTCGACTATCGCGTCTTCCCTAAAGTAACAAACAATTCTGCGTCACCCTATAGCATGAAAAGCGGTCTCTTCGATATAAAAGCTCTCCGGGGAAAGCTCGTGGTGAACCGATCGTGGCTGACACAGCCGAGCCTTTCTCGATACGTCGTCATTTTTATATTCTATACAACGGAAAGAATGCTTTTCCACAAGTGCCGGGAGTCGTCTTTCACCCTTCGAGTATGAAACCCGATAGTTGCGACGGACGTTAAGGCCTACGAGATTTGTCATATATTTCCTTCGGCATAAAATAACGTTTGGTGTATTGTGTAGCTGAGGGAAAGTGATGGTGCGGGTTGATAAAAATCGTACGCGTTTTACGTTTTTCAGAAATGATCAACAAAACGGACATATCTTTTCTTTCTTTAGTTTTTCATTCGTAAAGACTATTTGACAAATATAAATAGTCTGTCCCGAGGCTCCTGAATTTTCGTTATTCCATTCCAACTTTTTTACTTCATCTTTCCGTTAATATTCTCATGGTGGTTTCTGCTAAAAACCGCTTTTCCTTGCAAGCTGTTTCTCGCATCAATTCTCGAGTCTCAGCCCATAATATCCATCTCTATATATCGAACATCTCTTTTACGATGCAATTTACCAAGTTGAACTAACGCCACCATAAAATAATCTTATGATTTTTCCAATAGCCTCAGGGAAGCTCTATCTCTCCCTCCCTCTCTCTCTCCCGTTTCCCTTCTCACGTCTTCACGCCTCTGTCTCTGTTATACCTCCATTTTTTTATCAGGAATTTCGTCACGTTTCCCGTTAATACATGGTTTTGCGCCAGAAAATCGTCGCATCATCGATGGGATTGCATGAAAAATCCTTTCGTGTATAGAAAACGATCGATACCAATAAACACGTATCGGACCAACACCTCGCGACGTATTTATCATAAAATTCCTCCGAAATGTTTTCACACTGTTCCAAGCAAAAAAAATCTAACTTCAATAAATTGATGAATCTGTATTTTTTCAATTTTCTTAATTAATGTTCCGCCGTATTATTATAATAAACAATCTCATGTTGCCAAGAAAAAAAGATTGTTTAATAGAAATAACCATCAATATTAATAAATTCATATACTAGGCTACATTATTGTATATAAGCAGTATGTACAATCGTATATAATTATATACAAATATATTAAATCCCATCGGGCCAATTTTTGCATATTCATTTTTGCTCGGTTTTCTTTATCAATATAAATTCAAAAATAATCGAGGCACACAGTATTTTGCGAGAAATAAGGTTTGGATTACAAAACATCGTGAAAAATATATTGACACGTTGTTTAAATAAAAAATGGTTAAAAAATTAACTTAAATTTGTTGAATCAGACTTTTGACGAGAATTCCCAAACTAAAATACTCCAAACTGACGAATACTTTCAATCATTCAGTTGAGAGTTTTGAAAATGAATTGAGGAATCTTGTTGAACCCTTTAATAATTATGGCGAACGGGTTTCATGGCATTCTGCATCATAATATTGCATGGGATATCGTGTGTTAATGATGAACATGACTGTAAAATATTTGGACCAATTTCCAGCTGCAGTCCCGGGTCGATATATTTATCGAAAATTGCACCGAACCATTCTTTTGCACTGCCCGTAGAAGTTTTCTTTGAAATATCGCACGCACCATTACCCACCGTTGGAAATGCAAGGTTTTTCCGACCATTGCCTGCGATGCGCCTGTGAACGAGCAGCCCGAAATGCACGAATGCAAAAATTGATCGAGCGCCGGTACGAGTTGAGATATCCAGAGGACACCACCTTGCAGACTAGGAGAGCGGAACTTACTGCAGAACGGTAACGCGCGATATAAAGTATAGATTTTTCGATGCAGCGATAATCCTAGAGTTGTCACCAGTTGTCGCTGGTAAATGAAAAAATGGCGACCCGTCAATAGCAGTGTGTTTTCGCTGCGTTTCTATGTTGATGATCAGCCCCCCATAACAAGCGAGTTACGTCGCAAAAACGGTCGCCTCGAAGCAACACCGCTCTCGTTTATTTATTTTAGTTTCTCTTTTGAAAAGCACGATAAATATAATTGCTTAGGAAAAAATGTCGCGAGAACGTGTGGGAAGTGAAAAAATGAGTGCCAAATCAAAAAGAATTGCTAATCATCGAGCTCTCTTCAAGCCAAGGACAAAAACCGACGACGACGATGAATTGTCCTATCGACTTATTATGACTGCCCGGAAAACTGGAAAATTGAATCTAGTCTCGAGAGGCTTGGCCACCGGTACGTTCAATTATTGCGTCACAATCAAACTCTATTTTTTTTTTTTTTACCTTCCGACATTGAGTCAACGAGTATCTATTGATTTTACAGTTCCAAACAAAATTTGGACGATTAACGATTTGACCAATGAGGAAATCGAAGAACTACGCGTCAATTTGGACTTCGAGGACGAACGTGATCCTTGGTGGGAACAAGAGCCATTGAAGACCTTGAATTTGAGCTCCAATTGCATAACGAATATTGATCCCAAAATACAGTTTCTTGGGGAACTAACAGATTTAGATGTACGTAGAACAAACAAAAAATCAGATTTTGTGAAAAACGATTTTAAATGATAAAATTGAAATTCCCTCACTAACGCCATCTGTGAAAATCGGACTCGTCTTTATTGACAACTTCCGGTACAATAATTTCAACTTTTTTCCAATCTCATGATTCTCATAAAGTTTAAAGCTTTTTTTTTCAAGATTGAATTTTTCTGAGACACCATTCATCAGAACAGATAAATGAGTCGGATTTTTAATACAAATAATTCCTTCTTTATCGACAGTTCTCGCGTAACTTATTAGAAAAATTACCGCGGGAAATTGGAGCTCTCACAAAACTGGAAAGATTGGATTTATCGCATAACAAGTTGAGCAGCATTGATGAGAATTTTTACAAATTGCCCGAACTGAGGCAATTGAATTTGTCGAACAACAAACTGGACGAGCTAAGTGCTTCGATCGGTGACTTAGTAATGTTGGAAGCTTTGGTAATATTGTGAATTTTACTAACTTTTTCGAGTACTTTGTGTCGCAGATATTCAGAATCCGCTAAAAAAATCTTTTCCTCTTTTTTATGTTGGAATCTTTTTTTCGTATGAATTGTTTTTCTTAAAAGGAGGAAAATTAAATTTTTTCCGAATTTTTTTCAACTGGTTCTTTTAATTTTTCGAAATTTCGGTGTAAAAATGATAAAAAATCTTCTAACACGGTTTTGACTCGGTAGAATCTTTCTTTTAACGACTTGACTGAACTGCCTGTTGGAATGGGATACTTGGTACGTTTGGTAAACCTCGATATTAGCCACAATCACCTCCGGGAGCTGCCGCCTGACATAATGAGCATGAGAGGTGTGTTTTCTTTATAATAAAAAACTTAAAAATGTTGCTAGAAAACTTAGAAAATACAGATTAAAAACTACGAGCCTATGGAACTAATTATTGATGGAAAAAATTATAGATAAAGACTGGAAAATCTGTGTGACTAACCGAACTTAAATCAAGATCCGTCTAACACGTTTGCAGAAGAACAAAAGTTTCTGTAAATACTTTGAGCGTGTGGCTTTGACAAAATGCTTATATATTTATTTCTTCCAAATAGGCTGATAATTTTATTCGCAACGAATAACCGCTTTTACGCACCCCTCTCTCTCTCTCTCTTGTAAATAATTCGAAAATCAATGAATTTTCCAGAGCAACGATCTCTTTGAATTATTCTCGAATTTAAATTTTCCCCAACCCCGAGTGTGTGTGCCATAATATATTTAAAGAGGTTCTGTCGCCATAATCATAATAGTATGTACAAAGTAACGGCAAAATCATCAGCTACAATTTTTCCAAGACAATGTTTTGACATTTTGCGTGAATCTTCTGGAGCGTCGTATCATAATGCACTGGGAATGAAATTTTGTTAAAAATCGTCGATATTTTGTTGAATAGGGAAAACTAAATATTCTTTGATAATTTCAAAATTTTCGTTATTTTGGCAGTATATTTGGTTTCTAACGGAATTGTCAGCAAAATTTACGAGTGGAAATTTGCTTCCGAAGAGACTTTCTAAAATATTTCTTGCTGCAATGACACAATTTTTGGAATTATTCAAAAAAACGTTTAGTCGAACGTATCGAACAAAATATCCATCTTTTTCAACAAAATTTTGTTTTCAGTGTGTGTAACAAAAATTTGAGAAGGATTTATCTAGATATTCAGTTTTTTAAATCGCAGCTTTACCATGAGGTCTTATGGGAAGTTACGAAAAAAGACGATATTTTACAACAAATAACTCTTTTCCTAGACGGTCAAACTTTCTCAAAGTTTACCCACAGTTGAGTATGATTTTTAAGAAGGTTCATACGGATTTTAAACAATTAAACTTGGAATTTATCTAACGCATGAGAAACGATGAAACCTCCTTAAAAACTTACCATCACGCTTGACACGTGACAATATCGTGCACTCAACAACAAGACAATCGAAGGAGCAATTAGTATAAAATGAAAAACTTTTTTCCGACAGTTCTTAAAAAATTAGACGCCAGTTTCAATAATTTGGAAGTTGTCCCGGCACTCGGTGAATTGAGGAAAGTTGAGTTAATCGTCATGCACAACAATCAATTATCGACCTTTCCCGATTTAACCGGTTGTACAGCATTGCGTGACCTTGACTTGGCTAACAATAATATCGCTGTATGTACATACGGGAGCTTTACTATTTTTCTACATGTCTCAAGTTTTTCCACATTTTTTAACTTTTTTTACAATTTTTTATCACTCAACACGCCCAAATGACAATTTTACCGACAGGAAATAAAGATGGAGTTTTTGGAAGACATGGGACAACTTCGAACACTCAGAATGGACAGCAACAAAGTTGAAGAGATACCTGAGGAAATTGTTAAATTACTCAACCTAGAACGTCTCGATCTTTCCTGCAACAAATTGTCCAAGTTTGTTCAAATCTTTCATCTCATTGATTTTTCACTTTTTATTCATTTTCTTGACTCAAAGAATTCGGAAATTTATTAACCCTTGCTTGCCACACCGCTGTAGAATGACCTACTTGCCAGCATGGGGTAGATTTGTACTCCAGTGACAAAAATTGTTATAAAAAATGAACTACTGAATATTTCGACTTGAAAAGTCGAACCAATTGTTTGCATGTCTTCGAAGCTGGGGGTCGATTTAAAACTAGTAAAAAAAAAAATGAGTGTGAGTTCGGAAGAACGTGGTTGAAAATGTTTAGAAGAAAAAAATTCTAGTACAAAAAATCGCCGCTGGAAGGCGAGTCGCCATTTTGCTATTGCTATTTGAAAAAATTCAACAATAATTATTCTTCCTAGCATTCCCAACTTCATCAGCATAATGCCAAACCTCAAATACTTTGGAATTGAAGGCAATGACGTGAAAAACATTCGTCGTGACATTATACAGTGTGGCGCGCCTCGTATTTTACGTCATCTACGTCAAAGTTTCGAGCCAACGAAACTCGACGTCAATGAATCCTCCTCGTTCGTAACGAGTGCCGTCAACTGTCCTGACAAGTATGAATTTTTTATTAAAATACAAAATATTTACAACAAAAATATTAAAAATCTCGATTAAAAAAAAATAAAAAATAAAAATTCTTGACGATTCAACTACGCAGTTGAAAAATCGATCGGAAAATTATTTTCTATTTATTGTTATCGAGACGCCGAAAACTTTCTGTCGGCAATCACACGTGAAAGCTCGCGCTTGAAAAAATAAGCTCGAATTATCTCGATGATTAATTTGCCATTCGAAAAGCGATTTCCTATGCTCTTTGAAAGAAAACGTCAAAATTACTGTTAAAAATTCTAGGTACGTAATGAGAAATACAAAGTTACTCAGTTTGACTGGGCAAGGTTTGAGTGAAGTACCTAATTCTGTATTGGAAGATGCGAGTGAGGCATTGGTGACTTGCATCGACCTGAGTAGAAATAAGTTGCGCGAAGTACCTGAAAAAATATCAACTGTCCGGACAGTCACGAATCTTAAGTTAACGAGTAACAATTTGTGCATTGTCGATGAATGGCTCGGAGAGTGCTTGGTGCACTTGAGTTATCTCGATTTGAGTCAAAATTTATTGACCAATTTACCATCGAGCTTGAGCAATCTTCAACACCTTCGAGAAATCAATATTTCGTTCAATCGGTAAGTTTCAAATATTCCTTTAAAAAAAAAAGTTTTCAATTGAAAATTATAGCTGAAAAAAAATGCAAAGTTAAACTTTTTTACATGAATATTTTTTCTTTCGCCTCGAATTTGTCGGTTGGAAATTTAAATTTAACGCATTTCCTTAACTTTTTGACTAGTCAATGAAACACGGCGAAAAATCGAGTTTTGTTTACAATTTCGTTTTGAAATAATAACTATTATTTGTTAATTATTGATTAAATATTGATAAATTCATTACAAATTAATTATTATTAATAATTAATTATTAATTAATATTTAATTGATCGATCAATTAACAATCAATTATTAATTTATTAATAATCTATTATTATCTATTTATTAATGATTAATTGATAATTGATCAATTGTTATTAATTAATCTGAAAGCTCGTGGGAATTAGTAATTCCGAATTAATTTCGAGGTTAAAATTTTGGTTATTCATTAAACGAACGCTGTGAAATCGAAGATTTACGGGTTTTGTTGAATTTTGTTTAGTCGCTATTTGAATGAATCCTAAGAACAGATTTTCCTTAGATTTACAAAAATCCCTGATTGTATATACGAAATAACGAGATTGGAGATATTGATTGGCAACGATAATCAAATAACGGAAATTGACGAGACGTCCTTGAAGAAATTGCAAAGGCTAGCGAACCTCGACCTTTCCAACAACAACATAATGCACGTGCCACCAGAGCTTGGCAATCACACGCACTTGAGGTAACCTCCAAGTTCCGGTTTTCAATTTTTTTAAAGTCATTCATTTCGATTTTTTTCATGGACGGTACACCGTTGAATTTATGTTTGCATCAATCTTTTTTATTTTTTTCTCCCTCTCATATAGGCTTTTGCATCTTGCCGTAACGTAGGCTATAATTGGCCGATCGAATTTGCATAAGAAAAAAATAAATAAATAAATAAACAACGCACTGAACATCAGCACGGCCATTTTTAGTTTCTGCCTTTTTTCCCGCACGTGCGTTTATCGTTTTGATTGGAATGCATTATGGATCATCACAATCGTACATTTTTTCAACGCACGCAACGTTTAGGTTAGAAACATGAGGAAAAACGAATTATTTTTCGATTGAAAGAGAAGAACAAACCTCGGTAACCAATCATATTTTTGCATTTTCTTCAGGACACTTCTCCTGACAGGAAACTGTTTCAAACAACCCAGACACGCTACACTGACCAAAGGCACTGAAGAAATTCTTTCATACCTTCGAGATCGAATTCCCACGTAAAAAAAAATACACAGGAAAAAAAACACTAACGACAATATTTTGTATTCATTCGCTTGAGCATATGTAAGTAAATGTACTAAATCGTTATTCCGTGAAGGAAAACAAACAGTGTTTAACAGATTGATTTCGTCGATGAGCAAAAATCGTACGAAATTCGTCGTCAAATGTCGAAGAGTCAACGCGAGATGAAGAAAAATAAAAGAATCAAGTTACATAAAATTCCCAGCGTTGATCCATTCTCTTCGGAAAACTCGTCGAATTATACGAACGAACATGTTTTTGAAGTATATTCATCAAAAACGATCACTTCCGACGTTTGTACACGACGCGGCCAACGGATTTGCTCACTGCTGAGCTCTAACTGTTCGTTTTTCGTTCGTAGTTGCGCACGTTGCGGCTGCGCAGTGCGCACATCAGCCCTGTACGCTGAAGCAGCAGCGCCGCTCGGAAAGAACTAACAACCGGCGCCATTCTTACGTACACGCCAAAAGGTCAAGTTTCGACTCTTTCCATACAGTCTCCGCGTCTTGGATGCTTATTCGGGTCTCGTGGGTGAAAATCGCGCGGGAAACATTGGACGATTTGTCGCTTCTCGACCAGTGTATCAAGCGGTCGAGTCAGGTTATAAAAACAGATTGTAACATGGACAACCACTTCTGATTTATTTCGTAAAAATCATTAACGACTGTCTTTGTCCATTAAATCCAATAAATACACGATAAATACCATGAAGTGCACAATCCCAGAAATATCATGGCATAATCGTGATCCAGTTCTAAGTGTCGATATACAAACGACAATCAGTGAAAACTCGAAAGATATCTTTTGGCGTTTGGCAACCGGAGGCTCTGATTCACACGTTCTCGTAAGTTATGACTTTTGATTTGTCTTCTGCCAATTCCACATTAATCCTCGAATCATAGCAATAATTAATTATCATGGACCGAGAAAAATATAAAATGTTCGATCTTCTATGGAATGTTGATGTTCGCAAAAACTCATCGTTTTTTTTCGAACGTCATTGGAACTGTTTTGTTTTTTTTTCCTCATATCGCTGCCATATACTTGAAACAATCGTAACAACGTGTTTGAAAAATCGTCAAAATTTTTATAAATCTCCACAAAAACACGAACATTTGATCAAATCATTTTTTTCACGAGTTAAACATTTTTATTCCGTCAGAATCGAGCGTGTATTGGAAAATGGAGGAAAAGCTCGATTTTTCATCGAAATATTTTTTTTTTCTTAACAAAATTTTACTTGAAATTGAAATTTCGAGGTTCCGGCTTTTTTTTTCTTAGATATGGCATGTCGCTATAGACAGAAACAACGAAGTGTCAACAACGTGCGTAGCTGATCTGGAACGTCATCAGAAAGCTGTGAACGTCGTGAGATTTTCACCGTCCGGCGAATTGCTCGCCTGTGGAGATGACGGCAAGTTGTAAAAAAAGATGCAGAAACGTCGAACGAAGCTCCTTCTTTTTTTTAAATCGACAAATTGCGCAAGCGGCGGATGGAGAACTGTTTATTTCATTTTTAGAATCCACGATCATACTGTGGAAGCAAAGAAACGATTTTAATTTACCGCCTCTTCCCGGTGAGAAAAACCTCAACAAGGAACAATGGAACTCGTGGAAAGTATTGAGAGGCCATGTGGAAGATGTTTACGATTTGTACTGGTCTCCGGACTCGAATTTTATCGTCTCCGGCTCGGTCGACAACAGCGCTATCGTTTGGGACGTCGGCAAGGGACGTAGCGTTAAAATTTTGCAGGATTACAAAGGATTCGTTCAGGGCGTCGCTTGGGATCCTCAAAACCGTTACATTTGCACATTGAGCACCGATAGGTAAAGAAAAATTGAAAAAAAAAACAAGAGAAAATATTGATTGAACGTTTTACCCTGGAACTACAAACCGGGGGACGGGCTACCCCGGACGGGCTTCGAATTACGTTCCCAAGATCATTTTTCAGCGCTGAGGCACTTAGATCGATTTTTCAGCAACTAAACTTTGATGAAATTGAATTTACTCTTCAGCATTCTCTTTGGCACGAAAAAATAAAAAGAATTGATGTACTTATGAGTCAGATTTCTGACTCCAGAACGATTTTACGAACAAGAAACCCGATTTGTAGTTTAAAGGGTGAAAAAATGGGCTCAGGGTTAATCAAGTTTCCAGTAGAAACGAGAAATTGAAAAACTTGATGAAATTATCGATTTCCAATCGATTTGATAAAAGTTCATAGCAATTTTTTTCATCATTTCCCTTTTTTTTTTGTTTTCCCATCTAGAGATGAGTTGAAAAATCGTTTAATAATTATTACTCTGTGAATTGAAGGCACTGTCGTCTGGTCGACGTGAAAACATTGAAAACCGTTCAGAAAGTGTACAAAGCAAAATTACCAACGCCGCCAGGACATCCGTTGAGAGGCAAATTCGTTCGATTGTTTCACGACGATACGTTAAAATCGTTTGTCAGACGATTGACCTTCACAATCGACGGATCCCTCATTATCGCACCTTCGGGAATCATCGAGACTCCGGAATCATCGGCAAAAATAGCAAACGCAACGATGGTATTTACCAGGAAAAATTTGAAAGAGTACGTGGAAAATTTTCTGATAAACACGAGAGTTTCACCGTTTTTCAAACAAATTATCAAATTTTCACTTTTTTTTTTTCAATCCACAGACCTGTCATGGTCTTACCGTCACTCGACGCCTCCACCGTAGTCGTACGTTGTTGTCCAATCTATTTCCAACTCTGGGAGGATGGACCAACTTCGGTCTTGGCTTTGCCCTACAGAATGGTTTTTGCTGTTGCCACACTTTACTCGGTTATGCTCTACGATACCCAACAAATTGCGCCGATAGCTGTTATATCGAACATTCATTACGCGAGATTGACGGACCTCGCGTGGTAAGACGCTTTTAATTTTAAACATTGAATTCTTGCAACGCATTCAATTTTTTTTCGACATGGAAAACTTCTTTTCGCATGTGTGGAGACAAAGTGAATATTTTCAAACAAGTTTCGAGAGGAAATACTCGAAAAAAAAATGAACGAATTGAAAGAAAAAATTACTTTTTTCGGAATTCGTGAAAAAAAAAATTAATTTTCACAAAGAAATCATCACAGCAAACCCTTTTTTTCAAGGTCTTCCGATGGCAGAATTCTGATAGTTTCATCGACCGATGGTTATTGTTCGATCGTGCGTTTCGAAGAAGGAGAATTGGGAAAAGTCTTCAAAAACAACAAAGATAAATCAAACGATCTTTCGTCAAGTACGGAATGCAATGAGACCGACGAATTGGCCAAGGAAAATGGCGATAAAAAAACTAAAAAAATTTCGGATGTTTTTGTAGAGCTGGACAACGAAGCAATGGATGTTGATATCACGAAATCGAGGCTTCTCGATGGAGCGCCTCAAGGTATAGTCGAAAAATCTGTTCTCGAGGAGCACAATACTGATGAGGGCAGTCAGGATATTCAATTGGTTTACACAGAGACAAACGACACCGAAACGACTGCCAAAAATGAAGAAAATGCGGAAGCTACTGCTAAAAACCCGAAAATCCCTCAAAACGTGGCGGGCTCTCCAAAAGCCGAGGCCAGACCGATTTTGACGGTTAAAACTCCTCGTAGGGTGAAACTAATAACAATATCAAGCCCGAAACGTAGGAAAAACGACTGAGAATGAAAATATTTTGTAAAAGGTAAATTATATTTTTCAATTACAAACAGACTTTTCTGTACAAATACATTCACTCGTTATGTTTTTGTGCAAAAGTTCAAGTACATGAAGGCGATTATCCAACGCGATTCTTAGCGAAAAACTTTTTCTTGTCCACCGGATTCGGAATAATCTGTAAGAATTTAAAAAAAAAGATCAATTTTCACGTGCATATTTTTCAAATGACAAACAACGTCGTAAATTCAACGAAAATTTCTTTTTGCACACCACAAAAATTTACGGTAATTAAAACCATTTTTACGACACGCTGTCTTGAAATATCCTCAAAATCGATCTGTTAACTTTACGTCAAAAATATGATCTCTCGTTCGTCCGAATCCCGAAAATATCTCGATTCTAGAAATTGTTGTCGATGAAAAAAAAAAAAAAAAAAAAAAAAAACTGGAAATTGCATTTTCTTCCTGATTGTGACGATGCGAATCAAAATTGTTCGTCATTCTTTTCCATTATCATAGTTTTTTTTTTTTTTTTTTTTCGAAAAAAAAAAACGTTTTTCGAACTTGTCGATCGATTTTACGTACTGTGTCTTGGCCCGGCTTCCATCCAGCTGGACAAACTTCTCCGTGTTCGTCGGTATATTGGAAGGCTTGGACCAATCGCAGGGTTTCATCGACCGAGCGTCCAACCGGGAGATCGTTCATCGTAATTTGTCGTAAAATTCCTCTCCCATCAATGATGAAAAGAGCACTAAGGAAATTCAATAATTATACAGCAATAAAATCAACATTTCCGAACGATTATAAAATAATTTTCGTCGACAAAGAGGAAAAAGTTGAAATTTATCGGTACCGAAGTGTGTGGCCCAAATCTTCGAGGTAAACTCCATAGTCTTTGGATATTTTGTGGGTCAGATCGGACAAGAGAGGAATTTTGATTTTTTCCAAGCCTCCTTCTTTCCTCGATGTGTGAGTCCATGCCAAATGGGTAAAGTGAGAGTCCACAGAAGCCGCGACCAGTTCGGTGTCCAACTTTCGAAATTCCTCGACTCGTTCGGAAAATGCCAAAATTTCGGTCGGACACACGAACGTACTGTTTTTCATTAAATTTTTATTTTTATTTCACAAAAATAAACACTTTTTAAAACAAAAAAACAAATTTTTAAACAAAACAAAAAATATAAAAACAAATCATTTGTGCCTTTGCAAAAATTAGAGTGGTTAGACGATTTTTCAAAAAACTCAGATTTTTGTAAAAATCGAAAAATCATAAAGTTTAAACCGTTCAACCGAAATTTTCCCAATTCAATACCAACCTTCCAATTATGATACTCTAAATATAAAAAAAAGAAAAGAGTAATAAATCTTGAAATTTGCGAAAGTTAGAGCGAAGACGAACTTTTTTGAAAATTTCAAAATATCGCAAAATTCGTATTTTTTAAAATAATTTCCACAACTTTTCTAGAAAGTATAGTGGAAGTACAGACTTATACATAATGTTATGATATCCTACCTATAAAAAAAAATGAGTAGTAAATCTTAAAATTTGCGAAAGTTAGAGCGGTGACACCGTTTTTTTGAAAATTTCAAAATGCCCTAAAATTCGTATTTTTCTAGCAATTCCGACAAAATTATCAGCGAATGAAGAGCTTGTATAGATTAACATCTGTGCGAAACGGGAGCCCTGTAGCTCGAACCGTTCTCGAGTTATAAACGTTTGAATTTCACAGTGTCAGAACATACACACACACGCACATCCGGATATTTTTTCTAGATACGATTTTTCGATGTTTTGGGAAATTTTAAGCACGTTGATATTGAAGACTGGAAAAAAAAAATTTTATCGTCACATAGCTTCCTCTATGAGGAAGCAATAACATGAATTTTATCGAATCGATTACAGACTTTGAGCTTGGGAATAGAAAAACAACAAAAATACATGCGCGAAACGTGATCTGCTACACGATGCTACGTGGGTGCGAGAGAGATAACCAAAAAGTTGAAGATTCGAGGTTTGTTTAGACGCGCTTGATATTTCGAGAAAATGATGTATCAACTTTTGCACCGATCGCGAGACCGATAGTGTTTGGATGAAAGCACGAAAAACTTACAAATCGAGAGGATAGAAGAAAAATACGAGATATTTTCCCTTGTAATCGGTCAGCTTGATGTCCTTGAACTCGCCGTTTACGACCGCAGTGCCTTCCCAGTATGGCGCTGGCTTCCCTACTGAAATAACAGGTTATGATTCCTAGTCATTCGATCCAAAGTCCGAAACTAGCATTTTTCATGAATAAATGTATTTTTACTTATAGACGAACTGACACACTTGTCGATGCAGCGAATTCAATTGTTCGAATGAATTCCATCGCGTCATGGAATCGAATGATTTTTTCGTCGACATAATTATTGCTTTCGATTCGAACCTTGATTTTCCTTTCGGGATTCAAATCATTCAAAAGGGAAAAGATTTTTTTTTTGTGTTTCGAGTAAAAATTGAGACAAAAAACTTACTGACGGCTTTCGTCGTATGCAGCTGATGTCCGGCGTGCTTAGTGCCGGTGGGATAAACACTTCCACCCGCGAATGAATAACACGATTCATCTTCTCGATAAATTTCCGCAAAAGCGCCATTTTCAAAGCTCATAAAAAATACGATTAAACTTAGTAGAAAATGCCGGGAGTGATCCATGCTTCTCAGCTATAGCTACTTTTTACACTACTGTACGAATAGCCGACACGTTTCAGTCTCGCGGCTCTATCGAGATGACAACAACACACAGATCGGCTGTTTACATTCGACCAGACAATTGTCACATCCGTTTCCGTTTGGAATGCGGCGGCAATGGACGATTTTTTCTGAAACATCGAAAAATCTCAAGCGTTCGCATTCGTACTGGACGAAATTACTCAACAGCTGATTTACGTGTAAAAAAAAATTATCAAATTACAAAATAGAATCCGTTCGTAAGGTTCTCGGTACTGTGCGACAGGATAAAACCTTAAACGTGATTTGACTTGTAATTTCAAGTTCTTTATTCAAAACTCATTAATTATTAATTAAAAAACAAAAACCAATCGAACGGAATTCAAAAGTATCGGAAAAATAAAAATTGTTAAATAAATAAAAAATTATTATTGTTTTTCTTTTTCGATTAAATATTCGTCCGAACGAGAAATTGTCTTATCTCGCAAGATTCGCGTGGCTCCAGACAGTTTTATTGGCACGTATTACGCGTGTCAATGATATGAAGCCCGAGGCGGTAACTATCAGGAATATTTTTTATCAACGTTCCAAAGATATAGAACCAAATGTGGCATTAAAAAAAAAAAACCAGAAAAGAATTATGGCATACGGCATTTTGAAATTTTCAAAAAAAAGGGTCTAACCGCTCGAAGTCCCGCAAATTTCGAGATTTATTACGTTTTTTTATAAATAGAGTATCACAATAGAAAAGTTCGTATTGAATTTGGGAAATATCGGTTGAACGATTGAAATTTTATGATTTTTCGAATTTTACGAAAATTTAAGTTTTTCGAAAAATCGTCCAACCGCTTTGATTTTTGCAAATTTTGTAAGATATTGTGTATAAGTTTGTACTTCCTCTTTACTTTCTAGAAAAGTTGTCGGAATTATTTTAACAAATACGAATTTTGCGATATTTTAAAATTTTCAAAAAAGTTCGTCATCGCTCTTACTTCCGTCTATTTTAAGATTTATTATTACCAATTTTTTTTATTAATGGAGTATCATCATAGGAAGATTGGTGTCAAATTGCAAGAACGCTGCATAAATTCGAAGTTACAAATTGCTTCCTCAAGATTTAGCACGGTGCTCAAAGCTTCCTTTGAGAGGAAGCCAAAATTAAAAATATAGTACCTCATAGAGGAAGATTTGAGCATCGTGCTAAATCTTGAGGAAGCAATTTGCAACTTTTGTACGATCGTTCCTGTAAAAAGCAGCCTTCATCGTTTGTTCTCTTTTCACGGCAAAATATAAAAACAGGAAAAAACATGGAATATTTGTAGATTGTGAAAAAAATGGAAATCTTCTTACGATTGTGGCTGCAGAGAGCCTCGTTTGTTTATTTTTTTAAAAATACATATTCAACAATACCACAAGTTTTATCTGTGGAATATACATAGATACAATGATTGAATTTCGCTGATTTTGCACAATGCGTTTCTAATGTTGTTTATCATAATTTTTTTAAATTACATCAACTTGACGCATTATTGAAAATTCAGCAGACCCGAGAATAATTCAATTTTCATATTTTCATATTCAAAGCTTGGCGCAATACTTTTTTCTCAATGGTTCGCGTCAACTTCGCTTAAAAAATTCTATACAGTTACGATCTTTTGACAAATGAATTCTCGACTGGAAATATGCGTGTAAAAAATTCTCATTGTTCGATAAATCGCCAGATACTATGGCGTAGCAAAAAAAAAACGAGTGCGTTCGACCGATTCAGGAAGAAATGCTGCACGCGAAAGAAAAAATGAAGAAGGAAAAATATAGTTGTCGAATTTTCATAGAGATTTGTAGGAAAAGTCCAAGCGAACCGGTTTGTTTCGCAAGGGGAATCTGTTTCGGGATATTTTAGGAAAAGTGTAAAAATTGAGCCCGATTCATCGACTAGACCGATCGATCTCGTGTGACAATAATTTTCATAGCTCGCATCATTTTCCCGCAAGGAAGGAAAAAGCCTCCGACTCAAAGGTCCAAATTCACAGGAATTTCTTTTGCTCAAAAGCCAAGTGTATACATATTTATTTTCCCACAAAGACCGTCGACCTTTTGTCTGTCGTAATTGGTACTTTGGATCGCATTTCAGACGGTAAAAGTTTTGATAACTTTATTTTCCCAACGGTCCATGCGGGCAGGGTTCAGACTCGTAGCAAGTTTTTTTTCTTTCCAATTTTAAACTAAGGCCAATTCATGGCTTGGACCCGGGCGACAATGCGCCTGGGCCGGGCCGATTTCTATCCACTCAACGCCGAACTCTGACTCGCTCTTTCCAATTTTTCAAAATGTTTACGAGCGTTCCGGATGTTGATCAGAGTCGCTGCTGATGCTGAAGAGAAACAATTGTTCAAACACCAATTAACAGCGATTCAAAAATTCTCATTCATTACCAAATCGAATAATAAATCATCACAATATTTCGAATGACAAACATAATGATTTAAAAAAACTTGTAATAATTAACCGTACGACTGCACACGATTGCAATTAACGTCAAAAATACTCATGACCTTTTTTTCGCGACACAAATTTTTCTCTTCGCTCTCCCTTTTTCATTTCATCGTTAAATACGTCGCTACGTTAGACAATGTTACCACAGCATTTATGTAAAAACCGACCACAAAGAAAAACAAGTTACAAGTATTTTGCCGCTTATTCATCAACTTTTCTCATTTTTTTTTCACAAATAGCAACGCATGAACAAATATTTGAATGTATTTG
This sequence comes from Hyposoter dolosus, assembly GCA_963921915.1. Taxonomy (NCBI): domain Eukaryota; kingdom Metazoa; phylum Arthropoda; class Insecta; order Hymenoptera; family Ichneumonidae; genus Hyposoter; species Hyposoter dolosus. Next base: position 10,990,369 of record OY998134.1, read on the forward strand.
AAAATAGCAACAAACTTTTGGTTATTATTATTATTATTAAATGTTGAAAAATTATCGAAGAACCGAGGGGAATGGAGAAGGGAATACTTACGAATATCGGGATCCGACATAATGACCATGACGTAAGTATTCGAGGTGAAAACATCGATGAAAGCAGCAAAGTTTGTGTTTCTGACTTCCATGCTAAGGAATTGCGAGGCCAGTTTGCTACAGCTGAGTTTGAATTGTTTTATTATGTTGGAAACTTTTTCAAAACGATGCACGTCCCTGTGCACACGCCTCTCGCAATGGCTTATCACCAAAAACGTTGCTCTCTCGAAAAGCAACACTTCATCGGCGTCTATTATGTTGGCAAATTGATTCAGACTCTGTTCCAGTTCTTTCACGTTTGGGATCAGCATGTAAACGATAGAAGACCAGGCTCTGAAGAAAAATTCAATTTCCCATTTTGCAAGAATTTACAACAGGAGGATAGACTAAATATTTATTAATTACCAAGTTCCTGATTTTTTCAAATTTCCAATATTTCGGAAGCAAAAGGAAATCGTGTTTTTTTTTTTTTACCTGTACAAAGTTTCGTCCCAAATGCTAGTTCGAAAACACGTGCATTCCAGGGGCCGGCTTAGCCGTTTGAGATCTTCTTCCCTTTCCCTGAATATGCTGTCTCGCTGGTCTTCTTGGACGAGATCCATTTTGTGCACGAGGCAGAAGATCTTTGCCTCCGGGCTGTTTTGTAGTATCGCCTCGAGGCAGCTTTGATAGTAATGCATGTCTTTGTCCAGTTCGCGTGATTCCACGTCAAATACGTAAATCAGGACTTCTACATTTCTGAATATATTGTCCCGCTGCGACGCAAAATAATTTTCCATGAAGGCCTCTTGCCCTCCGCAATCCCATAGATTCAGCACAAGATTTCCCAGGAATCTCACGTGACTGTGCTCCACGTCGACTGCGAATCAATACGCAAATTTCACGTGTTTTTATTATTGAAACATGTTTTTTTACCGATTTTTGAAAAAACTCTGACGAATTATCCATTAAAAATGTATGAGAACGAAAATATGGTCAAAAAATATGTTTTTATAATAAGAATCGTAATTTTCAATTTTTTACATAAATTGCCAATTGATACGTTGCGAGAATAATCGTAATAATGAGATGAGAAATTTTGAAGTATTTGGGAGGATCGAAAGCAATGTTGGATGGTTATAAAAATAATAATAACAATAATAAACTTACTTGTTGCTCCCAAGCGTCGAGTATCACGAGCAATATAATTGGCGAAAATGATGCTCCTCATACTAGTTTTCCCCGAGCCACTCTTGCCCATGAGCAATACCTAATGCAGCAACGAACGAAAAAAAGAAAATATAAATTCCGATTACCAGCTCGCAATGTTTCGGTGCCCATTGTGTCAAAAACACGCCTCTTTGCATTATCGACAACGAAAGATTTTACCTTCTTCTTCATTGTTTTTAGTTTTTATTGGTACGTCTCACGAGGAATCACAAAAAACACACAAATTGAGAAAAAGCACTAAAAAGGTGGGGTGTTTCTGAAAATTCAATTTTATATGACAAATGCAGCTGTCGTACGAGTCATGTCGCAACAATCTTACGATTACAAAGGTTATTCCGAGGACTTTCGAGTTGCGATGGAAACCTCACGTTTAGAACCACGTTCAACTTTATTTTTGATATCAATTTATTCCTAATTTCTAAGTTCACCGAAGTATTTTTAAAAAATTCGACTTTGATTAGAGCGTAAGCCCACGCATGATTCTAACAGAAGTTTTATTCTGACTTTCTGACGTTCAACGATAACAATATATCAAGAGTTAAGTTTCCATGTATAGTAAAAAAAGAACTTATGTGTGTGTATGTGTAAATTTTGTTCTAAGCAGCGGAGACGCTGCGAGCGGCAACTTGAAGAACCTTCATCACGAGGACTGAAAAAATGGGCTACAAAAATTTGAAAACAGAATTATATTATCGACCAAAACCGAGCAATTTATACATGTGAACGAAGGGCCTGGATTTCGGAGCAAAAATGAAATCGTTTCCAATTACAAAAAAAAAAGAATTTGTTTAATGAGCTTTAGACAAAATCGAGATTTATTTCGAACCACCTCCTCTTTTTTATACATCGTTGATAAATACTCAGTCGGTACACTTACCGACCGAGTTTTCCATCTGACTTCGAGAAATAAACTGTTGATTGTTCTCCGTGCTCCCTCGTACCCCTTTCCTGGAATCCTCTAAAATCTCTCTCACGAGCTCCATGTCCCAGTGACGTTTCCTCGTGTCATTTTCATCAAGAAGTCTTCCCTTTTCATACATAGTAAACAAAAATGTTGTAGCGTCGCGTGTAACAACGAAATAAAAAATTAAAAAATAAATTGAAAAAATTGTGCGATACTCGTGCAACACCTACGATCATGTGGAAGTGTCACAAATGCGGGAAACCCGTTTATTTCGGTGCGAAAATTTATCATTGAAAAAAAAATAGAAAAATGCGCATTAACACGATATACACTCCAAGGATTTGACTTTGACAAGCCAAAGATTTAAATTACGTACCGCCATGTCCGAGAGAAAACAATTCAGTTTGTTTCGCAACGATTGTTGCTGTTCGATTCCGAACATAGTTTACATTTGTTTTGTTCGTAATATGAAGAAAAAAAAATCGTAATGACAAAGACGAGGTCAATGTACGCAAATCGAGGTTACAGCCTGTAAAATCACATTTTTTCTTGTCAAATCTTCGGCATTTCCAAATACTCGTCGAAATGGTTTTCAATGGATCAAATGAACAAATTGATTATCGGAACATCGAAAATTTGTAACAACACCCTCATTTTTCGATCGTCTTTTGCTTTTAGCCGAACGCAAGCAATCCTTGGGTTACGATTGGCACCCGGAATGTCTGCGCTGCGAAGAATGCGGCAAGCGCCTCAATCCGGGCCAACACGCAGAGGTATTTGACAAAATAATTCAATTTTCTTTGTCACAGATTTCACAGATTGTTTTTTGCATGCAGCCATGACCACGCGTCAATTTTCATACGATTCTTAGCGACGAAATTGACAAATTTCCTAACGAACATTCGGCCTTACTTGCCGATTGGAAAATTCATGTCGATAAATAAAACCTGGCGGCGATTATCGAATTATTCTCGTTACTTTTGTGCAATTTGGAGTTTTGTCGTCTTAGAATCGTTGGAATTATCTTTCCGATTGATTTCAATAGCACAAAGGCGTTCCCTATTGTCACGTGCCCTGCTACGGGGCTCTGTTCGGACCCCAATTGTTCGGCCATGGAACCAGAGTAGAATCGCACACGAGTTTTGGCAAAAAGGAGGCTCGGTCCGCGTTGCCGAGGTGAATATTCCATCATTTTCTTCCTGAAGATCGAATTTTCCGATTAACCGATTTTTATTCATCGGAAACGTTCAGATCTCACTTGGAGACCAAGCTCAAGGTCTTCAATCAGTATTACGAGGGCAAAAGCGGCGGAATAAGGAGCCGAGAGGTCAACGGACGCTTGATTCTCGAAGGGGCATTAAGAATCTATTGGGGCGTTAGAGGAGTGATACATTTGAAAGAGGACGACGATCAGAGAACGGTCGTTACAGCGAGAAATCGAAATTCGTGCAGAAGAAGCGTTTCGGAGGTGATTCTCATTTTTATTCCTATCGAGCAAGCTAATTTTTGAGACGGTGGGAGATTTCATTGGTTGAACAAGCGGCGATCGTTTACAGGAAGCGGAGGACAGCGACGAAGAAAAACCTCAAGTAATAGTCAAAGATTTGTCACCGACGGAGCCTCAAACGGAGAGCGAACCCAATTCTGTACCAGCTTCGCCGGATCATTTGAAAAGCCTCACTCTTCCCATGAAACTCGATGTTAAAACCATGGAGTGGGACGAGTTGGATGAACTTCTCCAGGTTTGTGTAATTCCCACTTTCCCATACGATTATTATTCTCGTCGGTTTACATTCGATCCTCTCACAATAATCTACAAAGTATCAAACTTGAAATATTTCAATGACAGCATCGTTGGAATTTGAAATTTAATATTTTTCCATCTAGAAGTCCAAAAAGAAGTGAAAAATGTTTTTTTTTTTTTTTCAGGTGGAACGAAAAGTCGAAGATGGCAATAAATTGTATCAAACGATGCCGGAGAATCTTCCCTCGATAAGTTCACATTCCAGTAGCGAAACTCCACCGTTGTCGAGTCAATCGAGCTTGGAGATGAACGACGGACGTGCCAACACCAGCATCAACAGCCCGACTCATGAAACAAAAATTTGCAACACTAGCATAACGAGTACACCGACTCATAGTATAGGAAGCTCCTCGAGCACCGATACGCCCAATTATCAAGGCACACCCAGTAAGAATGGAACGTTACGACGCGTCGAATATTTTGATAGTCTCGAAAAAAGTATCGGTAATCGATCGATAAGTCAGGATGACAGTTGGATCGAAAAGGGATTAAATCGCTCCATGTCGGGCCCTGATTGCCTGCAAAGGCATCGCGCTGACAGCGACACTGATTCCGTTAATTCGCTGCACTTTAGGGACGATGATAATATGACCATGTCCACTGACAGTGGATTGGAGGTACGTTCTAAAAAATGACAAAAAAATTAAGGACGTTGTATGCAAAATTTTCAATGGATAGAATTCCTTTAAATTTGCACCATACAAAGAGAATAGCTCGCGCAATTTTAAGAGGTTTCACCGTGTAAAAGTCGAGATATTTATTTATAAAAATCACAATTTCCAGTAGTTTCTCATAAGAGCGTGCGTTAAAAGTTCCAATTTTCAACATTAAATTTTTCAATTTCTAAATGGTGAAGCCTCTTAAAAATTTGCATACACTTTTATGTAACATCGAAGAAGCTTTATTTAGTTTTTCAAAAAAATCGGTCGTAATATTTTTTCGAAATTTTGTTTATTATATAACAAATACAAATCACCTCGGACAATCTTGGATTTAGAGTATGTTGTTCTTTGATCAATTTGTAACAACTTTTTTAATGAACTTAGGCTCGCAAACCATTTTGTATGTAAAAAAAAGTGAAAACAAAAATTTAAATTTGATCGTCGCCATACAACGTCCTTAACGAGGAAATGGGAGAAAAAAAATTTCAAAATCGACGGATTGCTGCAACATAATTTGCAGAAAACCTTGGAAAGGTGCTTGAATGCTCCGAATTTTCACAGCAAGTGAAAATTTATCATTTATTTCAAAAACAAAAACAAAATTCGTTTAAAAAAAAAGTGGTTCACGTTGAAATTTCACATATTTTGAGTGGACGAAAATATAGTTTGGATTTTCAAGCTGATTTCACTTGATTTTTCTTTCTTTAGTTGGACGGAGTAGTGTTGCGACGTAAACAAGGCTCAACGGCAATTCGACGTCGTCCAGGTGGAAGGAGACAGTCTCGAAGTCGTCTCCGACGACGTTGTTCGATAAACGGACATTTTTATAACAGAGAAACAAGTTTTTTCACCCCGCCTCACGGTTCTCAAATGTCCGTATGGGTAACAAGTCTCGTCAGTACTCAGGAGGTCATAAATCTCATGCTGGACAAGTACAAAGTCGATGCCAAGCCGGAAAATTTTGCTCTTTTCGTCGTCAGAGACAATGGAGGTAAAAATTTGTATTTTTTTTTTTCTCAACTATTCAGCAGACGGAGTTTCGAGGGTGGAACTTCCAAATTTCGATCGAACGAACGATATCGAAAGATTTCACTTTCCCTCGCTCTCGTTGTCGCTCCGAACCGTTTCATTCACATCCTTACGATTGTTTCGTTGTTTGGAATTCCCATTTGTCAATTTGATGAACTGGTGAAGAAATAATTCACCGGGAAAAAAGGAAAATCGATAAAAAAAATTATATTTTCAATTATGTTTCCATTTTCAGAACAACGAAGATTGCGAGAAGACGAATACCCATTGGAGGTGCGAGTAGTTTTGGGACCGCACGAGAACGTAGCACGATTATTTCTCGTTGACAAACTATCGACTCCGGAGATAAGTTCGGACGTGGCACAATTCTTGAACCTTTCGATCGCCGAGTGTCACGGTATACTTCAACGTTATGTATACGAGGAAGACCGACAAATCGTTATCCTGAAGGAAAAGTAAGTTTTTTGCTGAGGATTGATGGATACCGAAAAAGTAGCATTTCCAAAAGTCAAACCGATTCATTTTTTCATACACAGGTATAAGGAAATGAGACGCAGAATAAAGCAACGAATGGAAGAATTAAAAGTCCGATTATAAAGCGCGTCAATCTCGTTTGAAAAATGATTTTCTCTCGATTTTCCATTTTTCCACTACGCCGTCAAAGCCACGCTCAAAAAGTGATGATAAAAAAATGTTTTAGCACACTCCCCGAAAGTTCTTTTCGTAATTTTTCGAATTGACAATTTTCCGCAAATAATTCATTACTTTTCGGAGCTGGCAACGTTCGTCGGTTAATTCTCAGTAGAAGGCGTGATTTTGATAATTAATCATAATCGAAAAACAATTTTACGCCAAATTCGTTCGACTCGAACGTCGAACGGATTCTCAAACATTTTTTTCCTTTCGAAACATTCAATTAGCAAATTACAATTGTCTTTGAATAGTTTGCAGCATTTCAATAACTTTTTCCTTTTTTTTTTTTGCTAGCACCAGTGCAATTTATATGGCAAATATCGTTGCTGATTGTAGTTCATTAAGTAGTCGATTGTGGACATTAACGGAATCGAAGAATGAGAACAAAATAGTTGCTCATCGCGAATTTGTTTTTTTTCTTTTCTATAAACACTCGTTTTTTTCACATTTTAACTTTCTCGTCAATATTTTGAATATTTTTATTAAATAATGATAAAACAAATTTCTAATATTTTTTTGTCTTTTTTCCAAAAAGACGAAATAACCGATTTGCTCATCATTGCATTATGAAATTCGTACATATCCGTTTTTTTACACATTGAAAATTCAAGTTTTCATAAACATTTTTTTTTTTTTTTTTTTTTTGTACAAAAATTAAGAATTATTAGAGAAACACGAAATGGTCTCGTTGATGTTCACCGCGTAAACTGTAAGTTAGGAATTTGTTGATCTCGTGTGCTGCTCACTCGCTCATAACACAGTCTCGTATAATAATTTTTTTCTCTCTCTCTCTCTCTTTCTTCTTTGTCATAGTCGTTTGAGAATTATTTGACAATCACGTTGCGGATGCGAGATCATTTTAACATTTACTTAAAAAACTGGAAAAAATAATAATTAGTTGTAGAGCAAACTTAGGATCGCAATTTTGTAAATTCAAGATTTAGCGATTTTGGGATGAGCTTCTGTCTCGAGGAGTCTCGAGGATCGTTGCACTTGACGTTGCTCGTTTTGTTCGGACGTCAACGTGGGCAAGATTCGATCTTTGAAAACTTAGCGCCAGTCTTACCTTTTCGTACTCTTTACACAATTATCAATTTTTACGTCTTTCAATGTGAAAATCGTAACGAGAGTTTGCATTTTTATTTTCTTCATTAAATTCATTCCAACGAAAGGATGAACAAAAAAAAAGGGGAAACTTCACCATGACACAAAACGAACAAAATATAACGATACTCTGAAAGTAAATGAAAGGAAATAATAGCTGTTGAACACGCGAAACCTCGTCAACGAAAGAAATGAATAAAACTAAAATAAATGAAATTTACATTTGTAATATACGACGATGTAATTCGATTTTTTTGAGAATCAAGTTATTGCGATGAATAAAGTAACTTTGTTTCTTCTTTGTAAATGCGTTTGTGTCTGCACTTTTTTTTACACAGTCTCCTATAAAGGAAACCTTTTCCCATGACAGCGTGTTTCTTGAACCACGAAAAACTTTGATAACCACAGATTTCCGTAGCCTTCGGTCGATCATGAATCTCTATGGTGTTTAGAGATTAAAATGTTTTTATTCAAGGACGTTGTATGCAGAATTTTCTATCGATAGAATAGTTCGCTAATAGCTTGCACAATTTTAAGAGGTTTCACCACGTAGAAGTCGAGATATCTATTTACAAAAATCACAATTTTCAGTAGTTTCTCATAAGAGCGTGTGTTAAAAGTTCCAATTTTCAACATTAAATATTTCCATTTCTAAATAGTGAACCCTCTTAAAACTTTGCATACACTTTTATGTAACATCGAAGAAGCTTTATTTAGTTTTTCAAAAAAATCGGTCGTAATATTTTTTCGAAATTTTGTTTATTATATAACAAATACAAATCACCTCGAACAATCTTGGATTTAGAGTATGTTGTTCTTTAGTCAATTTGTAACAACTTTTTTTAATGACCTCGGGCTCGGAAACCATTTTGTATGTAAAAAAAACTGAAAACAGAAATTTACTAAATAACAATTTTTTTTTTTTTTTTCAAAGAATATGAGATTGTTAGCAAGGCTCGAACTTTTCATTTTTATTGACGTATCTCCAGGGTAATGAAGGATTGTAGAGGGAAAAGTGTGATAAATAACGTACGCATTAGAAATTGAGATTGGACAGAATGTATTTATTTATTTTTCGAATAAGTAGATTAAAGTGGATCAATGCAATGTTATGAGTAGTATGAGTTATTAATCGTCATACGAGTTGCTAGGAACGAGTATGTATACCCACAACACCAACGAGCTCAGCCGCTCTTGCCACGACACTGATATACGTTGTAATTTATTTTATATATATATATATTTTTTTTTCATTTCCCTTTTTTATTCGCTAAATAATATAACAATCACCATGGTCTGGGCAAGATAAAAAACAATCCATGCGAATAGTATAATTGTTGCGACGAGTCGTCGACACGGACTGGGGGCCAGGACGAAAAAATTGCTTTCAGCTTTTTGGCATTTCTTTTGTCGAGAACTCCACTCGAACTCTCAATTAATTTTTCTTTCGCAGTACAACTTCCGCAGTTGACTTAGCAGCAGAAATTTAAATAAATTTTTGGGTCAAGATTTTTTTGTCTCATTTTACTTTTCACTCGATTCTCGAGTTTGCGTCGAGTTGTCAATCGGAGAAAAATAATAAATCGTTCTGCACTTGTCACAGTTTTTTTTTCTTTTCGGTTGTTCACTCGGTTCGCTAATTTTTCCTCTTTTTTGTTTATCGCGTTTGTTTATTCAATGGGTCCGATGAGTGAGGGAGGCCGTGCACCGGCGATGGCTATATATCAAAGATGTTGCGAACTCGGTTATCACAATCTGGCAGAATTGGCCTTACAAAAAATACAATACGCGCTCGCAGCATTGTCCAAAAGCCAGCACACTGCCCTTGGCCCATGGCGAATCTTTTCATTGCCAAGTCAAATTAAGAGAAAATGAAAATAAAAGGTATTACGTAATACATGTATCGATATAGTTGGTGTAATAGCTTTTTAGGCCCGGAGAGTTATTGAAAAATTATTTTTCCACGCCATCATAATAATTGCTCTCCAATTTGTATATATATTTTCATTTTTCATTTCTGTCTTATTTTTGGCGCAATATAACAGCCAATTCCACGTAATGATAAAAAATAAATTTCCCAATGATTGACAGTTTTTCGATGTCGTACGTGGTGGATTCAAATTTTCCAGTTATTTCTATAATTTTCTAAACTCGCGTTAATTTTTATTTAAATTGTAAAATTTCTTAAATAATTATTTTGTGATTAGTGCTATGAAAACGTTTGAAGGAATGGGAAGATTTAAAAGGAGACTGTCAATTATTGGGAGAATTATTTGAATTAGTCTGCATAAGCGTGCATATTGAATTGTTTTATTTTTGTTTTTTGTATTTTCTAGCACACGTCGACATCGAGCGCGCAAAGTCATTCGACTTTTTGGCGCGAGATAAAACGATAAAAAAAGATCGTGTTCGATTGGCTTTCCGCCACGATCGTTCGATGTTTCTTTAAAAATGAAAAAGATTAAAGTGTTTTGAGTTATTTCGTATTTTTAAAAATTCTCCGTGCACGCAATAATCACAATCGTAAATGTTTCTTGCCGACTCGTTCTGCGAAGCGAGTTTGTTTTTTTTTTTTTTTATTATTATAAATCGCATAGTCCTCTGTACGAGAAATAAATCGAAGAGCTTCGACGGCTCCTTAGTGTATTTTTTCCTTCTCGTTTTTTAGCCATTTTTGAGCCATCATTTTCATTCGGTAAATACAAAGAATCTCCGCGTATTTTGTTTTTAAAATTCTTCGTTGAGGAATAAAAAAAAAATCGCTGTATCCTCGAGGAAGAGTTGAAAGAGAGAGAGTAGCGAAATCGCGAGGATGAATCGAAGCGATATTTCGTCCTAAAATTCGATGTTCTCGTTCTCAACAATAACAATTGAATATGAATTAGAAAAATAACATTATATCGTAGACAACAACCGGTTAAATATTGTGTGGTAAGTGTACTTGTACTCGCGTACGTGTATTTGTGTGTATATATCGTGTAATTATAATAATTATTCATCCATTATTATTTATAATAATAATAGTATCATTATTATTAGTATTTTATAATTAATATCAATATTGTTACAATTACGCACGCAAACACCATTGGCGCGAGGTGGTTTGCATATTTTATTTGGCATGTGAGTCATTTATTTTTTTTCCCCTCAACCCTTGGTCAATTAATAATAACAATAATAACAATAACAACAATAATAAAAATCACTGAATATAGCTCAGATGGTGTGATTAGCAAGGATCGGATTTCGGTTAATAAATTAATTATCTTTGTACCAATATTTATTTCTGGGTTCTCGATTGATAGATGAAAAAGTAACGATCTCGCAAAAGTTTGTTTTCTAATTAATTGCGAAAATGTGTTATAACTCTGTTGGTACTTTCATTTGAATTTAATATCGTCTTATCGTTATGAAAAAATAGATGGACAGCGAACGAATGCCAACGAAGAATAGAATTTTCGAGAAAAAATATCTTCGTGCTTTCTGAGGGTGGTTTATTGTATTAATTATTGGTAATTATCACCTCGCGTCATTGGACGAATTGTGGACAGATGTCTGTTGGTACATGTAACTTTAATTTATTTTTCCGAAGAAAAAATTCGGAACTCCACGCGACGCTTGAAAATTCTGTTAATCAATTTTGTTATTTTTTTTTTTTTCTTTCTTTTAAATTATACGTACACGTATGTAGCTAACACATCTATATAACTATGTAAAATCCTATTTTTTTTTTTCACGACTTGTACGACAGACACCGATTCATATATATTTATATATAATTTTATATATTCATATATATATAATATATTTATTTTTGTTAATCCATATTTATTATATAATATAATAATATTTATATTACAGTTAGATTGCTCATTGTCAATTCATCAATTATCACATTTAGTACAAGTTGAAAAATATCTCTAACATCCACGTCATATTGCACTGCCATTTACACACCTTTCTTATATGTATATAATATTCAATTCGTATATTTATACATAAAGAGGCAAGACGTTAATAATCATCGAATTTGAAAAGTGGCCATGCAATATGACTCGCCATTATATTTATATATACATAAAATTTATGTATATATAAATATGTTATTTTACGTTATTTCACACATATATGTATTGTATATATATATATATACAAATATACATATACATATAGGTCTAATGAAGGTACACGATAAAACGATGATAGTACGGCCACGAAGGTTTTTTCCTTATTCTGCTTTTTTTTGTTTATACTTATTTACTCGTTTTTTTTTCTTTTTCTTGGCAGAGTGATTGCAAAATTAGTTTTTTCATCAATTTTTTTTTTTTTTCGTGTTTTCCGAAGATTAAAATTGAAAAAATGGAAAGTATCCGTTCTGATGATCTAAAAGATATACGAATTTATATATATGTGTGTTTATTTATACCGAGGGGTTAATTAAGTCAAAAGTTTGTCGTTTTAATTGAGAGAGGGTATTTGTTTGTTCTTTGTGTGTGTGTTTTTTTTTTTGCACTTTGGTTTCCATCACTCGTTCTTTGGTCGCACTAAACACGACTGGCGCGTTTTATTCTTCTCTACAAGTTTTCTTTATTTAATGTTTTTTTCTTAGACAACTTTCAATTTTGTCGCGATAAATTATTCTAGTAGTTTTGTTTTCTTCTTATGTCCGGCTATTTGATAAAATAAATGGGAACGAAATTTTCTGACAAATTAAGTGTTTAATGGAAGAGAAAAGAAACGAGAATGAAATGATCGATAGACGCGATTTTGCAACCACGCTGAAGGGATAAAACACTTTTATCTTCGACACTCTACACAGACAAGGATTATTGAAAGGTTTTTATATTTTTAGGGCTTTTTTTTTTTCTTGGAGCATTATCCATTGCTTTTGTTATGTTTAATAATTTAGAATAGACACCAAGGACATCGAGACTCGAGGAGGATGAAAAAAGAGAGAGAGAGAGAGATTAAGATTTTTAGCTTGGTTTTAGTTTGTTTTTTTTTTTGGTTTTTTTTTTTAATTCTTAGATTTATTTTCGTTAATTGTAATAATTATCTACTTTATGGTCGGTATCGTACGTGTGGACGGACGCGGACCACATCGCGACGATCGACGGACATTGAGGATTGAGCAAACTGCGTTATTGCATTAAACGCGTTATCTCGAGTTTTACCAATAATATATCTATGTTATGTGTTTATTAGAGTGGACTTGGAGACGGTTATCGATAGCTTTGAGTTCCTTCGGACAAAAATAATTTATCCAAAATGACGAAGTCTGTAAAAACGTACGTACGGAAAATTGGAAAAACTTTTCAATATCTTTGCCAAGTTTTGTTAATTTTTATGGGTTTCGTTTAACTGGAAAGATTTTTTATTAAAACCGAAATGTTTATCCTCAAGATCAGAAGGTAACAAGATCGAAATGTGCTCACCCTGACAAACACACGTGCTCGCGTTATACAGGGACTGGGCGAACTTGATCGAGGGGATCCTCGTCGCCTCCCTCAGATTCTTGTACTTTTTGGTAATTTCCAAAAAAAAAAAAAAACTCCATTATTGTATAAATATAAAATATATAATCGATACTGACAAAGTGTATGCGCAGATATAAATCGAACGAATAATTGAACGCAATTTTCAAAAACGTTAGATCGTAAAAGTTATTTGCATTGCCAGCGAGTGTAAAAGCCGATATGGTATAATAAAAAAATATTCGTTGTTCGCAAGATTCGCCAAGGCCCCGTAAAATGCGGCATTTAAAATCGATCGATCGCGAAAGAAAAAGACAGATCATCTGGATCTCTCGAGATAGAAAGAGAAGGAGAGAGAGAGAGAAAGAGAGAAAAAGAAATATTCAAAGTCCGGTTTTCCTAGTCAAATACACTTGGCCTATAACTTCGAATATATATTTATATTTAATTATATTAATATTAATTATTATTAGTTAATATTCTCGGAACATCGATAAACCAGTTAAAAACATTGTATATGCACCTATCTACCTATACACAATATATAGATTTAGTGTTTGTATATCGTAACCATACTAATAATCGTTAATTACATAATAATAATAATAATAATAATAATAATAATAATAATAATATATTTATATATACTATATATTTATATCATGTACGGATTATGGTAAATAATTATCAATAATTATTTCTTACGCGTATATCACATCTGATCGTTCAGTCATTATAGGAAGACCCTTGCCTCCGCCACGCGCGACCTGCTTACATTGTAAACTCCCTTAAAATCCCTTCCTCTACACCATCTTCAAACTTATTCTCCGTTTAATTATAATTATTTTTTATTTTTTTTCAAGCAATTAGGATTTTCGTGCTTTTTTTGTCGCCTTCGTCATTTTCTACGTAACTCTTTGCCTCGTTTTCGTACATTTAACTCCGTATGTAATTTTTGTGCACTCGCGGAACTCGCAAGTTCTCTAGGACAGACACGCAATTTATCAATTATTTCATTTTTTTTGTTTTTAAGGTTTTTTTTCTTTTGTTTCGATAAAAACTTGAAATCACCATCGAATATCAATATTGTTACACTTAATGTTTATTCTTAAGGTATAAATATAGGAACATTCATTAAATATATTTTCTCCTCGTCAAATCGCGTTCGGGTGGCTCGAGAAAAGGGCTCCAAGGGTCTTGATCATTTTTATGAATTCTTAAAGCCTCCGCATACGAATGGATTGCCCCTGGGAGTGAAATGAAACTTTGTTTGCTGTTGAAGAGATTTGTACGCTTTTAGAACATTGTGTGGATTTTGGAACAGTGTGGAAAAAATGTAAAATCTTTCATTAATTTATTTTTAAGAAGTTTAAATCGTGGCGAACCCTTTGAAAAATTCTTTTCTCGAACCGCTCATACATGAACGAATGTACACGTATGTGCGCATTATTATTTAGATATACGTACACGTTACTTGGTGTTGTACAGCGATAATTATTTATTTATATACTTTTTTTTTCATCTTTTTGTTTAAAAAATGCCCTTATCAATCCCATGACACCTGGTAAGCGATTCTTAGTGGCTCGATGTTCGGAAACGTTCGTACTTTATTTTGTAAGCTTCCGAGATAATTGTTCATGCGGTTCAAAGTTCATTGAAATTTCACGACCGGACGATGGGCTCGTTTGTAAATAAATGTTCTGACCTCGAAGGGAAGGCAGAGAAACGCTAGCACTCAATATTACACTAAAACCTCTGTTTTCGTAAAAGTGAACTGATCGATATTCGCTGAGAACGTGGTCGAGAAATTACGCTAATCGAGGTTACGAAAATAGAGGTGCAAGTGTATTGGTAATTTCACGAATGCGACTTGATCGTTGACTGAAAATACAAACAACTGTATTGAGAATAAAATATATATTTTTGTGTTCCTCTTTTTTTTCAAGTTCGAAATTAAATAGTACACGAAAATTGAGAGTGATTGCAGCAGAAGGAAAATGCAATTGAACATCCTGAATTTTTCTGTGTCACTTTGTCATCGGAGCGTTGAGCAAATTTTTCGTACACATTTATCAAATTCGCGATGTGTTGGAGGGAAAAGCGAATTTTCAAGTTTCACGTTTCAAGGGATCGTGTTTATGTTTTTTCGTTCGTTTTTTTTTTTTATTTTATGAAACGATATTCGAGTGCGCATGAAAACCACAAATATTTTTGTCCGATTGAGTGCTTCGGTTACGCGATACCTTTCCAATCGAAACCCTCCAATTATTCACAATTATAAAACGTGCGCATGCGAAAACAACTTGAAAAAAAAAAAAATGTTTCGCTTTCACATGATGTAAAAAAAAAAAAACTTTATGCACGTTAAATTTGATCGCACCATCCAGTAAAAGAAAACCAATCCTCCGCCCAGCCGTTTACTTTTTATTTGTGGGTAAACCTGTTCCTGTTTGTTTGCGAGGACGGTTTTGTTTGTTTGTTTTCTCAATAATTATATTTTGAATCTAACGTTTCGACAGGAACTGTAATTCGACAAGGGCGAAAACCGTAAACCAGCTGTCATGAAATCGCTCCAATCCACCGCCATTTAACAATGCGATGCGCGCGAGAATAATTCAATCGTCTCGTTCAGAGAGAAAGCTTTTTTAATTCTTTAACGAGATTTTATATTTTTTTCTTTATCATGAATGCTCTTTTTTCGTTGCTTTCCTGAAATCGTTTTTTATGGTGGACGAGACGAGTCGGACGATTACACAAAAAAAAAAAACAATTTTTCGGGTTTTCGATTTCGAAACAATTTCAACCTCAAAAACAAATTAAAAAAAAAAAAAGAAAAGAAAAAACTAGAAATCAAATTCTTTCCGACGTTTCTACGATTTTTCAAATTCAACATTTCAACAATTGAGGTTTCACATATTGTTGGAAAAATCGCAACAAAATTGGCAACTTCTTTGGTGATTTTGCCTTTTTCCGGGATCACGAATCTCCCGAAAACGTAGAAAAGCGTAAAGAGTAACGAGAACGAAGAAGAGAAAAGAGGATCGCGGAAACGTGCTCCGAGTTTGAAAATGGCCATAATGCTTGATTTAAGTGAGGCACGTGACCGGAAACTCATCGAGTCGGAAACGAAAGAGCGTGCATCGCCCCGCATAGCCATTTTTCTATCCGTTAAATCCGGAGGTAACATGAAAGCCCGCGCAAAATTATTGGCCGGAAAAAGCTCCTCAAGTATATTCCGTTAGGATCGACGTGAAAATTCAAAAATATCATTTTTGGAACACGGGAATGCAAATTGTTTTTTTTTTTCGTTTGTGATATCGTCGCTTCGCCGATTGTCCTTCGTTGCACGCGATCTTCTTGTCACTTAATTTATTACACAAATGTTTTTTTTCACGATCTTGATCGATGCTAAGCTTAATTTTAAAATTACGTTGAATTACTTTTTGGCCATTCGAACACGCCGGGCCGGTCTCGTAACTTTTGGAGGGAAACTGAAACTTTACGTTCGACGGATTCTGTTTTTTTTTTTTTAATTTCCAGCGTGTATAGACGTCTCTTTCGCATTTACTTCGATTATTATTTCATTACGAGTGACACGTTTCGTTTTTTGGCACAAAAGACATCGTCGTTAACGTTTTCTTACTTTATCATTATTATTATTATTATTTTCGCTCAAAACGTTACTTTCTTTTCTCTCTTCTCCGCGTTTATTCATTTAAATATATATATATATATTATTGTTATTACGTAATTAGTATATTTCCTTCGTTGGCTGTGCGAGACGGCCGGCCGGACGGCACTCGGCGATTATTCGGACCCTTAAATATCTAATTAGCACCTTCTATCGAATTATTTGTTCACCGGTACAAACACTTTTGGTGCCTTTGGCGCAAACACACGAAAAGATGATTTGCGAGTAGAAAAAAAATTGTTCGTCAAATTAAACAGAACAAGTTTAATGTGCAGCCGAAATATTTCAAATTTTGCATCATCAAATAAAATTGAAAAATTTAATCGAAACAGAAAAAATTGAATTCGAAAAACAAAATTTTATGGAAATATCGCAATCATCGTTCGTTCTGTCTCGGCCAATCCGGTGAATCAATGGTACGGACACTGAATGGACAAAGTAAAGCTGTTTACGAGAGGAGCATTGACATTTAACACTATTAGTATATAATATATAATCTATGTGTACATTTATCGTTCGTTGGTTAAGATAGAACGTTGACAATCGCTTTATAGGGTTTTCCGATTGTATATAATGTTTTACATGTATATTTATACATACCTATAATGCATATGGACTTGGGTAAAGAAATATTGAAGAAAAAGAAAATTCCTTGCATTACACATATTTGGAGGCGGTAAAATATTTTTGCGTTTGATTCCGAACCGCGTCGAAAATGATTGATTTCTGTGTGCGTATCTCATAGATAAATAAACGATGTATCAAGGTGGCCCGGAGCTCCGAATGATTAATTAATCGATGGTTTGAGCAAAAGTCTGAAGAAAATAAAAACGATTGTAAATAAAAAAACTTTTACGTTTGGAAATTAAAAATACGAACGTACTCGACGAATATTTTCTTTCCACCTTTGTGGAATTTTACGAACCACCTTGATAAATTTGTTTGAGAAAAAGTTTTTCGAAGCTGGATCAATTATTGGAGGAGGAGAGTGAAATGAAAAATTATTGCAATCCACGTGAAAGGGTTCGGGATTCAAAGGCACCGGCACGTTTCCCGGAAGTTTGCCACCAAAATCGACGTCTTTTTTAATTATTCGTTTACTTTTTTTTTGTAATTTCACTTTTTTCACTTCCTTCCGTTCCATGCACGCGTCTCGGAGTAACTTCGTCGAGAGCTTGTCGTTTTTGTTATAAACAAAACTTCAATTTATCATCGAAAAACTCAATTCGATTTTTTTTTTTTGGCTCCTGAGCCTCCAGCGCTTTTTCTTATTCTCACGATTCGACACAATTACCATTATGTACTAATTTCGTTTAAATATATATTTTATATATACGTAGGTGTGTGTACGTAGCCCGTGCGATCGTTACACGAATCGATCGGTTTACATTTATTCATGTAATCATAATATCACTCGTCATTCGAGACACAAATGAAAATAAAAAATAAAGTAGAGCTAACGAAAAAAAAAAGAAAAATGGTTAGAAAGACTATAAAGTTAAAACAACAATAACGAAGAAATATAAAGAAATATATGAAATCACTGATTCTCAAAATTCGTTGATGATCCGTATCAATACACAAGTTTATCAATTAATTCAATAACTCGTCACTCTAATCGCCATGCTCTTCACCATGAGCCTCATTCTTTGGTATCTCAAGTCCTTCTATCACAAAATTATTCTCACTAGCGTATATATTATTTTTCCATATATACGTGCGTGTATGTGGCATTGTGTGTATTTGTTTATAAATAAAATATTAATCAACTCAATGGATTCGTTTTCCTGGTTCATGTGAAACTCACCTCTTCGGAGACGAGTTACGTCGTAGATCAAACCTTTTTTCGTGGAATCTTGAGGTCGTTTGTCTCCAGAATGACCGAGTGACCCCTAAAACCTCAGGATCTCCGGGAAATGGTTTCTCTTGTTCTCCATCTTGTTTTTTTTTCGGTTTAATTGACTTCTGATGGTTTTTTCCTCCTTGTACAGAATCCTCGGTGGATTCTCGTTTGGCTGTTTCTCGTTACGGATATTTTTGGATTCGGTAACTTCTTGATCGTGGGCTTGTTTCTTGCGTTTTTGGGTAAGGAAGCTCAGGCTGATTAAAATAGTCGAGACAAAACGAAAGAAAAGTTTTCCCAGGAAGCGCGCTTGACTCTTCGGACATGGAATCCTCTTTTTTGATCAATAAGGATCGTTTGCTCCAGATATCGGATGATCAAGCCGTTAACGGATCATGGAACCCGACTCGTTTTTATTTTAATCTTGAGCCAAATGTCCGCGAAGGTAAACCTCGACAATTGCAAGTTTTCCGAGAAAGAGGGACGTTGAAATTTAGCACGTGGGAAAACTGAAACGTTGAATAGCCGCGAAAATTTGGACTCAATCTGCGGACGACGAAATTGAAAATCATGTCAATGAGAAAAAATAAATTTAGCCCTTAAATCGAACGCACACTCTTGTTTCTTTAGCGCTGATGGTTGTGATGGATGTGAGTGGTGAGATGTTTGGAAAGATAATCAGCTCGGGCGAAGCATTTGCCGCACATTTCACAGTGATAAGGTCGTTCGCCGGTGTGTATTCGGAGATGTCTCGTAAGATCGCTTTTGCCGCCAAAAGCACGTCCGCAGAAGAGACAAACGAAGGGCCTCTCGCCGGTGTGCTTGCGGACGTGCAGTTTGAGATTTTCTTTGGAACGTACGCATTTGCCGCAGAATGGACAAGCGAAACGTCTCTCGCGTCGATCGCTCTCGTGGTGATGAGCTCTGCTGCTAACGAGACTAATAACGCGCTCGTTGGCTTCGGCGCTTCGAAGTTCAAGCTCATCCGCGAGGTTTTCAACGTTGGACTCTTCGACGTCACCGTGTTCACTCTCGGCTCGTCCACCGCCAGCAGTGGTTGGATTAGCACCGGAAATCGAAGTTCCAAGACCGGAGCTTATTCCAAGATCCATCGCTTGAACTTCCTGCAGATCTTGGTTCTCCTGGACGCTGGCACTTTCCGAGATTGCCTCGTCCTTCGCGTTTTCACCGAAGCTTTCCCCTCGAGCAACATCCTCCGGATCACCTTGATTACTTCCGGTATCCAATTGCGAAGGTTCGCCGGTACTTGAGACTTGATCGCTTCTTTCTACCCTCGATAATAACGACGATATCGACGACGAAGAACCTGTACCGTTGTTGTTGTTGTTATTCCCTTGTTCACCGGTTCCCCGCTGAAGACGTTCCAACGCGTGATTCAAACGATGTTTCTTGAACGACTTTAAATAACGAAATTGCATGCCGCACACGTCGCAAGTGAAAAGCTTGTCGGCTGGCAATCTCGCGCGATGATTTTGCTCACGATGTTTCACGTAAGCCGAACGATAGCGATAACGCTGTCCGCACTGCTCACACGTAAAAGGCTTGTCGTCGTTCGGTTGACCAGCGTGCTGCAACAATGCGTGACGTTCCAACAACCAGGCCGAGGGAAAAGTCGCCAAACAAACACCGCAACGACGAGCGAGACTCGCCAAACCCGCGAATCCAGCGCTATGAGCCAACAACGGACTTGGACTTGCCGAATGATTTCCTGCACGTTCCACCAGGGCACCCCAACCGGCCGCGTCCAGACCCAGCGCCAATGACACCTGCGAACATTGGCAAAACATTGTTTTTTTCTTTTTTCTTTACACGACGCTCCATTCGCTCGACAATTTCGTTTCTGTTTCTAACGAGATAATTACGTAACTTTCTGAAAAATGATTTTTCTGGAAGGCTGAAAATATTACGTCACGATTAAAATTCAAAGAGAACTCTGAGAAAATAATGAAATTTGGAAATCTGACTCGAACAACAAAAAAAAAATACCGAAAAAATGCGTTTCGCGAGTCCGTTTGTTAATGAGAATCCTGCAGAAGCAACAATTAACAGTTGCGAGCATATTTCATGAAAAATTGTAAAACATTCCGCACACATGGGGAAGCCAGAATATTCAAAACAACAAATGCGAAAAGTGATGGAAAAAATGCAAAAGCACAACTGTCCTACTTCCCATGGAGCCCCACAACTTTTTTCGACCGCATTCAGCATCTGCGCAGGCTGGACGAGAGAAACATGAAGCTGCATAAAAATGTTCAAAAAAACAAAACAAAACAAAAAACGATTATAGCCACGCGGAAACTTACCGGTGAACGTGAACACTCCTTTTATAAGAAAAGCCCATGAAGAAGTGTGGATACGGGATTGAGGATCGATAGTTTGATGTTTTCTTATCGTGTGGTTAGGAAAAAAAAAAAAAAACCCAATGAAGACAGTCGAGCGGTTTTTTGTAATGTTAACACAAACAGTTTGCAGTTTTTATTTCACAAATTGGTAATTTACAACTATGATATGCATTCGTTCTTCTAAGAACCGAAAACAAATGAACATAATGACAATAATAATGAATGATATAAATAATAACCATAATTTTACGTCGTAACCAAGATATTCAGTTTTAAAGCGATACCGCAGCCTTTTTCAAAGGATGTATATTGGATATCGATATACGATATTGATTTTTATTCATTTTATGGTTTCGTTACCAAATGAAAAACGTATATCGCGACGAATTCGTGTGGGCTGACGCTTTTTTGGGACAAATTTAAAAAGCACACGTCGTATTTCCTACCAGAATATTCTTTTCAGGTTTCTCCCACGAGAGAGACAGAAAGAGAGAGAGAACGAGAGGAGCAGCAAAACAGAGAGTGTGTGTGAGAGAAAGAGAGAGGGCGAGAAAGAGAGAGAGAGAGAGAGAGAGAGAGAGAGAAAGAGAGCAGCAATGAGAGATGCCGATTTTTATTATGAAATCGAGTGGAATCTCTGGTTTTGTTTTTCAGTTTTTCCTGTGACTGATCTTTCTCTGTCTCTTTTTCTCTCTCAACATATTATTCGTATGATAAAATGTATGATCCGTAATTCTCCACGAAGCTTCTAAGATATTCTGATTTTTCTTGAATTCTTTTTTATTCTTCTCACTTCATCCATATTTTTTTTCTCCATTAATATAAGACAACGTGTGTGAATTTCTGATTATCTACAACGGCACAACAATACGCGTGTCTCGTTTTTTTCATTTGATTTCCCTTTTTTCTTCGCGCTTTTTTTTTAAATCACTTTGTTTTGTTTTACGAGTGTTCGTGTTGCTGTGTGCAGGCGCACAATTAATCGTGGATCCATATTTTTTAAAATTACTTCTTTTTCATATTGATTTTTGGTGCCAAAATCCAAGTGACGAAAGACGAGCTCGTGCGATCGATCTTCAAACTTTCGAAAAGACTCTCTGTCCATTTTTATTTTTATTTCATTCTTTCCGAACGGTCGAACGATTTTATCTTCGCGATAAATGCGAAGAGGATTAGAAATCATAAACGCATCGAATCGCTTGGACATTTCGCGATATCGAGGATCAACGAGGTCGGAATCATCGCCAATGCGCGATATAAATCCGATATCGTTTGTTCACGAGGTGTCTCGAAAGTTGCCACAACGTTTTTCTTCAGCCATAAAATTTCTAACGCGATTTATATTGCAACCACCGCGGTTCCTACAGAAAAACTTGTTTTTGTGTCAGTCGCTCGAACTCGTTCGATCTGACACTCGCTCAATAGCTCTATGTGTGTGTCGGACTATTTTTTCTTCCGATAGTAAGCAAACGTGCAATGTTTTTCACATTTATATATTTATTGTTTTTTTTTTTTTTCATATTTAGTAACGATGTTCTCAGTAATAATGTTTCCTGGAGGATCGAAAGATCTTTGCATTGTCATTCGGCAGAAAAAGTGAAATCCAAAAACTTTCAGTTTAGAATTGAAAATTAATGATTAGTAAAAAAAAACCAATGACGATATTTTTTGTACACGTAGTTCGGTTGTTTTTGCAAAAATGTTAAAATGAAGAAAAGTTGCTCTCTCATTTGTTTTTTTTTGTTTCAAGGTTAATTGTCATTAATTATTGTTATTGGGTCGCGCGATTTTCCTTTTCTTCCTTGATTTCCGGTCAGTATCCCGAGAGAAAAATCATGTCTCTCGCTCTCTTTCCCACTTGCTCTCTGGCCCTCTCCCTCTCACGTACGATATATTTTGTGGAAAATGAAAAACGCAAATCCAAGACGGTCTGCTGGAGGTTGGCACAAAACGAAACTAGTTAGTTGGGAGTTTTTGTTTCTTTATTATTTCTTTGCTCTTTTGCTCGAGTTTCTCTCTCTCTCTCTCTCTCTCTCTCTCTCCCCCTTTTTCTGTTTGTTCCTTTTTTAATTATTATTTGTGTATTTCTTTTTTTTTGCTTATGCTTGGGTTGATCCTGTCGCGCAGGGGCGTTTAAAGTTTTGCGGAGATAGCGCACGCGCGCGTTAATCCTCCGACGAGCGAGACTAGTATGAAAAATATTCCGTTGTTAACACCTTTTAAAAAAGTTATTGCATCTGGGTTTACCTATGTTGTATAGGTACACGTTTATCGTAATATTGTACAAATATTGTTGTAAGTCGGTACAAACGTTACTGTAGAAAAACATAACAATTCGTAGGTTTCGTTCTTTCATCATCTTCATTTCTTCACTTTTTATTCTTTTTCTTTTTCTTTTGCATATTCGTCATTCCGCATAATCTCATTATCAATTTCTTGATTTTTTTTTTACTCCTTTATATCGTTTATGGAAAGCCTATTATTGTTTTTTTTTTTTTTTTTTGTTATTTATTTCTGTTAAATATTTGTCTGTAACTACTAATTATGCGTGCGTTCTTTCTACAGGGTATGGCGCGGGTCAAACTCTCGAACACTAATTTGCCGTTTTATTACTTGAGGTTTTTTTATCTTTGTCCCCCAGGTGCAGTTTCGTGCTCGCGCATACGGAAATTCTTTGTGTTGACGCATCGATTGTTCAAAAGTCGAAATCAGTGGCTAAAAGGAAAAAAAAAAAAAATTGCGAGGGTTGGGCGCGGTTGCAGGGGAAGAATGGGCCTTGAAAAATATTCCATTAACTGACCTAGAGATCAAAATGGACAAAATTCTGTGTATATTTCTCAAGTTTCTTCTTTTGTTTTTCTATACATTTTAACGTCTTCGATTGACGTTCGAATGCCTCGGGTAAGTTTCACGAGAATCTGCATTGTTTAATGATCGCTTCGAGCGAAAATTGCACGAACGTGAACCAATAAGTATAACGCGAAATAAAATGTGCTACGATAGCGAATAGTACGGAGGTATATGAACGCGGTAAATGCTCAGAAACATATCCGGTGGCTCCGGTAAATTTCCAAGAAATGAAAACGACTGCGAGGATTGACTTTGTCAATCTTTACGACGGTGGTTTAAAAACGCTTACTTCGTGTTATAAATATCGTGTCGAAATAATCGAAAGATCATATCATCAGTTTGCTCGTGTCTCATGGAAAAACTTGATTGGTCTTTTCCGAAGTAGCGAACTAACAAACAAAAATACGGTTTCGTAAAAATGCCCCTGCTGTTTTTTTTTCGCGTTCTAAGAAAATGCAATGGCAGTAAGCAGAATTCGGGTAATTTTGCAATCCTAACAAAGTCGTAAGTTTCGTAACTTTTTTGTTCTGTATGCAAAGGTTCGAGCAGTTGGTTAGTTGTCTTTCGGTGCTTTTCGAGAATCGCATAGTCTATTGTCCGATTATGGGAATGAAGCATAAAAATTTATAATCGAAATGTATGAAACTAATTGAAAAATTTCTCATCTGCTTTATTGGTTTCGCGATATTTCGATTTTTGAAAATCAGCTTCTTACAAAAATGGGTTTTTACGTCGAATAAAAAAAAAAAAAAATTCAAAGGAATGATTGTGGATCCGAACGGCAATTATATAAAGAATCATTAAGTAAACGATTGATGCTAATTATCGAATTAAATAATTCGGCAATGGAGAGAAATAATTTTTGTTCAATAGTCATTTTTCGAATACGAATTTAAATCTTTGCTCCTATATTTTCTTCTGTGTTTTTTTTTTACGAATAAACGCCTGTTAAGAGTTTCGTGGCAACAAGGGTCGAAGTGTCGAGAAAAGAGCGAAGGGCGAAGATAGGCGAAGAGAAGGAGGAGGAGGAGGGATTAAAGGGCGCGTCGAAGGATTTGAGAGCCCGTTCGAAATACGAGAGGAGGGTGGCTCGTTCAACCCGGTGACCCGATCTGCAAACTTGGGAACGCGTGTGCTGTTACGTCCCGAGAACTGGGCTAGTAGTGGCGGCGGGTATTACAACTCTCCACCCTTATTCGCGACGCGAAGAGGGCGAGCTCAAACTCTCTCCCTCTTTCTCCCTCTCCACATCGCTGTATCTTGTGCTCTGCGATCTCTTTGTTAGCGATACTCTTTGGTCCGGTTTCCAAGGGGTAAAAATAGTAGGGATGGTGAGGGCGTGTACGAGGGAAAAGGTGGAACCTTGACGCAGAGGCGTAGGGTTTTTTTTCCGTGAGAGAAAATCGGAGCAACGAAATACGTTGACGCGTATAGATGCATCAGGAGAAGTCGAGGTCAGACGGGAAGAATTTAAAGAGAAGAGATAAATAAAAACATGACAGCAGAACGAATGAATGAACGAAACCAAACCTTTCTCAACATTCTTAACTTTTTTTTCTTCCTTTTGTCAAGAGATCTGCAAAGGAGTCCCCGAACCGAACGAAGCGTGTGCTTTTGCGTCTGATTTCCTGGTGAGCATGAAAATGGAGAACTTTTGAGAAACGATGCCAAACCCGCAGCAACGATCCTTGACACTCGATCAAGGTAAAAAAGCCGATGGGTTTCGAATTAAGCTCGTTCGAAAAAGCTCTCAAAGGGGAAAATGAGTCTCAAGCCGAGGGGAGTCTCGAGGGATTCGGAAGGACAAGAATCGAAGATGGAGGTCGTTGAAGGCGCGTGGCCAAGACTCGGAGGAGCGGAGAAAAAAAGTCAACAACTGGTAGGCGCATGAGATTGGAACGAGCGGAAGAGAGAAAGAGAGGGAGAGAGAGAGGGAGAGAGAGAAAGCTGGAAGTAAGGCAAGAACGGTGAGTGAAACGGTGGGGATAGGCGTGGACAGGGGCGTAGGCATAGGCAGTGATGTGGGGGAGTCTTTGATAGGGACTTTTATGGTGGGGATGTCCGTTGAAAGAGTCAAGGGGATCGGTAATGTGTCAAAGGCGGTGAGAGGATAGTGGGGATAGGCGTAGGCGTAAGAATTGAAAGTAGGCAGAACGCGGAAGCGCGTGGTGTCGCGGGTGAAGAGAGGAGCCTCTGTAGGAAAGAGAGCTTGAGGATGAAAAGAGTAGCGTGAAGGGGGATTAAAAAGAAAGTATGTACTTGCGGTGGGAGAGAAGAGAGAGGGGAAAAATAATATAGGCGTTACCGAGAGGGGGCGAAAGGAGAGGGGCAGTGTGGGTAGGCGTGACTTTGGGCGGTACCAGGTGAGAACACCCCTGACCGCGGGGCGCGTGTCACCGAATTCATATATCGGCCTTTTCCTTGAGCGAAATCGACAATGCTCGATATAACGATATACACGATTTTTCTTCGTACAGACATCACATTTTTTTCTCTTTCTTTTTCTTCTTCTTGCAAAGCCCCTTTTTAGCTTTTTAACTTTTGTTCCCTTGCTCCCTTGTTAGCCGAGCTATAGATCAATTTTATTTCTCATTTCACGTTTTTTTCTTTCTGCATGTAAAACAAGTTTGTAAAACACGTCGCGTGCGTTTTGACCGATGAATTTAACGTTCTCCCGTCTGTGTGCGAATCGGGTATTCGCGACTGCGAAGAAGACAGATCTATTGACTCGTGTGTATAGAGTCCCTGTCGCCGGTGCTGTCACTTATTTCAAACGAACGTACCACCCCAAGGGATACACCGATTTCTCCAACCTTTTTTGTTGCTTTCTTCATTCCCTTTTTTTCTCTTTATGCATAGACACAATTTTCCTATGCCCGCGCACATCTTTCTCGCTTTGTCTGTCGATCTCATATCGCTCGGGACGCTTGTGTCGACGTGTACTCGTTTAATCAAGCCTTTTTTTTTCTTCTTTTGCCTCGACCTTCTCCACCCAGGCTTTCCACAAGAGAGCATGGATTTTTTTTTTTATGGTTATTGAATTATTTAATGGAAAACTGATTCCATTCAGCTCAATCCGATTGGATAATTATTGAATTTTCGGGAGTGGGAAGTATAAAAAGTGACAGATGCAAAAAAAACGCTGGAATCCAAAAATTTTCGAGTTTCCCAGAGTCGTCGTTGAAAATAATGGGAAAAATTTATAAAAAATCGTTTCAATCAGTTTCGAGACGTTGTTCCTGAATCATGAACAAAAATTCGTCCTTAAAATATGGAAAAAAAGTTCGTTACTTCCGAAAAATGAATCTGGATTTGAAAAAAAATATAATGATGCGTTTTTCCATTTTCGAGAATTTTTGAGAATCGAAAAATATTGTAAAAAATGGTTTCGACGAGAAATCCTTGCTCCGCTTGTAAAAAGTCTCATAAATCTAGGTAAAACACGATTTTGTAGGGTAAAATGCACAGGCACGGATGAACGTATGTCATTTGTAAGTGTATGCGTATAAGCTCGTCCTAACTCTGCTAATAACGAATTCATGGCCCGGTTTACCGCATTCTATCTTTCTCCCTCTCTTCCTCGTTGGCTTTTGCAACTGGTTGGTTGCAAAGCTCCGAGAAGAGAGACGAGGAGAGCGAAAAAGGTTCGGGGTTGGGGGTGTTTTGGCCCGACGTTTGTACACGAGTGTTATGTTCATAAAATCTCTATAACTGTATGCTGTACACGGCGAAATCGCGCGTGTGACGTCGATTTTGCGGCGTTGCAGTTATTTCATACGAGGATTGCGTGCTTTTCTCCCTTGCCCCATTCCCTCGCACGACCCTTCCCCTCTCCGCAGCTTCCCTATCGAATACCCCAATTTTATTTCAGTTCTAAATTTTGGCTCCTATCATTTTTTCTCTTTTTTACGCATAGCCCGAACCATTAGAACAAATAATATCCATAAATATATTTCAACAATGCAGACTCTCGTTTCTGCTTGTATTTTCCGTACAACGATGACCTTGATCCATAAAAGATCGAAATTTAATTAGCCCAAGAAAGGAAAAGTAATCCTGCGTAGGAAAAGGATTTTAAAAAATCAGTCAATTAACGGAGCAATTTGAAAATGAAAAAAAAATCGTAAAGTAATAACGATTTAAAAAATTAGATAATTTGTAAAGAAAAATATGGGACACTTTTTTTTAGTAGAAACCGCGAGGTTGGTGTGGTACGTTTAACGTGAAACTTATCGACTCCGGAGCCACGTGCTTTCTTCTTTTTTTTTCTTGCGAGGCATTAAGGCTATTTGTTTGGTTTAATTGTAATTTTTATTTTTTATTTTTTTTATTTTAACTGTGTGTGTAAATGGGTGATATTATTTTTTCCTGTTGTTTTTGTTGCTTATTATTCTTTTAATTGTATTTTAGGTTTGAACGATGTTACGCGTCTCGAGGGAGGATTTTCGAGTCGTTTTCAACGCGATGAGAAGACGCCCGCGAATTTAAACTCGGAGAATAACGAGCGGAAGGGAGTTTTTGGGTTTTTTTTTTTATAATTTTACGAGGGCGGGCTACCGTATCGCGCACATAATTGTTGTGCGTGTTCGAGCTTATAGTAGACGCCATTTCGAGTCGTCGAAAATAAAAATTCGCCGGTAAAAAAAAAAAAAAACAAAAAAATTATTAAATTCAGCACCGACAGTCGAAAATTCGTCGAAATGTTTCAAAGAACCAAAAATCATTGTTATTCCCAACGCACCCTGATGAGTATAGCAATTTAGTTTCGCCATCAATTTCCATGATCCATAGACGATTGTTTTTTCCTTCAAATATATTTTTCGTTATCGCAAATGATTCTAAAGTTTCGAGTGAAATTCGCAAGCCGATTCAGCAAAGTGAATTTTGTCTAAAACATGAGCATGATTTTCGTCTATCATCTCACGAATGGAAATTTCACTCGAAGCTTATCTGAACGACGTCCTCCTGCGATTCGCACCGTTGCACGGGTCGTCGTAGGTATTGATGGGGTGTGCGGTATTATGTGACTTGGAAAATTGTACAAAAAACGCGCGGAGTACATTATTTAGATATATGAGTGAAACGATACAGCGCATTCGTGCCCAATGTACAAACAATAAAGTATATATAATATATAGCCTACCTAATATTCTCAACGTTATTTTCTTTCTCATTGCACTATGCGTCCTGCCTAAATGTTCACATTATCATAATATAATATAATAATATGTTTACGCTTTCTCCTCTTGTTGCATCATTAATCTTCTCCTCCGTCATTTCCTTAAATGATTTAAATCGATTTTTTTCTCTCATTTAGTGTCGATAATAATGCCTATGCCTCGATCATTTACATAATAATAATAATAATAATAATAATAATAATAATAATAATAATAATCACAATAATAATAATAAATTCTTGTCATAGCTTAAATACTCATATAGGTAATTGTAGTGAGATATATTAACCTCCTATTCACATATTCAACTATATCAATATGCCGGTGTATATAATAATTCTATTTAATATTTGTTTAATCTATTTGTTTATTTAATTTATTTCTTTCATATTAATTGCTGCTGGGCGTGTATATGTTGGTGTGTTTTTCGTGTGGTCGTGTTTCCCTATATACCTCCTGTTTCTGTGACGATTTCATTTTATTTTTCATTCCTTATTATGCTGTTATCACTATATC